>CADDXX010000406.1:666855-767803 GCA_902810485.1 Alauda arvensis | reverse complement strand
AACAATTAACAAAATCACAGATAGTCTATTTCTTAGCCTGTTTTCTCAATTCTGCCATCAGTGCAATTATCCAAAATAGAATTTTTTTTTTTTTTATATAGAAAAGAGGGTTAGAAAGTTAAAGTTCATTCTAAGAAACATAACTGGTTTTAATGCTTTTTCATTGGCCTTTCTCAATCAGTTTTTGTCAATATCTCGAAACATATTTTTGCTGTTCTGCAGATTCTCTCAGAAAGGAGTATTTTGCTATTTAGGTTTGTGCTTTTAATTTTTAAGCTGGTTTTCCAAAACAAACACAAAACATGAAAAATCTCTGTTCCAGCATTCACAAATAGGCTTTTGTGTAAAAAAAAAAAATTTAGCATACAGGGGATTTTAGTTAATATAACGTTTAATTTTAATATCTACTTCCCCAGTGAGCTAATGCTCCCACTCTTAGCACTGTAACGTCACTGCACACCAAAACAGCCTTTATTATCCTGCATAAGCAGGCCAATCTCCTTTTAGATTACATTTTTAGATTTACATTTTTTCCCTGTTTTCTTCAACTGTGATAGATCAGCTAGGTGAAAGCAAATGAGATTTTTCATTATTCCTAATAATGGAGTGCAACAAACTTGTGATCAGCTTTAAAAGAATTTGATAGATTCTTATGTAAGTTTCCACTTCATGTAACAAGTCTGTTGTTAAAGTTTTAAACGAAGAATGTGCTTAAATCAGTCTGAAGATGCTTAGGAACATAACAACTTATGTAACTACTGTTGGGCTCCTTATGTAATTTTTCTCTTAAGAGGGATAATGCATTTCAAACAGTACCAATTACATGCATTTTGAAATAATGTAGTTGCAGGGGGGTAGGGCTAGCTGCTCAAGCCCTCCCTCTTTTACAACTGAAACCCTTTTTGACACTAAAGATTAAAGGCATGATTGAAGCTGGTAGAAAAATGAATTGTAGTCAAGAGTATCACAGTTCTTTAATTACTGTAGATAACACATCCATCCAGTCCTGATCACTTAAGTACGCAATGTAATATGTTATTAGTGAGACATTTAATCAGAGGTATTAAAATTTTCTATTTTCCCAAGATTTTAGTTGATTTAAACAGGAAACCAAAAAGATTGAATTAACGAACTAAAAGGTAGTCCAGATTATTCTGAATTTTGATTTTTGCCATCTTGTTAAAGAAAAGTCTCTTTGAAGAAACAGTTGGAAAAAGTCTGCTTTAAGTCAAGTTAGGAGAACAAAATATTATACATTTTCACTAGCTTTAGTAGTATTTTGTAATCACTATCTCTCCCTTGCATATGTTGCATTGAAAATGCAAATTAAGGTGCATATCTATATTCCAAAGTTCTGGCGAAACAGTAAATATTTAATTTTATCACATAATTCCCCTCTTCTGCCATCTTCTCAACTTCATCTCATTTTCAGTGTACAACAGTGTAAGTGTTACCTCAAAACTATCTTTTGGTCACTACTGTTTTAATCTGACTGGTAAAACTGTGTAATGTGTATACTTATTCGATCTGAAGATTGAAAACTACAAGTCCATTTCTGAGGGAGAAATTTTGAAAGCACTGCGGTGGCATTCTATATTTTATTGTGGTTTATGAATGGCAACCTGAGTCTACACATTTTTAAACTAAGGGAAGTATGTTGCTAATTTCTTTCCATGTCAATCCAACGAAGTGGCAATGAATTAGAATTTTTATTATTTAATATAATTTTATTATTTAATAGTTAAATTTTATAATTTAACTATTAAATAAAGTGATGATTTCACAGACATATCACTGCATAACCCTGGGACTGCACTTAGCACAACTACTGGCCTAGTTGCAAAACAATGTGTACAAAAACAATGTGGAGTACATGCATTTTCCTAGGAATTAAGAAGAGGATCTGAAAGACATGTTGAAATGTCACATTTTTAATAAATAAAATTAATTCATTTTTACTAAGGAAAATAAAAAAATACTTTAAAAATTTTAAATAAATCAAATAACACATAAACATAATTTGTTTTGTTTAGGTTTTTACCTAAAAATGTTATTTCCTCAAATATTAAAAAAATATAAAAGGAAGTAAATCTCTTCAGAGGAGCTGTTAAGACATTAAGATATTTAGGTTTTATATTAAAATCCTTTAGTTTTTGATGATCAGATATTTTCAACTGCAAAATAAAAGTTCAGTGCTGATGAAAACATCTGAGAATTTCTATCCCAGACATATTTTTGTGCCCTAGAGTAACTTTTCAACAATAGAAATAAAGAAGAAAATTGAGGGAGTAAATATACTGATATTGATTATGATGAAAAAAATTTCACAAATAGACCTCAGCAATAGATTAGTATGTTTTAAATAGAGTGTATTTGAAGACAGTTTTCAAAACCTCAAAACTTTAAAGTTTGAAAAGCAATAACAAATCCTGCGGCATGGTTATTTCAGTTAATTCTGTTGGTGAGATATTTCACACTTTAACTAGCTGCAGTCTTTGATCTCCCTAACCACTGAAGATAAATTGATCATGTAAGATCAGTTTTTTGTATACAAAACTTAATGGTTTAAACTTCATTTTTATTTAAAGGCTAACAACAAAATTATTTCTGTTTTGCTTCCAAGGAAGAGAGAAAGCTGGATTTTTGATCACTGGAAAAATATGATAATCCATTATAAAGAATCCTCATCAAATAATTCAGCATTCTGAATTCAGTAGTTTTGAACTTTGCCAGAGTGTAACAGTACCAGGTTGTACAATTTACCTTTGTACCTAGATTTTGGGAAATGACAGATTTATTGAAYATCTCAAGTTGGAAGAGACCATAATGATTCTAACACCCTGAGCTTTGGAGGACTACCTAAAACTACATCATATGACTCRGAGTRTTGTTGAGATGGTCCTTCAMCTCTGGCAGTCATGATTTTATGACSACTTCTGTGGGGAGCCTGCCCCAGGGACTGACCACTCTCTCAGTGAAAAAACTTTTCCTGATGTCCCGTATGAACTACCAAATACTCTGTCTGTGTCACCTCTTTAGTTTCTAAACCAGATCTTGGACTGAAGCTGTGCTGGCAGATATTTTTGTTGTGAAACAGATGACATGATAGTTGAAGAGCTGGAGAACTGAGGGATTATTTCTCAGGTAAACCTACCCATTGAGTCAGTCTGCAGTCTCACAGGACCTCTGCAACAAATCAGTTCATGGTTTTTCCTGAGTGCATTCACTCTTAATGGCTATACTCCTTCATCAAAAGTAGTATTTCTGCATGTAGTAACAATTAAGAAATCTACCCTTGATTCTTCTTCACTGTACTATGTTGCAAGGAAGGATGTCATTTCTATGACCCTTTGGGCAAAGTTAATTTCTTTACCCAGCTAGAACTACCTGTGTTACCAGTGAACTGCTTTTGTGAGACTTTGAAGTTGTAGCACCTACATTTTAAAAAACAAGTAATTGATTAGGAAAAGGTAAGAAACTGATTCTAAAAAGTTCAGAAAATTCTTTCACTACAAACTTGAGAGTTATTTCTACCTTTTCTTTCCATATGTTTTCTATAGTTCAAAATTAATTTTGAATATCTCTCCCTTTACATTATTCACCTTGTTTGGAGCAAGTTGGAATTATGTGTGTGGCTCCCCTTTTCCTCAAAGCTTTGAAGAATCTGCTATAATATATTGYTTTAATCTATCTATTCTGGGTTAGAACTTCAATACTTACAACTTTCTTCCTCTCCACAGTTTTCCTTTATCTTCTTATGATTAATGGATCATCTCTAAGASTTTTGCACCAACACCAGAGAGTACAAGAGAAGGAAACAGTCTTACTGTTTTGATTCTGACATTCTTCTGCAAAATATTTCTGTGCAATAAAACAGTATAATCTCCAGAGGATTATGGGTGATTTAATATTTCTCCCATATCTGATACACATTTTTCTCTGCTGAACACTGCATGTTCACTGATAACTGATGTGCTTAGCAGCTGTTACTCAGTGTAGCTCTTCCAGATGTTCTACCTAGACTATCATATTGGCATGCTATTTGAAATCTCATCTCTTTGTTGCCTTCCTATTGTGCATCCACTCTTTTTTTGTCATTACTCTGAACTGAAAAAAGGGAAGGCTGTCATTGATCAGTTACATCCCTAATTGCATTTGTGTTGGTATGGCTGAGATGGCAAGAAACAGCAATAACACTCTACAGTAACAATGAGACCATCATTTCACTTTTTTCACTTTAATTCCAAGAAATTTCACAAGACGACAAAGACTTAAATGTTCTTCAAACTTCAGATATATTTTGTTTTCCCCTGTTCAATATACTTCAGAGAATAATAGATAAATTTTGTTTGGATGGGACAGAAGGAAAATGAGCCTTGATCACAAGATCAGATTTTTGGAGCCTTTTGTCCAGATGAAATCTGAAGACCTTCATGGTGAGGATGGCATGACCTCGCCAGACCTCTGTTCTACAGCTGGACTCTCCTATTCAGGAAAAGATTTCTCCTGATACCTGTTCTAATCCTCTGCTGTTATAGTTTATGTCCACTGTCTCTTGTTCTCCTGCCCTGAACAGCTGTAAGGAACCTAACTGAAGTTCCTTGATATCTTTCCCAGAGGTGCTGATGGTAAGAGCCTCTAAAACAATCCCTTCTCCAAGCCAAAAAAGTCCTTGTCTCACAGTGTGTTCCTGAAGAAGGRCATCTTCTCCAGTGCCTGTTCATTTTCTCTGCCTTCCACAGAACTATGTCCAGTTAATCAGTGTCAATCTGTGTCAGTCAAACTGGACATAGCATCTAGGTGTGGTCTAGTGAGCTCTATGTAAAGGGAAATAACCCCTCCTCATAACCTATTGGGCTTGTTCCTTTTCGTGCACTCTCAAGATGCTCTTGCCTTTCTTTATTACCAGAGCACAGTATTAGGTCATGTTCAATGTACTGTTTTTATTTTAATATTAAGAAAAAAAAAAAGTAAAATTTTTATAAATGTCATGAATAATGTAATTCAATGGATGCTTGAACTCCAGTTAGAAAGATCAAATTTGTATGTGTACTTGTGACTGTATGTGGAACTTATCATGCTGTCCTATTTAGAAATGGCAAATGAATGAAATATTACATTAAATGGTCTGTCTGCATGAAAGGCAATAACTTTAGTTCTTTTATTCTGGAAATTTTGAAGGTGTTTTTTCCTGAGAATACTCTTCAAATAGGAAGGCTGCTGAATGTTACCTGAGTTGCATTAAATATTTTAATGGAATGGAATGGAATATTTTAAATGCAATATATCAAAATAAGCATATCCTAAAATCACACTTTGAAAGGTATATCTTAGTCTTCTTCAGGTTAGGCATGGTATTGAATAATCATTTTACTTCTTTTTAAAACAGTTTGACTTTTCCTGTCCCATTGAAAGATAGTATAAAATAAAGTATGTAAAGCCATGAATTAAAAACTGTTTTAATGATCTGTGTGCTGTTAAAAGCCAAATTACTTTCCAGCTCTTAGCACTCCATAGAAACTGAGAATATTATTAAGCTGCAGGAACAACAGRAAACAACACAATTAAGTGCTCTAACGAGAGTGACAATAAGGTCAAAGGCCGTTTGAAGAAAATTCTCATTTTATATGCCTTTCCTCTGAGTGAGAACTAAGATATTTCTAATTTTATATTTTGTCCATTGTCAGGGTTATCYGATCTGAGAKTAACCCCAGCAGTGTAAAGTCTTTCTTCTCACCAGCCTGTGCTTGGAAGAAGGAATCRGAGAACGTCYGGGTTGCGGACTGCAGATGTTTATTTTAAAAAAGCTTATCTCAAGGTTCTCTCTGTCCAGCATGAAGTTCACAAGCAGCTGGAAAAATGGATTCTCCTCYRCYCATGACARCACCTGGACTTTYATAMTCTAAACTAYGTTAACATTGTTTTTCTCTAAACACCAATAACTAAAACCCATGTCATGCAGTGAAATTGCACCTTYACCCAATCCCAAAAAACCATYACCCYTTGCAAAAGAAGAAACRGGAAAATGTGCTTTTATCACACTGATCTGCCTCCATCTTGGYCCCATTTYACCTATMTAGCAAAATCTAAAAACCCTRCTTTCTCACCCARTGACATAACAAAAATCACRSCAATYAAATTCTCGTGACCTTCAAATCTCYATATAAAKTTTGWGGTGGTTTTCATGGGCTGAAATGAAAAGCATTGGCATTTCTGACTCTGCTAAAACCTCAGACYCCTTGCCAGGGTCTCAGCCCATCCAGGAYRGYCAGAGGARCATTCTGGMTTCCGACAGTCWGTGTTTATATTTCTGYRTSTAAAAGCACTTATTGAGTGTATTTGTAGTATATGTACGTAATTCACTGTGTGGCAACTGTTCATTGTTTTCAGAATCTTAAATAAAAGATACAGTTGAAAGGRTTAGTATGAATAAAAACATGCAGAAGATCCCTGATATAAACAGAAAATATTAACAGTWTAATTTCTATAAAGACACCTGTTGTACTCAGTGTGCTCAGGGTTAATGCAGAAGATTTTTAGCTAACAACCACACAGCAGTCAAATCTCATCACCTTCAGCAGGAATAATTTATGGTTTAATYTTACATGCAGGCGTATTAAATTAGTATTACTCATCAGAACTCACTTATTAATAAAACAAGCTGAATTAGTCACCAGAGAATCATATTTGGAAATTCAATGACAATTTTACATTTTTAATAAAGGCTCAGAAATATTATTGCAGAGCAGGTGGTATGAAGAAATGTGGTCAAATTTGACATTCATTAATAATTGAAGTGCAGAACGTGACAGAGGTGAAAATTGATATTGATTTTTCCCCTCTAATATTTGGATGAGTTCTGAAAAGTAAATAAAATGAGATAACAAGACATATCAAGTCAGCCTGATTTCTTTGATCACTTCTCCCTGTATGCACACATATATATCACTATTTTCCTTATCATGTTTTTGAATAATTCAACACCCATAGTCTTTCCAGTTCAATGCATTATAAAACATGCTCCAGCTGRGTTTCAATCATATTAGACTGAAAGCTGAATTTTTTATGAAGGATTATTTAAAAGAAAATGTGTCTTGGGCCTTTACAGTCTCTGAAACCAAACAATCCTGAGAGTTCAGTGAAGAAATGTCAACACTGTGGAGAATTTTTCGATTCAAAAAATTAAAGGAATCCTGTTTGATGTATATTAGCCATATCAATATTAACAAACTTCTGCTGGATTTCAGAAGTGATATGACAGCAGCAGTACTACCAGGCTTGTATTTTAACTAGATGTGAAAGCTCCAAAATACTTGCACTCACGCTGAACTTGACCTGCCTTTGGGACAGCTGTAGCAGCACTCCTGCTGCTTTCAGTAATGCCAGTTTTCAGGCTCAGCTGAAGCTAGACACTGGACTCTAAACATGCAAGKAGGGTCATCAGCCTCTGTTGTCCAATCTTCAGCACACTGTAGGCATCTTTATGGAGTTTATTCTGCAGGATTTACACAGCTATTAGAGGTCTGTAGTATATTCTACGGTGTATAGGATTTTGTTTCAGCATTCCACACCTCCTTCTGTCCTCGYACAGGTTTGTGGTCAAGATCTTTACCTGAAATTTATTGATTTACATTCTTCTTCCACATGAATGTCTACTTCCATTTTCTTAGCCCAGTGTTKGTTATACCAATAGGAGAAACTGACTGAAAAACCTGGAGTCTTCCATTCCTGAGTGTTCATGAAAGCAAATTTCTTGTTTCTGAAGGAAATAATCTAGTTACATGTTCTGCCTATAAATGAAAATGTTGTGGTAAAAAAATAAAAGAAACAACTCTCTTTCTCCAAAGTTTACTGTAGAGTATTTCAGACTCAGTCTGACTACCATTTGAAACTTTAAAATARCCACGTGCATAGCTAGACTTCAGATTCTTTGCAATATCACTCTTTCTTTGGTACAATCTCCTACAAGTTTGTGTAGAACTGGAGGAAAATCCTGTCTTGTAGACTTTATCACAGTAATTTTCTCGATTTTATGCTATACAGTCATCAACCCCCAGATCATTTTTCAATAGATTTAATGATCTTAGCAGAATAATTTTTTAGAGTTAATCTTTGAGGCAGGTGGAGATCAAGGAGTGTACACTCATATTAACTGTAAAAAAAAACTAAAGGCAGCTGAAAAAAGCCAAAGCAGCAGTACATTCAGAAAATAAATAAACAATCAGAAGTCAAGAAGGGGGGAAGTAGAAAAGCTCAAAAACAGGAGACAGAAAATGTGTCAACTCATTAAGTTTCTTTTTTTAATGATGCTTTCATGTGTTGAGRTGACTATCTCTCCTCGAAGATATTGAGCACAAATAATATTGATTGACTACAGTTATTTTATGCTCTTGTGCCTTCTGTCTACTGCAGAACAAGTAACTGTTTGAAGATCCAGTTTTCTGTTAACGAAGCAAATGGTTCATGCTGTAGGTCTCTCTCTTGTTAGAATGAATTTATATCGACTTCAATAGCCAGCGTTAATGAAATCTAATAAAAAAACTGAAAATGTATTCCACAAGATATTTTCCTTTAATTAGTGAGAAGTATTGCAGAAAATATGAGATGTTTAAAAATTTAAAATATAATAATACATCATTCTTATTCMTTATTATTACTATTATTATTATTATTTATTCTATCTTTAAAATATTATAGACAGTTACCAACTTCAGGTATGCTCTTCTATTAGTGAAAGCAGATTTGATAAGCATAAGGAAAAGAAAAAGGGGTGACAGCAAATGATTTAATCTGGTTGATCAAATTATGTAGCAAATATGTGTCCTAAGGTCATCACTGCACTATGGGCTGCAATGTTTTTCTTCTCTGCGATAAAAACGTTACACAATTCTTACTGAGCCAAAAATGTTTTAAGTACGAAGTATTTCGCAACMATTACCTGAAGGGCTGAACATTAAAAATAGTAACCTTATATATGCACCCCTCAGATCAGAATCCTATAATTTTGATTGGATTTTCRTCCTTTTGAAACCACAGATACCATTTGGAAAAAAAAAAATATGGTTTTCCCTCCTGAGTTTTGACAGCTTCCCCTACACACTCCCCCATCCCCASCTCCCTTGCCCATACCTGGAACTGGAGGAGGAATTTCAGGTCTTTTCATACTTTTCTGCCCCATGTTTCACWGGGTGATATCAAGTCAGAGATCACAGCTGTGCTTTGGGAGGATCTCTTTGTTCTGTGCTCTGTTCTGTTACTTAGGGAAAAAAGATATATCAACAGTTTAAGTATGTAGTCAGCAGAAAAATTATGCAGAAAACTCATTTTACTGAAAAGAGTTTTACCCTGTTGCAACATTTTCCTTTCCTCTGACAACATTATTAATATAAATTAATATTAACATTATTAATATAAACAAATGGGGACCTCAGATTTCTTYAGAATACATTTCTGTAATGTAAAGAGTTTGGTCCTTCCTATCCTCGATATATTGTTAATTTTGTCCAGCATTGCACTTTGCATGTTACAAATGACACAGAGGTTTATTAACATGTATGTACGACAGACAGAAARATTGTGGGACACTTCTCAATACCTCAATATCTCAATTTCCTATTACAAGTCCATAATAGATGAATATCTGTCTCAAGGTATGAAAAATTCTACCCTTTCATCAAAACATATATTTATTACTTTCATTGCCACCAGTATTGGGGCAGGCATCATGATCTGGGTGATATTCTTTTGAATACATGGCACCTGTAATTTTTCTCTCCTTACTGAACAATTGCTCATAAACTGCCCCAAATTGTCAGCTTGTATCTGYACCAGCCCATTGAACCTGAAATTTCTGGTAATGCTTCAAGCTATAGTTTTTTTTTTTAAACTCCTAGAAACCAAGTCATAAAATTAATTTACAATGATTTTGTGCAATGAAGGTTCCCTCTTCCTTTTTTTAAACCTTGAACTCAGACCACTTACTATAGCTACACTTATTTTCTTTCGCCTGGTTGTGCTTAATTTATTCACTTGTGGTTAAAAATTGCTGTTCTTAGGAGTTAATGAACTATCCRAAGAGAGATGAAAATGAGTAGTCTAGAAGTAATAACTAGCTTTCTGCCTTTCTGGAACCCTCCATTTACGTAAAAGGTTGATTACTCCTCCATCATATATCAAGGGATCTGACCCCTATTCCATTTCTTAACCCGTTATTATAAGATTATTTGCTTAAAGAATTTAGTTAGTCAGCTGTTACCAAAATTTGAAAGTATGTATCTTATTTCAACCACTGAAAGAAAGGTGTGGAGCTCAGTAGGAAGGCATCCTGGGAGATAAAGATATATAGATATGGTGATAGATATTTAATTCCTCATGTGCTACATAGCTTGCTTTACTACTGGTACCATTCCAATGATTTCTCCACTGCTGAGACAGATAACGAGTTTTTAGTTCAGTATCTGAAAAAAATAAAAAAAAAAGTTAGAATTTTATGGCACATGACAGAATGTAAGAGAACRATATTTTAAATTTCCATTGCCAGGCAGAGCTACGTCACACATTGTGGAAAATGGTAATTACCAATTCTAATTTTTCCGGATCCAGAACCTATCAATGTCTATTATTAAAGGACCATGGAGGTATGACCCTGAATCACACTGCACTTGGTATTAGTTTATCAATTTTGTCATTCAGCCTCTAAGGACCTTAGGGTCTTCAGTGAACAGTGAACACAGTCTTTTGAGTCCATCCAAGTTCATTCTCTTTTGGTCAGTATTTGAMGAGAAAGTGTATTTCTGTGTGCTGGACTTGGCATTAAAGCCAAATTGAGGGCACCTGATTCTGGAGAGAAAATACCAAATTCATGGTGACTTAATAATCGGACAAATTATTTACCTTGTAAGGGACAAGAAGTCAATCTTTCAGAACAACCTTAGACAAAAGCTGTAGGAAATATATTCTTAAATGAGTTTCCAAATACAAAATGTGGTTTGGAACAACCTAGAGATCACTGAACACACAAAAAATCCAGGAAAGCAGATTTATTTGTTGAATTTAATTTTTTTCTTTTAGATAAGGAGAAAAGATGTATTTACACCATTGAAAATTGAGTGAAGTATTATACTAGTTGATTTTTAAAAATACTGTTTAGTAATATATAGTTAAATATTTATGCAGAAAATATTTACTGAAAGGGAAATAAGAGGGTGCCATTATGATCTAGTATAAATTAACATTTTTATCTCAACTCATTGGTAACATGCCAGGCTCACTGTATAGATATTGAATTCTCTTTTTTTAATCAAGACAAAGACTAGGAAGTAAAGGATGCTGCAATACTTAATTTAAAATACAAAAACATACATGCATCACCAACACACGTATATTTTTATGATTTCTGTGAGAGCAGTAACTTCACTTTTATTTTAWATCATTTAACTTGTTTAAGTCATTTTAAAAAGCAAACACCCTTAGCCTAGTCAAAGCTGGTATTGTAGATTTGCAGACAGATGTGTTATGTAACAATGGTGATGCCTCCATTTACCTCTTGTGCATATGGATAGCAAGGTCTGCAGTGACCTGCATCCTGGGCAATAATCYTTAGTGTCACCTTATTGTTCACATGTTTCCAATTGCATGCTAACTTTATATTAGGTTAATACATATAAAAGATATATGAAAGTGAATTACAGTCATAAATAATTTTGACTCAGTAGTGACCCAGGATGGAGAGACATTTCCACGGGATTTAGCGGGAAAAGTGCACAACAAAGCAAACAACACTTCATGAACTGTGCCCACTTAMTAAAGCTTTACACTGCCTGGCACCATCCAAATGCCAGGGGAGCTGGCCTTGAAGAACTGCCCATCCTGTGATTAATGCTTTGTTCTGCCTGTGGACAGTCTGACTACAGGGAGCAGTGTTGTGTCATGGTGCAGAACAGCGCAGGCTTTGGTACACCTCCCACTATCTTGAACTCAAAAATTAGATGGTTGTTTAGAATGTGTGGACATAGTTTAAATAAGGATTGAAACAACTGGGAGATGGATGGACAGAGTAAAAAAAAGAAAAAAAAAAAAAAAAAAAAAAAGGGAGAAAATGCTCTATTTTCTCCTCTATATTTTCTTCAAGAGGATAAGACCCTTTCTCACGCAAGTTCGTAATCTTTTTCCAGGTCTGTGCATTCCTAGTTTTGTTTTCCCTGAATGAATTGATTTTCATTCTCCATTCTGTTTCAAGTCAATCAAACATTCTTTTTCTCCACTTTTACATGAAATTACCTGTATTGGGTCAGATCAAAGGTCTACCTACATCCTGYTCCTGACAGGGAGCCTGGGGAGGAGTATAAATGCAGGGCAAGCAATGATCCTTTCCTAGAATAATGTCCCTACTTCTATGGATTTAGCATGCAAAGACCTGAATTAAAGGTGCTAGGTAGATGTGAACTTGTATGCAATACTTTTTCTTCTATGTAGCAATGTATTTGCATGAGTTAGGTCATCCTATGTACCATCCAAACTCCTCGTAATCTTATCAGRACACCTRCAGTCTTGTTATTCAAACCCTCAGAAATTCACCAAGGCCACTCAGGCAAAAAGGACTAAAATAAGAATGAGAGAATGAGAGRCCTGGGAAACTGACCATCAAGAATGCAAACCTCAGATAAAAGTGGGCTTGTCGTGATGATGGACTCTGACCAATTAGGTGCCCTAAGGGGTGTGTGCTGGCCTCATGGACAAGGCTGAGGACCCAATCAAATAATGTGTGATTGTGTGAATATGCATGCTAGAATCTATAACTGTTGCTTATTGTAAACAATAAATTGGCTTCTGCGAAACYACATTGGTTCGGTGTACAGAGGTCCATTCTCCTGCACTTCCATTTCCTCCATCATATTCCTTGTTCATCTTCTGATGTCAAACAGACATTTAGCACAAACAACAGTCTGTGGTAAAGAAAACCACTGACAAAGTCACAGAATACCTGAAGGTCTGTCCCTCTGTGCCTGGAACAGCGCTGTTTACTTCTGCTTTTCCTTCTGCTGACTTATGGAAAAAAGGATGCAAAGTAGCTTTCCTGAAATATCTCAGGGYAAGGACCAACACACAGATTGGCAAACAACATTTTATAACATTTCTGTGGCCTAGCAGTGACTTGAATTTCACAAGAGTGGTGCTACCTCTCTTCATGTCTAGAAGTACCTCCATGGCTGTGCTGGGGACAAACTCTCCTCATGTAAAATGGGGGTGATAGTTACTCCTTCCAACAGACTTTTGTGCTTCAAATATATCAGAGAATGCTATGTACATGGCCACTATGTTCATATTATTGTAACGAGGGGAAGCAATGCTGCCAAAATCCCATCACTCCTGCTAAAAATTGTTATAAAACAAGAAAGATAATATACAAAAAATAAGTCAAATAAAAAAAAATACTATAGGAATGAAGGTGATAAATGGTGATGGAAGGGAAAATGGTTAAATTATTATTTTGGGGTTTTGCTTGTTTTTATTTGGTGTTTGTTTTAAATTCATATTACCTAGTCTAATAATGGTATCCATTTACAGGGCTCTGTGTGAAAATAATGGACCTGTCAGGACAATATATTCCTGGAATATATATGAAAATATACACAGCACATCTTTTCTACATAGATTCTTSTTCTCTATCATTTATCAAAGGCTGTGTGGCCTGTTCTGAGATCATATATTATGAACAGTGAGTTTTCTTTTCACTTCTGGTAAGCACTTGCTTACTTGTCCTACTCCAAATTCACTCTTGCTACATATGGCCCTTGTTACTTTACTGCAGTTACTTAAAAATACAATTATAGTAACTCTATACAGTCCCTACTTCCACTTCTTGTCCAAGTAAATGAAAACAAAATGTACATATCCATACATTTACAGTTACATTGCAATATATTCATTATGTATTAATTCATTATGTTATATATTCATTATGTATTAATTCATTATGTTATTAATTACCATTAGAGATAAATGTATTGTAGTGTCTCAATTTTCATTGTAGGTCTAACAGACCTCTGTACTCTTTTAGAGATGAAGACATATTTCTATACAGCTTCCCAGGACGAACTTCTTTCAAAGCATCAGTGGTCCTCCCAGTGTTGTTTCTGTTCTCTTGATGGATTGATGTTTAATCAGTGAGGGGGAGTTTTCTGTCTTTCTCTAAATTAAACTTGCTCATCATTTTCCTCCTCTTTTTTGGACCACCAAGTGGTACAAGAACATTACTGTCTTACCCTTTATGTATTTTTTGAAAGTTCATTATAACTGAGTTCTGGTGTAAATTTTAGATATCCTACTTTTCTACTGAGTCTAATGTATGGGCAGAACCTTTCCCTCCTSTTCCTGACATCGATCTATTCTTGAAGAGTCTTGATTTCTCAGTCACTTATTTCTAGTTTGGGCTACCAATGAGGCTATGAATTCTCTTTTTGACATTGCAATTGGCAGAAATGACCAGACATAAGACAATAATCAATTCATCTCTTCAGTCCTTGCTAGGCTAGAGATCTTCAGCACTTTTTTGATAATTTTTCCAAYTGAAAGTTGTTAAGCCAAATAATAGAATATATCTGGAGAAAAGAACATTGTCAAGAAAGGGAAAGAATAATCATCCAATACTGTTTAATTCTGCTGACTGTCTAGTTGCAATTTGAACACTTTTGAACACTTTTCCATTCTACCTTCCACCAAAGGACAAATATTCCCTTCTGCAGATAAGACTTTATACCTAGAAACTCTGAAGGACCACTTACACACCTTGATCCTTGTCAGAAATGCTTTTGCCACATTCCTGCCTAGTCTACATTAAATTGGTGATGTATTCATTTATCTTAGGAATARGTCAGTACCAGTATCTTTGTTTGTTTGCCTTGCCTTGATGAATATTTCTACCTTTATTTCTTGGAAGGTATGCAATCACTCTTGAAATGGAACACTGCGTTTTCTTACTCCTTGAAGGTGCTAGCTTCTTCTCAGACAAAAGAAGACAAGAAACTTATTGTTGTCTAATTTTGCCATTTGAGGTTTCCTTTCTTAACCTAAAAAGACCCCCAATAATGTATATATGATGCATGGTGCAGTAAAAAAGGAAGAAATAATGACACTTAGATGTTGTATTTAACACTTTGGGTGTTTCTAGATGTCATAATAATTATGAGAGTGTAGGCTACCAAGAGTGTAGGCTACCATCATATTTTACATTGCAAATCTGCTAAAACCAGAAGATTTTTGTTTTATTTGGCATGTCTTCCATCCCTTTAAGTTATCTATTTTAACACTGTTGGCACCTTAATATTGCAAGTCACATCTTATCAAGCAGTCCTACAGTATGAATGTGCCAAGACAATTAACTTCATTAACTTTTTATTCTTTCCAGATTAACAAAAGAAGGGAGTWAGAAATGAAAAATTAATTGTAATGTTGTTTGCACTTCCTTATGCTATGCAGMAATTGAAATGAAGCAGTGAAAATAATGAATTGTGTGGTTCTGATAAAGAATAGTTAGCTATGTAACTCTGTGTACATTAAGTCATTGCAAACCAGTTTTTAAAATGTCTCAGTGTGCCTCTAGCGATGTTAGTGGTCTTAGCTCTTACCACCTAGCTAATGTTTATTTGGCCTCTTTAAAAGTCTACACTACAGATTCCAGTACAGAAAGAGTGTTCAGATATCTCCTGGATGGTAGGTAATTTGTGATTGTAATGGATAGACATGGCACTGTTTTCTTGTTATTTCCCCTGCTCTGCACTGCTGCTGGAAAGTGGGTGTGTGATAACGACTCTGTGAAGACACTGACAAAATGAAAATTTCACTAATGACTCTAAGGTCCTTATAGTGTTGTATACAGTACACAATGTTSTTTACAGAAATACTTTTTCATAACAGGAAGTCAGTAATTGTAGTTCTGACTTGCACTGTAAATGTTTTCATCTGTTGTTTTTAAAAATATGTTTGATTGGCATAAGAAAAGACAAATTCATACCCTGACAATTTTTAAARCACCTTTCCATTTATTTGTATTTTATTAATAATACAAGAGAATTACCCTTGGAATTAGTGACAGTTCATTAAATATATTAATCACTTGGATTATTGTTCAKCTCTGTCCTCCAATGTCATGTCCTTACCAATATCCCATATACCTGTTCTAAACTTCACAGAATGACAGAATGAGTGTTTTGAATTCACCAACCAGTAAACCATCCAGGCTGCAGGTTAGTGAAGAGTTCCTTTTTTCCTTTTCACCTTGTAGTCAGCATTTGGGCAGTTAAAATAACATAATTCACCACAATAAAAATAATGATTGCCAATGTCATAACATTAAAGGGCAGTATGCCACAACAGTGCAAAGGATATGATGCATATTCAGAGCAGAGACAGTCAAATGTCTTAACATGAGCTTGATGCACAGACATAGGCAACCGGTATTGGTTTTATTTCTTAACATTGTTAAAATAAAGTTTGTAGTCTGTTGACTGCTCCTACAAATAATGGTATTTGACACAAATTTCAAATTTTGCTTCATTCCAGGAAATAACCACCTGATGCTGTATTAGTTCACAAGAGAGTACCCCATTGCTGCTATTTCCTACATTAAGGCTCCCTGTTTGTATCTGAATGCATTTTTAAGAATCAATCAGCTCTACCTACTCAGATTAAGAGTCTGCTATAGTAACAGCTTGAATTATTTGGTTCCTTTATGTTAATCTTGTCTTAAAAAGAGGTTGAGGAGTAAATAGTCAAAAAGTTTAGTTGTGTTATAAGGCTCAATGTCTGTTTGTTTTGTAGGAATGACAGTTTCTACAGTCTTTGCTTTTAACAATTTCAAATACATTCAGTAAGTAACACCTTCTTTTAAGTACATTCAGCAAGTAACACCTTAGGCATAATGAATATCTAAGACACATGCCATTTCCAGCAGCAGGGTTTTACACTAGCATTAATTCAATGAGAGAAAACTAGGGAAAACTAGAAGGAAAAATGTTAAAGGAAAAGATGTTCAGGGGTTTTTTTTTTGTTTTGTTTGTTTGTTCGTTTGTTTGTTCGTTTTCGGTGTGTGTGTGTGTGATTGAACATGTGAAAAAAAGTAGCTTCTGGCTGCTTCACCTGTCAACAAGATAATAGTTGTCATCTCTCTACAGACTAAGCAATGATTATTCCCTTGTGCCAAATTATGATCTCTTTCAGGTGTGACCTAAAGAGGACCARCAAAGCAGGAAACACACAGAGCAGTTATCTCAAAAATTCTTCATGGTTAGAGCCCACCTGCATTTCTTTGTGTTTAAACACACCTAAATACATACACGCATAAGCTTCAAAGATGTAGCTATGAACAAGTATATGGAGATAAGGTGTGTGTCTGTGCTAATGTTTAGCTTGCTAATGTCTAAAAACATTTCATTTTGACATGTCTGTATATATATATTTGCATGCCATACTTTTTTTGWGTATGTTATATTCAGGTGTGCAGACTCATAAGTAGCTTTCTCTTTCCCATTTCTTTTCCTTTCCTACACCTTTCCTGACCACTCTGTATGGAAAATATATGTAATGGAAACATTCACAAAAGTGTGTGTAGTCAACACAGATATACATTGGATGTGTGTAGGAAAGTGGAGAGAGAATGGGATGGATGTGCAGAGAAGGGAAATGGGTTTGAATTCCTTGTGTTTCCCATGCATACCCATGTCAGAGACCAGGACATTCCTCTGKCTGCCCTGGGTGGTCCGACACCCTGGAAAGAGGTCCAAGAACCTTGGCACAGAGTCAAAAGTACCAGTGCGTTTCATTTCAGCCCATGGGAAAGACTGCTGGCCTTGTGTGAGGAGTTGCAAGCCATAAGAGTGTAATTGGAATAATAAGTAACATATCACAGGGTGAAAAGCAGAATTTTGGGGGTTTTAGAATGGAGGTCAAGAGGACAACATGGAGGAATCTGGGCATGTCCTTGTCCTGCTCCTTCTTCTTGTCATCCATCTTCTGCTGTGATGGTGGCACTTTTGGATTGKATTAGAGTAGAAAAGCACTGTCTAACACAGGTAATAGGTATTGGTAATTAATTGTAAACACATAGTTTACAAATAGAACACGTAATGTTTGGTATAAAGGGTTAACACCGCCCTTGGAGGAGGTCAGATCTGGCACACTGAGCTCCYGAACAGACCTCGCAGGGCAGAAAAGAATGTAATAGATAAGAAAAGAATAAACAACCTTGAACCACAGAGACAATGACTCAGGACTTCTTTTCTGGCACGAGGCTGGAGAARAAAGACTTTTCTTGACCATCTCAGGAGTCAAACTTGACCCAAAACCCCGAGATACACGCATTTGAGCATACACACAAAATACACAGACAAAATTCTCCACTACCTGTTTTCCAAGAAATCATAWAAAATTACTCTGTTTATCCCAAGGCATAAGTTGGTCAAATATTGTTTGGTATATATCACTTTTTGCCTGATGATTTAATATTTTTCTTCAAATGCTATATCTTCTATCTATTATTTATGGTGATCTTCATATGCACATCATTTATAGATAAAGCAAGKCAGTCACAGTGAAAGAAGGCAAAGATCTTTAATTATTTTTTCTTTCCCCTATATAATACACACTTTTAGGCCTTAAGAAAAAGTACAGACTCAAAAGAGAAACAAAATGAGGGAAAGAAAGAAAATGTTTTCATGGTTTATGAATTCTTTACAGGAAGTTGTACAAGAACAGCTGTTTATCTACTAGGAAATGTGAATTTAGACAGTAAATTTGTTAATTTCTGGTTGGGTGGGACATAACTTCTATACTACTTTTGCACTGAACCCTGAATATGGGAAGGCAGGAAGAGAAGAAACTTGAAAAAGGAAGATGTGAGTCAAAGCGTTTTACACAAACTTCCAATAAGTTCACCTGCAGCCCTAATACATCAACGTATTAGATAAATTATTACTCTTTAAAGAGTTAGAATTCTTGCTTTTTTCTTTTTTCCACTTAAGTGTAGCCAGCTAGAGACATGAAACAAGGCCTGTGTTCCATCTAGTGATGCTGCCACTAAATAATCAATTTGCCTTCTGTCAATACATATGAACAAGAAATATTGCCTAAACAAAGGATTCAAGGGTATTTTCCTTTTTTCCAGACTGAGATATTGATTACATAGACTCTTGAAAGTTTGAATTCCTAGAAAATATTATTGAGACTCAAAGTGTCGTTTTCTTAACATCTTCAATGCTCTTTTCCTCTCAGCCTTACTTYTGCTTAAATTGTGTGTGTGTGCATGTGCATGTATATAAGCTTTTAACAGCATTATGCTCTACCACACAAACACAACTTGCTTACCCAATCCTGCTTTGCTGTCCTGGGAAATCCTCAAATTTCCAATTTTACATTTTAGGAAAATCATCTATTGAAATCATACACATTATGGGAAATTGCCTAGTCGCCACCAAATGGCTAAAATATCATTACTCTGAAATTCTGGAAAGCAATGATTAGTCTGACTGCACGGCCTGTGGAATTCCAATTTGGATGTCAACACAAACAAAAATTCTAACAATAGCTTGAAAGAAGTAAGAGTGGGACAAGCCATGACAAGAAGTCTGTCTTCCTACAAATTCATGCTGGCAGGCTTCTCTGTGCCTAATTGGCATGACAATTTTTATGCATAATTCAGAATGTGGCATAGAACCACTGGCATGGGGTGGGTGTAGTGGCATSCCACATTGGACTTCATCCCAGCTTTAGGGTGGTTTTCTGAATGCACATGATAATAAAGAAGAATTTTAGAACTCCATGATGGGTRCAATTTACTCAGTTACTTCCACATTCAGGTGATGTGAAGGGCAGGGGTCTAGACAATCCCTGTTACTTTCCATTCATTCTATATTCACCAGAAGTAATCTGGTTCCAATGAAGGATCTAGWCTACTGCACAAGTGCCTTTAAGGAAATCATTTGCCCACTCAACAAGAAACATATTCAGCTGCTCTTTTTTGTCTTGGTGCATGCAGCTGTGTCTTAGGTGATGAGCAGCTGTGTTCGTGCGAAGGTGGGAAACGGAGACTTGGAGGGAATCAGTCATTCTAAAAAAATATGAATTCTGTTCTGGTGATTGCATGTTATCCAGGGAATCAAAGAATCAAAGCATGAGAGTGCAGTTCACAAAAGTTCCTTTTTCTTTAGAAGTACAAAAAAAAAAAAAAAATAAAGCTCTGTTGAAGTCAGACCAGATCCCACATGGATTATGCTTGATTATGTGAAGATAATTTTGCTCCAAAGAAAATTGCTGTGATACCTAAGCAGTTTAAATGGAATATAAATAAAATCAAAACACCATTCAAAAATCATAATTCTAATCTACCATTTCCTTATGTGAACRCTATTGTGGACAACACAGAGCCCAAATTCTGCTAAAGTGAAGTCCCTGAACAACTTCAGGCAATTTTTGCAAAATTTCACTCACCGTTTAGTTTAATGAAGTAAATTCATGGTTTTTATTACTCAGGGAATTGACAGATTTAATTGTTCTGGGAAAATCAAATATCTSTGGTGGGAAAACCTAAAGAACAACAAAATGAGAACACCACCTGGTTTTGAAGGTGCTTCTTATAGGGCAAGCCTCTGATGGGAAACACACATATCTCCATCATGCATCAGGATGAGTAGGATGTCCCCACGCATTTTAACTACTGCACTGATAGCTCCAAAGGGAGATTCAAACCACTTACATGCCAGGCTATGTTGTATGGAGCTCTGAACAACCTGGTCTGCTGAGTGTCCCTGTCCATGGCAGGTCCAGATGATATTTAAGGTCCCTTAAAATCCAGGCCACTCTTTGATTATGTGGCAACTTTGTGACTATTAAATTAATCTGTCTGCTCTCCCAAAATTAWGCTCCTGAACACATAATAATGCAAACTTCACTATCTCTTTCTGATAAATTGAACCACAGTTAAAGATAGCTTCCCACAATATCTAATGTTGTGGCCAGTTCTGAAAATGTTTATGCTTTTTCAAAKAATTATTRAAGATGAGTTTTCTTCTTTCTGGTCTTCTCTTTTCTATAKATCCACAAAGGCAGTGGATGCTCTTAYAGGGTTAATTTTCTTACCTTTTGGCTTTAAATTCATGGAGCACATTGTGTCCAGCCTTAATATTTTACACTGTAAGCCATATMATCTTTTATCTTTTATTTATAGTGAACCTCATATTAATTTCTCAATAGCAGCTGGCACAGCAGGAGGGACAAGGCATTGATCTTCCAATTTATCCACTACTCTTACATATCCTGAGGTCGATGCAGTCTAGGGAGATTGATGGGTTCTGGCATCAGTACAGCGGGTGTGTGTTTCTCATGCATGAAAATCAACAACAGGAAACCAAAATGTGACAATTGACAGTAATATCAGAAACCTCTGTAATAAAACAGGATGGTCTTCAATAATTTAATGGAATATTGGGTATTCCATAATGAAAAATCAGCCATATAAGAGTTTCTGTGTATGGGTTTGTGATATTCTGTACATTTACAACAGTTAGGTAAGTGTGCACACTTTCACATGCACAACATGCTTATGTGAGTTTGCTCTCTCCACCCAATGTGAGTCACAGGGCTTCACTTTAATCTGTGACTTGTATTTTCATGCATACAGCCTGATAGGGGCAGACCTCTGAAGGAYCAGAAAAAGAGACGATGTTCTTATCATTACACATTGTTTGCAGTTGCACCACAGGGTTTGAGAGATCCTGCTGTGTCATCTCCAATTTTTATCTTTTTAGAAACAAGTCGATCTGCGTTGTTATCAGTTATGAATGACGGGTGACTCCTATTGCCCAACACCAGTTCTGTCTCCCATCTCTGGTTATATGCAGTGAAAGAAAGGATGCTAGGGATCTAATGTTTAYTCTTTGTGCAATTTACTGTAGGCAGGTTCTAGGGCTTGGCAGACAAAATTTTAAACATAATCACCTTTCTCTGCTGAGTGTGTCTGAACACAGAAATGCTGTCCTACTCAAATGAAGTATCTATCTAGTATTTGTTTGTCTAACGCCTGCAGTAGTGGAGCTCACTCTTTAAAGAACTTTGAGTATCAATCACTGCTTGACCACACACTATGAAAAGCTACAGGTAAACATGTGTTTCYAATTATGCAACATACAGGAAATTGTTAGAGTCAGTGTAACATTCACTGCCTTTTCTCACATGTAGCTTTTGATGTGGGGGTTTATTTCTTTTTCTCCTTTATTTGCAGTCTTTCAATTACCCAGGAAAATAGTAACAGTTCTTGCAGTTCCACCACAGTGCTAAAGCTTTCCASCTCCACAACCCATGACCCAGATAGGGGGATCTGGAAGACACTGAGAAAACCTCAAAAGCAGCTCTCCAGCTGAGATGATTAAATAACAAGAGAGAGAGAGAAAGAGAAATGTTGCGTGACATAACCTGTGTACGAGGCAAATCCTTATTAAGACTAAAAAATCCACATTAAAGATGGAACTATTTCATGTGATATAAAGGTAAGGTTGCAAATAAAGAGATAGACTGTTCACTTTGGAGCTCCATCCACTGCTAACAGTGATCAGGTACATATTACTTACAAAATTAAAATTATTCTCATCCCCTTTGGGTCTTAAGAYATCAAAAGGATGGGAGGAGTGTGGTATCTTTCTACCAGGCACTTAAAAAGCTCTGGAAGAAAAACTCTTCTACTGCTCAGGATGTTCTCTAGTATTTCTGGTATGGAGGTACAGACTCACTCTCAACAGTCCATGATGTAGTGTTTGCACAAAAGATGCCATGTGACCTGTTGAGCTTTATGCAGTAATCCTTCTGTTTTTWAAAAAAAAGCTCACAGCTTTAATGGCCATAATAAACAGAACATCTTATTTAAAACTCACAGTAAAAGGGTGGCTTTAAAGTATAGCACAGAAATTGCAAGAAACCACTGAGAGCTATTTTTCTATTTTAAATTTTTTTCTGACTACAAAGACCCTTTATTATTAGAAATTTAGATTACTGTAAAGAATGAGTTTTTGAACTGTATTTGCTAAGAAAGGATAAAAAATCTCTGAACATTTATCCAAATATAGGAATGTGCTTAGGCTGGGGTTTTTTCAAGTTTTTAAAAATATTTGAATATATTATTAGGTACTTGTTTTGTCTGTGAATAAAACAGGAGGTGCTGATAAAATGAAAGAGGCTCTTCTTGTAGTATTTCTGGTTGTAAACAATAGTAGACATACCAGAGATTTCACAGATGGGATTGCTTTTATGATATTTCCTTCTCAAATTTTTTATTTTATTTTATGCAGTTCAATAATATCCTGGGTGCTTTGGTACAGGTGAGATAAATAGCACATAAACCCCACCCAAATGGCTTCTGCCCCAAGGTGCTTACAATCTGAGTTCATGCAATGGCAAGAAGAAAGAGAATAACAAAATTGAATAAAAGGGGGAAAGACATAGACTAGACAATTTTGACTATCTACCAGTTCAGAGATGGCATATATGCTTCACAGTACTTTTCTGTGAACCCACATCTTGCCCTGCAAAATATTTTACAGGTGCTGAGGGAAAATACAAAAGAAAAAAAAACTTTACTTTTGTTGAAGTTTGCTTTCCATTATCTATGTGCTTTCATCCTTAGAGTGATGATACCTCTGAGACCAGGAGGATATTCAGAGTTACCGGGGCAGCCTTTTAAAGGAGACTCCTGCATCACTGATACCAGCCATCTCATTTGACACACAGTGAGTTTTTTAGGAACTCTCACTAACTTGAAACCAATAAAATTTTCTATAGACAGGCTGATATATTCCTCTTATAGACAAAAAATGCATTCTGTTTACCAGACATATCAGTAGTAATGGATGCACTTTGACTCTTCTTATCTATTTTTTCCATTCTATATCTGAACCATTTCTCTGATCATTCTATTACTGTGAATTGCCCAGTAGACAAGGAAGTAGGGTACATGGTGCAATGTCATTAGTATCTTTTTATGCTCATGAAGATTACACATAGTGAGATCAAACTGTTACTGCATAGCTGACAGTGTACATATGAACAATTAATATACAAATGTTTTTTCCACACCTCTGACACTGTCAATTTACTGCTCCAGTTCCTACTTCCATTCAGTTCTTCCCTTATAATRTTCTGATCATCCTCTATCCTTGGCATATCCCTCCAGCTGAATGTCATTAATAAATTTTTCCAGCAATTACTGTTTTTTTTTTCTGTGAGCTCATTACTGAAAATCCTGACACAAAATTTGTCACAAGATTCTTGAAGAATTCCCCCAAGTAACATTCCATCTGTAACATGGTGTACTGTATTTTAAAGAATACTTCAACCAATATGTTCAACTTTTGCAAGTCCCAAATGACATTAGTTAATGACAAACATGAAAATATGTAACTGTAAAAAAACTTAAACTGTCATTTTTCCTTTMTTTTTTAATTTAACCATTTCATTTATCTATTTAATTTTATAAAGCAGAAACAACAAACTTGCATTCTTGCATTCTGAAACAGGAAAAAATATCTTATTAATATTACCATGTACCACGTCATGCTAGGTCTAAGCAACTCCTTATATAACAGGGATCAGGTGCAAGGAATTGTGATTGTGAATCTTGGGGCATTCGTTTAGAATGACAGGACAAATTATTTTATATAAAATATTTGTATATACATATGTATCTGTGTATGCATATTTACCAATTGTTTTGCCTGTGGGAAAAAGGAAGGTRGTTCTGTCAAAACTAGGGAGACACCTATAATTCCATTATAAAAATATTTTTGTGTGATTTTTTTGCCACAAAAGAAAATAAGGTGGAGAATGAAAACCTTGTACAAATGTATGTGTATGTGTATCTGTGTTACTATCCAGTTGATAATATACTGTCAGCTACAAAGAATTAAATTGCAGTYTTCATTAGTAAGAAATCAGACAATAGCAAGGTGTGAGGTCATTGGGCAAATGYTTAGCACTGGTGCTGATGCCATGAAACAGCAGCACCAGGGAGGAGAAAGGATTCTCAGGAAGATCTTGCAAGGAACACCAAGGCCACCAGATGCACGGGGAACCAGTGAGTCCCTGTCCCTGCAGTGCCCCAACACTTCCGGAGAGCAAAGCTGTTCAGTTGTGTTATAAAGATGTGGACCTAGCTTATTGTAGCTGGTAACTCAGACAAGCTGTAGAAAAGAGTGGAGTTCTAAAATGAGTAAGAGTAATAGGATCTTATGTAATTCAGTAATGTGGCAAAATGGATAAAAATAGGATGAAAGACAGTTTGCCATGCATTTTGGGAAACAGCTGACTGTAGTACTAGGGCACTACTGGACTTCTGTGGTGATATCTCCTTTCTTGYTGCAGACCAAGGAGCACAAGGTATGTTGGTTTTTATATTAGATGTGGTAATCTTCCATTTTTCCAGGTGGGGTCTATGTACTGCACTCCTCACTGCCACCGTATGATCACCTACAACAGTGCACTAGACTATGACAACCTAATGMCAYCTGCTGTTTTCCCACCTGGCTCCTCACTAGGTTAGAAAACATTTTGGACTGGAGGTACTGCACTGCATGAGCTTACTTTGAGAGAAATATATATATAAATATAAAAAAATAGACACATTTATTGATAGCTTTGAATTCCAAAGGGAAACCTGATGAGCTATATCAATAGTGCTTGTGATGCCTTAAGTTTTAGCTTTTATGTTTTCCAGATTCCGTGCTGTTTCAGGTGTAGTTTTAAGCTTCATATTAAGTGCTAGTAGGTAGTAGGTAGACAWAACAAATCCTTTCCTGCTGGAAACCAAGGACAACTTTCTGGCCCAAAAGCATAAACAATGATGGACTGAAGGGAGAAACAAGAAGGATGAGACTTCACAGCCTGGAGTTGTAATTGGACAATTAAACCCAATATGCAAATGGACCCAAACTTACAAGAGGGCATGGCCTCGTGACCAGGGGGCTGGTGACTATTCAGGGTCCACCTGGTCAGGTTCTGGTGTCCCAGGGTACCCTGGGGCCTTTCAATAAATATCTGCTTTATTCTCTAGCTCTGTCCAGTCTCTGTTTCAGGTCAGCCTTCCCAAGGCATCAGTTTCTGGCAACCACGGCAGGACAGTAAGGCATCATAAAAGCTAAAACTAAAGGCATCRTTTGTATTTCTCAAGAGCTTTGATTCTAGGATTTTTGGTCTAAATCCTGAGAGTCTTACAATACATCATACTCACACAAGGAGTTAAGGTATTCGTTTATTTCATATTTGCASCAAGATGGGAACAAGCTGATAATCCACAAAGCTAGATCTGACTCTCACAACTTTAAATACATTTTGGCAAACAAAAAAATCCCCTTTCTGTTTGCTGCAAGTTACTTAGTTCCCTTAATTAGTGTTTTGTCATCTATTGTTTAAATTATTCTCTTCTCATGTTAATTAGTCCACATTCTGGGTCTTTTTCTTGAGTCAATGGGTTCCTTGAGTCTGTGGTTGTGAGGACTTAAAGAACACAGCTGCATGTCTCAGAACACTGTCAGAGAGRGAAGATCCCATAAGATAAGCTACCAAAGCAGAGCTCATGATACATGCAGATGGCAGCAACAGGGAGATGCTAATCCAGGCCTTGTGAGGCCAATCTGTATAACACATCCAGAAAATATCTCCCATGTAGGAAGGCAAAGTATKGGAAAGGAAACAAGTGCTTATGAACATGCCATCTCAAGTTGTGGGAATGACATTTACACCCCATAGATACCTGAGATTTGGACTGTGTACAGTGGTATCTCTAGAGGAATGGCCTTGGGATGCCCACAACCAAGAAGACCAGGGTGAAGGACCTGCAGGACTCTGGTGGTGATGAGCCACAGTTCACATGGCGGTGATATCTCTGCTTAATCTCTCTCTCTCTCTCTCTCTAGGTTATGAGCCCTGCTGTGGTCAAAGGCTATAGAGCTCATTGTGCTCTTACTGTATGCAGTTCTGCACAACAGTTTATCTTCATTAAGAACCAGATTTACATTCCAAATTAGGAAGATATGAAAACTTCCTTTTCTTCATGGAGTCTGTTGAAGATTCCGTATCTAGGATTTCGCACATATTGATACARAGAATACAGAAAATAAGTTTTGACTTCAGAAAAAGCACAGGTGAAGGGGATTTGGACTGCTTGTGGAGAGTGTGAGCCAGCAGAGTGTGCCCAAGTAGTCAGGAGGGCAAGCCCCCATCCCAGTGTGCACCACACACAGCACCACCAGCCGGCCAAAAGATGGGATCATCCTGCTGGATTGAGCCGTGGTGTGGTCTCACCCCAAGTCCTGTGTGCAGTGCTGGGAACCAGAATCTAAAGAGGATGCGAAGGTCTCTGAATACATCTAGAGGAAGGAAACAGAGCTGGTGGAAACGCTGGAAGGAGCATCCTTTGAGGGGCAGCTGAGAACTTGGAGTTTGACTGTCTTGGAGAAAATAAGGCTGAGGAATGAACTGATGGTCTGTACAGCTTCCTGATAAGGGAARTGGTGAGGGAGGTGCTGATCTTTTCTTCCTGGGATTCAGTGATTAAGTAGAATTTTTTAACGAGATGTTGGTCAAACCCTGAAACAAGCCTCCATGCCCGCCAGTGCCTTAAAAAAATTTGGTCAATGGCCTTCAAAATATTCTGTGTATTGGTCAGCCCTTGAAGTGTTCAGTCAGTTAAACTAAGTGATCACTGTAGGTTGCTTATAACTGGATCTACTTTATTCCAAACAAATGTTCGTAAAAGCTGCTGAAACAAATGAAACCAAAAAAGTGTTTTTTCTAACATTGCAGCCACTTCAGAATTCTTTGCTACATTTCCAGTGTCAATGCTTTCTCTTCTGGGACTTCAGCCAGCATCCCTTCACAGACTTCTAAATGTTGTGCTCTGGGCTGTGGTCACTCAGGTTTTGAAAGCCTTCAGATTCAGGGATACCAGAAACGATCTGGGTAGCTCACTCTACTCCTTGTGGAACGCTTAATGACTCTCACGGGGATTTTGATTTCTCTTACCTATTTACAGCTTGAATCTTTCTAGTTTCACAAGATATTCCTGTCTCTCATGCCCTGAACAGGAAGTGCTAGGAAGAGACTGGCCCATCCCCTCCATGACTTTCCCACAGGCACTGTGGCGTGCTGTCTGGTGCTCCAACACTTCTGCTCCATGATGAACCAGCCCTAGCCCCATAGCCTTTCCTTTGGAATCTTGATTCTTTCTTCTTTTTTGTTTTTTTTTCACTTTCCTGCCTGTGAACCCAGTAGGATGAGGTCTGAAGGGTGCGGATCAGAGGGGACCAGTTTCATAAATTTATATTAAAACCTGGTTTTTGCCAATACCTTTGACAATGATTCTTTGAACRGCCTAACCACTCTTTTGKGATACTTGAGTGTACAAATCTTTTTTATCTAAAGGCTTGTTTCCTTTTTACTCTTCTGTAAAACTGTATTTTTTATCAAGGCTCTGAATGAGAAGTCCCCTGCATTTATGTACAACTCTCAGTTATCTACACTCAGTGCCTTTTCCCACCACTCCTTCCCATCTGTTGATGTCAGTTCCATGCACTYCTGTCAATCCCCTTAGTGTCTCTTACCTATCCAGCTGCTCAGCAAAATTTATCATAGCATTATTTCTTTAGCTATWTAAACTATTGGAAGGAAAAATTGCTGCAGTCTGGTAACAGATAAGTTATCACATTTCACTTGCTCAATAGGAGGCAATTGAAATCATAGAAATGCAGCAATATGAGACAACAATGAGGCAGTACATCATGAAGTGAAGCACTAAAGTAAGGAAGAACATTTTAGCCTAAAGAATGCTGTGTAAAGACTTGCACTGATTACAGAGACCTCTGGACCAGGCCTCCAGTTTTACAAATTGGAATATGGCTTCTACACAGAGGATACTTCTTGACATAGCATTGTCAAGTGAGGTGTGCTAAAACCAGAGACAAAATTTTCRGTTTTATTTTGTTTTACTGRACACCCTGAGGAAATCAGTATCCTYATCRTAAAAYRAGAAAAGTAATATTTATCCGCCTTTGACAACTGCATCATGACCCAAGGATCAAAGTGCTATTCATAACTAAGTATTTTTAGTATTACTACTTTGATGTGTAAATCACAGACACAATTGGCTGTAACTGTCTTTGAAGTTGTTCTGAAAAATTATACCATATTCCTCTTCAGCAGTAATTTAATTTGTGAATTAGTGACATGACAGACCATAAGAATCTATTTGGAAACCTTCCAATTGGTTTTCTCAATGTATCTGCTGTGAACATGCACTTAGTGTTCAGTAGGCAGCAAATGTCCTCAAATTATTATTACTGATGGCATCATTTYCTCAGTGAAAGAATTTGTGTAATTATAAATCTTATTTTTGGTAATATGAATAATTTTATTATCTGGTTCAATTACCCTAAATTATATTTACAAAACCAAAATTGTTAATCATTTAACCTAGTTACTCCTACTTTCAGACTGGTTTAGTATGGATGCAGTTTTCCTTGGAACTAAGCAGATGTGTTAAAAACTGTCAGATTTCTGAAGCCCACGTTTCATCAGAAAATACTGTCGGTAGTCCTTGGACCATCCAGTGAATTTAATTGRTCAGACAGCCATACAAACAGGAAAATTCAAAAAGAGACAGGATGCCCTTGTTTTGCCATTCCCGCATTATCCCCTTTACCTGCGTGCATTTCAGAGTGTTACGTAAAAGGATTGAAATGTTGTGCTAACTGAAAACTTTTGATATTCATTATTCAGTGAATTACTTTTCATCCTTCTGTGTTTTGAATCCAATACTATGGCTGAAAAAAAATGTATTTCAAATAAGTTTCAAGTTTGTGGAGTAGTACTTACACAAAGATTTTAAAAGATCTAATAAAAGATCAAAGGTCAAAAGGTCAAAGAAAAAGCAGAGCTCATATTGCATCATAGTTTGATAAAAAAAAAACTTGGAGATTGTGGCACTTCAGGGCTGTTTATGATGTTCAAGACACTTTAAAAATCAAATTAATTTCTATAGGATGAACCATGTTAAGTCATACGACCAGGTAGTTTGAGAAATGACAAAAACCAGAGAATGGTTTTCCGTAAGAGTGAAAAGTTAGACTCTATTTTCCAACCTCTTTTGCTGTTATTTRAAATACAAAAATGGCAACAGCCATTCTTTTCATGAAGGCTACAAAATGCAATATTTTGGACTGTTAAATCATGTTTAACACTATCATACTGTTGTAATACTGCTACAAAAAAMCAGCTTTTAGTTTGTAAGGACATAAAAAAAAAAGCACTGGTAAGTCAAACAAATGTTTGAGTCAAAAAATTAAATAAGATTGGTGTTTTTTTCATTCTAGAGTTTTTTGTTGACTTTCCATGTAGAAATGTGGTTTTATAAAAGCTTCTTCAGATGAAAGGTTAAGAAGTTATGAATAGCCAAAACCTCTTTTCCTCACTTTAGCTGCTTTAAAATTGCAGTATTTGTGACTTGCAAACTGCTGAGYCAATTGTCTCCACCAGTGCTTATTTTGCAGTTCTTATTAGTCTTTAAACACAATAATGATGACAGTTTGTCATCATATACAGGAACAAATAAAAGACATTGTAGGAAACATAATTTTGAACTAGAGATTCATAAATGAGTTATTAAATTMGATAAAAACAGTTTTTTGACAGAAATCTAAATTCTCCTGCGGTAGTTTTATATCAACATTTTAGTTGTCTCAGCTTAAAAAAAAACCCATAATGCTCCAGTTCCTAGAATGAATACTTCATTTCGTAATTGTGTTGATGTATCTGGTCARCCTTCTGCTGGAAATATTTTTTTAAATACACAGGTGCTGTTATCTGAGGAGGTAAGAACTGTCATATAAATGATTAAAATAGGCAAGGTAGTAAGTTACTAACAGACAGACTATACTCATTGTCTGCTACTGAGAAATTAGTGGCAAAAAGGACGTTCTAATTATCTAATCTATCATCCTGTCAATGATTTTTCTTAACTTTTCCAATGTTTTGAGACATTTGAGATAATTCAGGTTTATTTTCCATCACAGTGAAATGCTGTGGCTRAACACTCCTGATGTCTTCCACTACATATTCAATTACTTGACATTACCCTATTATTTTTATTCATGCACTAGGTTATTCTACGTTTCTCTTTGATTCTGGAATATCYAACCCATGAGAAATCTAAGTACTTACTCAGATACRTATTTTTAAATCAAGAGTGRTATGGAAATGTGGAAAGTATCAACAGAATGAATTATTCCATTTTGTTGTCTGTTTGACTGCCTACAGTGTCTAGAGGAAGTGGAAGTGCAGCAGTTCAGGCAGAGGGAACTGTTTTACARTGAGGGACATTGAGCTGAGGTTAGAGAGGAGAAGGTAGACACTGTAGGACTTGAACTACCACCATAATCGTAAGACATTGTGCTTCAGACAGAATGTAACTGCCCAGATAACACAGAAGAAAATAATTGCATTTGATTTGAAGAAATCTTGTTGCTCTGAAGTATATTTCCTTAATCTTAGATCAAATACACTTGAGAAAACTACTAAGGARTATGTTGAATTTGAGGGAAAGCTCTTTTAATACAAACATATTTTGGTAGGACTTTGACTTAGAGCACCACTGGCAGCAGCTCACAGTGACCCAGGCAAGTTTGCCATGCATTTGCAATTCTRTTCTGCTCACTGAGGACCAGGAATTCTAAACCTGTGACCGGTGGCCCTGKACATAAAATTTTCTGTGATGACTTCTGCTTTGGAGCATCTGCTGGGAAACAACTACTGAAAAAAGAGGCACCTAATCCCTTTTAAGATTTGTCTACGCATCTGCAAAAAGCATGTTTCTTCTGTTGACTTTTCCCTTGTCAGACTCATCTTTAGAGGCAATCACATCACAGTCATCTCTGTTATGGTGGGGAGGATTATTTTTGTAGAATCAATTGCTTTCTCTCTTGTTTATCATATTTCCAGTCTTCCACCTGAGGACATCACTAAGATTTCCTAAGTGCTAAGTCTATACTGTAGATTATACCTAATGTCTCTGGTAATCAAACAATGGGCTTTCATCTGTACATCATTGAATGAGATTATGTTTCAGGGCACGAGTTAAGAATTTTAAGGATACAGCAATTTTTAATTGCTAACCTCCCAGAAAATTCATCTCACAGGGGAAAGACACCCAAAGAGCTAATAGTTCAAAAATAATAGACTCTTAACCTTGCTGTTGATGTGCATGATATTATGCTTAGGAAGCACAATAAGTACTTAAATGTCTATTTTCCTTTTCACTGAAAAGAAATTTCAACAAGGAAAGTGACTTAATAAAGTTTGGGTAATATTTTTCCTTAGCACAGGATCTCAAAATTTAATAAYTTTAAATTTGTTTAGAAATTAAGAAAAAGCTGCAGTCCTGATAAAGTTAGATCAATTTAGGTGAACTTATTAATATTATGCTTGACATAGACAGGATAGAGTGTTTAATTCACATGTCACTTTCACTGAGATGTTGTCTTTCTAAAATTAAGAAGTAATATTTAAAYTTTTTTAAAAGATCAATTTGTTGACCTCAACTTTGTTTAATTGCTAACAATGCATTTTATGAAAATTAAACATGCTTTCTCAAAAATTCCAGGAGGGAAAAATAAAGTCTAAGGTTTCTCCTAATCCAGTGCCTTGGGGCTGTAGGCTTCTAATTCTTTCATTTTAACCTACCAATTATATGCATTATATCAATAAATATGTCATAAAGGACCATCATTTCAGCAACCCTTCACCTGCCATTGTTTTAAATCCTATTAAAACACACAAGACAGTATCTTTCCTTAAAAACATCAAAAGGAAGGACTGACTAAAACATTATCAGCGTTTTCCTGGTGATGAGACCTTAGAATCTCCAATCTCAGTTGTCCATACATAATAGTAAATATAATATTGAGGAAGTACAGAATTACTTCACTCTAGAAATATGTTTTATCCCTTAGATATGATTTGCCATTTTTAACTTTCAGTCCTTTGCTTTTAAGTATTTATAGTGGTCTTGCAGTTAATAATCTGCACAGACCTAACCTATTTAAGTGATAGAAAAGACTGTATTAGAATTTCCTTCTAYGAATTTGTTGTTTATGGAGAAAGTTTTGACATCCTAAAATTGCAGTAAAGGTCTGAATCTTTCTGAAACAGTGTGATTTATTGACTAAGACTTTTATGGTGACTTAGTCTGCACAGAGTTTAACTGTCTGGACCACACAATATCGCTTTCTACCAGCACAATCTCTGAACACAAAGTTAGAAATGAGAAGCAGCACCTTAATACCCTCAGCAGAGCAAACACTAGTGATTTTTTCCAACATACTTGCTTTAAGTATGACTTTTGTGTTTTATTTTTTTTGGGGGGTGGCCCTCATATGACAACAAAACAAAGTCTTTTATTTGTTTCTTTTAATATTTTTCTTCTTTTGAGTCATTTTAGTATTAAAAAAATTGTTTGAGGAATAGTGAGGAAAAATCTTACAATCCATAGTTCTTGTGCTTTTCACAACATTCAATGAAACAAAAAGCTCTTTTCACCTGAAAATATTAAATTTAGAAAAATAATGAAAGATAATTGTGATATTTTTGTGTCTATATTTTACACAGTATCAACTGGTCTATACAAATAGATATATTCGCATAGTTCACCAGAATATGGTATTTTATGCTTATACTTCTCTGTGAAACTATTCACATAACATAAGTAGAAATGCATACTCATCTTAAAAACCCTTAATTTTTTTTTCTGATTTATCGGATGTTTTTTGAAAAGAAGATACTTTTGGTTGCTTTGATTTAAAGTTCATACAAGTTATGAAAATATGAACATTCACTCAAATCTGTCTGTATTTTCATAGATGAGATTTTTCCCAAACTTCAGGTCTGAAAAGCAGTCAAGAGAAAATATATGCCAATCTAATTACATATGAATTTCCCCTTTTAGAAAGCCCAAAGGCAAAAATGTTGCCCTTTTTATGAAGCAGAGCCCAGTCTCTAATCAGGCTAGAAAAAAAACACAACTCTGATATATGTTATACATAGACTGTAACACAATAGTACTAGCAAATTTTTGTCAGGCAATTAAACTTTATGCCAAGCTAATTCAATTTTCTTGCTATTTTATTAAGTCCTACCAAAAAACCCAAAATCTGTTCTCTTCAGTAAATCACAAGTTTCAAAAAACATTCCCTTACTCAGACTCCTTGTTCTGCTATTTTGATATATTAAACATCCAGCAAAATATTTCCAGGGTCATAAATCTAGAGTGATAAAATTAATCTTATTGCTCAAGAGGAATAAATATTTTATTGCAAGTTTATGAGCTTTTGTTCCCTTTTCACTTGCAAGTAGGTATTGTTTAGTGGTACAAAGACATTTAGCTGCTAAAAAATGTATTAGAAACAGTAAGCAGTAATAGAATTCATATCTACAAAGCTGTTCACTCCCCAGAATTAAAGTCCAAGAATATCTGAAGGAAACTTTAAAAGATAATACAGTATTACACTGTATTGTTTTTTTTTACATTTTAAATGCCAGGAATAATTTTACTCCTATTAGTAATTTTACAGTAGATTTTTTCTGAAATTTTACCTGAAAAATAGCTATGCAATTTAATTGAAATGTGCAAGCCTAGAAATCAGAAATGCTAATCTAATTTTTCATTTTTATTCCTTTTCTTTTTTTCCTTACAAATGCAAGGAAATGTTAAGATTGGAGAGATTCATGTCATGATTATACCTTTATCTGAGGTGCTAAACATTTGCAGAAATTATTCAGTCTATACAGATCTGCCACAACATATACTGCCCTYAAATCCATGTTTTCTGGTAAATAATGAACATGTCATTTGTCACAACTAAGAAATGGATTGGGGAGAAAGGAATGTACAGGTAGGAATTTCCATTGGAATAGAAACAAATAGAGAGGGATCAGAGGGTTCACTGCTATGTGTTACGCAAAGGGAATTACTTTCTTCAAAGTAGTGCTGCTGATAAGTAAAGTGTGACAGTTTTCTGCTGTGGTAATGTGTTGCACTGCCATTCACAAATATCTACAATGGCTCTAAAAGCTTCATTACAATTTGGCAAATATTGCGGGAAGTTTGCACAGACTGTGATTTTTCCAAGGCCCTGAAATGCAGAGTTAGTTAATCCAGTGACTTGGTGTACTGTTAGAAATATGCAGATCAACAAATGAAAATGGTAGTGTGGCTAAATCTGAAGAGATAATCTGTAATGTCTTAACAAAACATAGTCACCAGAAAAATATATCTTCCTCAGAAATACAGAAACACTACGGAGCATCATAGATCCAGAGCATTCACAATTTTGGGGTTTTTTCTTAACTTTTTTTTGGTGGGGGTTGCTTGATTTGTCTGGGTTTTGGTTTTTTTGTGGTATTTACTTAGTTTGTTACTTTTTTCTGTGCAGACATGGTACTTCTTAATAAAAAATGCTGATGTTTAAATTTGGAATACATGACAAATTTTCTTTTTTTTTCATAGTTACTAAATGGAATACCAGATTACTAATTCACGGTTGCAAGTGGCAAACCTTCAATCCAGGAAGGATGCACAGCTACAAGTAGAAACTTAAAACAAGTAGTATGAGACACAAAAGAAAAAAATAAACACCGAAACAGATGCTAGAGTATCATCACGGATAAATAGGCTTAGTTCAGAGAAAGTGTAACAAGAGGGTAACCTGGGCAGCTAGTTTATTTGCAGGATGCAAAGGTGTCCTATTTACAGGGCAAAACTAACAGACCGAGCTGCATAGACACCAAACAGTTGAAAAGAGGCTTAGGAAGAACCAGTGGACTTTTTGTGTCATTTCAACATGGAAACTACTACAGAAAAAGAATGAACTGTGGTTAATGTTGACAATACTATACTCATCACACGCCATAACCAATCACAARCATTTATCTCTTCAGGGAGGCTAAATTTGGACTATGCCTACCAACTCTGACTGCCACCACCTTTCTCAAGAAATTGATTGCCTGAACACTGCCCACTGCTAAATCCTGTGTAATAGTGTAGATTACTTAAACTAGATGTGATGTGGAAGTGGTATATAATCAGTGCTTGTAAAGTTTCGGGATGAYATGAAAATCTTACAGGATGCTATGCTAGTATGGCCCTTCAGCCATTGACTTTGAAATGTGCTGGCTGGAACTCCTGAGATAATATAGGCCAGCAAGTAACCATGAAGGAAATATTTGAAAGGAGTTAAAGGGTATACCTTTAGGAAGACGACACTGTCTATAGCCCAGCTCTGATGCCTTTAAATCAATACAAGGAGCATGGGCAACAAACAGAAGGAGCTGGAAGTCATCATACAGCTAGAAAATTATGACATTGTTGCCATTACTAAAACTTGGTGGGATGAATCCCATGAGGATGCAACTATCAATGGCTGCAGGTTGTTCAGAAGAGACAGGGGAAGAAGGAGGGTTGGAAGGTTTTTTTTCTCCCCACATCAGTAGGTGGATCTAGTGTGGAGAGTTGCCTCTGAAGGTCAAAGCCCTTTGGGCAAGAATCAGAGACTGAGGCAACAAAGGGAACCTTGTGGGAGTTGTCTACTACAGCCCCCTGAGCAAGCCAGTCTGTTGGTGAAGCCTGCTGGCTCCAGCTGCAAGAGGCAGCACTCTCACTGGTCCTTGTCCTGCTGGGGGACTTGGACCACTCAGACCTCTGCTGGGWAAACAGCACAGACAGCTGTAAGAGATCCAGGAGACTGTTGGAATGCATGGAGATAACTTCCCAACCCAGGTAATAAATAAATAATAGAGGGGATGTGATACTGGATCTGTTGGTTATCAGCACCAGGGAGCTAACTGGGGACAACAAGATTGGAGGTGGCCCAGGCTGCAGTGATCCTGCATTTGTTAAATTTRCACTCCTGACCCTATATAGCTCAGGTAAGATTAGGTCCCTGAAATTTAGGAAAGCAAAATTCCAGCTCTTCAGGGGAGATAGTCAATAGGATCCTCCTAGAGACTGCCCTCATGGATAAGGGAGTAGAACAGGGCTGACAGATCTTTAGAGAAGTCTTCAGTAGAGAACAAGAGCTGGGAATTCCCAAGAGCTAAAAATTATGGAGGGAAAGCAAGATATAGGTGTGGTTGAGCAGGGAACAGGTGGTCAAAGTAAAGGGGAAAAAAGCAAATGCAGACACAGTGGAAATAAGGACAAGTGAACTGGGAATGGCATAGAGATGATGTTCAGTTATGCAGGGATGGGGTGAGGAAGTCTAAGACCAAACTGGGACTGAACCTGGCAAGGGATGCAAAGAATAACAAGAGGTCTTCTACAGATATGTTAACCAGAAAAGGAAGGTCAAAGAAGGTGCACTCCCTGATAAATAGTGCTGGAAAACTGGTAACAATGGATGAGGAAAAGGYTGAAGTAGTTATCTTTTTGCCTCAGACTTCAGTGACCTCTCTTCCCACGCCTCTCAAGTAAGTGGATGGGGACTGGGAAAGCAAAGTCTCTCTCACTCTAAGCAAAGATCGTGACTCTAAGTAAAATGTTCGTGACTACCTGAGGATTTTGAATGTATATAAGTCAGTGGGATCCCATGAGATGTATCCCAGAGTCCTGACAAAATTGTCTGAGGTAGTTGCCAAGCTACTATCCTTCCTATTTGAAAAGTCATGACAGTCATGTGAGGTCCCAGGTGACTGGAAAAGGAGAACATTGTGCCCATCTTTATACCGGGTAGAAGTCAGGACCCTGGTAACTAACCACCCTGTCAGTCTTCTCTCTGTGTCTGGAATGATCCTGGAACAGATCCTCCTAGAAGCTGTGCTAAGACAGAGGGAGAACAGGGAGATGATTCAGGACTCAGCATGACTTCTCCAACGTTTTTCTCTCCAAATCAGAGAGAGATGGATTTGATGGGTGGACTGTTTGATAGATAAGTGGTTGGATGGTCACATCTAGAAGGTAGTGCTCAATGGCACAAAATCCAGTGGACATCAGTGACAAATTGTGACCCTCAGGGATCTGCACTGGGACCAGTGTTATTAGGACATCCATCAATGACACAGACAAGGGGAGCAAGTTCACCCTCAGCAAATTTGCTGATGACATCGAGCTGAGTGGTGCTGTTGCCACACCAGAAACACAAGATGCCATCCAGGGACCTAGAGCAGTTCTAGATGTGGGTCCATGGGTATCTCATGCAGTACAGAAAGGCCAAGGCAAGGTGCTGCAATTGCGTGCAAGGTGCTCCAACTGAGTTGGAGCAATCCCCAGTACCAACACAGACTGTAGGATGAACATCCCTGAGGAGAAGGACCTGGGGGGGGCTGTGGGTGGCTGGACATGACCCACCCATGTGCATTGGCAGCCTGGAAAGCCAAACTTGGACTGCATCCAAAACAATATGGGCAGCAGAGCAAGGGAGGGGATTCTGCCCCTCTGTTCTGCTCTGGTGTCACCCCAGCATTGACCTGTTTTAATAAGTTCAGAAAAGAACACCAAGGTTTTTAGAGGGATAAAACACCTCTCCTTTGAAGAAAGGCTAGGAGAATTATCATTGTTCAGCCTAGAGAAGAGAAAGCTTTGGGGTGACCTAATTGCAGCCTTCCAGTAACTGAAGGGAGTCTACAAGAAAAAAGGTGTTAGTGGCGGTCATCCTATGTAGTCAATTTGCCAAGTCTCACTTTATCAGAAACCCACCTAATCCCCTCTGTCCCAAGGAGATTTTACTTATGTGGCTCACATGAATAACCTGTGTCATAACCTGTGTAAGGCCCAACCCTCAATTAAAGCCCATCTGTATGTTAAACCCCTTCGTAGGTGCCCTGATTTTTCATGGTTTCATTGAGCTATACTTAGCTCACCACTTCTAGTCTAGGTCTACCTGAGCTATTCTATTCTTASCAGTTTTATCTACCTATTATTATTCTATTATTTAGTTGGCACAACTTTTAGGCACATGAACATTTTCATGATTTATGTTCAGACTCATATTCCATACTCATGTCAGTGATTTCCTGACACATTGCAGCAGCCCAGGTGTGTTTGCCCCACGTCACCAACTAGTCTTCTTCCATTGTTGCAGCCACCTCCACAGGGCATTAGCCCCCATCCAGGGGTCAATACAAAGTATAAGCCACTGTTCTCATTCAGCAGAGGCTAGTTGGATGGCTCTCACTTCTGCAAATTGGATTAAGTTGCCTTCCCCTTCAGCAGCCTCAAGGACTCATCATGTGGGACCCTACACAGAAGTTTTCTGCTTCTGATCATTTCCTATTACATGGCAGGATCCATCGGTAAATAGAGCATAGCCTCTTTTATAGACTATAAACAAGTAGAAGCTTTCATTTTCTGCTAACTTGTTATATGGTGGTGCTTCTTGGGCACGAGTCACCTTCTCAGGCAATTATTCAAAATTTCTGGCTTCTGGCCAGTCCGTAATCTCTTCCAGGATTCCTGGGAAGATGGACTTTCCCATTCAGGTTCATTGAGTAGTCAGCGTTACCCGTTTACTGCATGTAGCACTGGTTGCATGATGAATTGAGGGGATGTTTCCTTTGAATATCCAGTGTAGCACAGGCTTCACGGTGCCAAGAGGAGACACACTTCTGTCTCAACAACTTCTGAGGCTCCAACCCCTTCACAGGCTCCAATGTCTTTTCTTAGTTGAAATATAGTGGGCTTCTGATCCTCGGCAACTCCACCTCCAAAATCCTAATGGTTTACCTCAGGTTTCTCCTAATATTCTTTGCCAGAGGCTCCAGGTGAGATCCTGCTCCCCAGATGCAKTGTAGAGTATACGTTGCACATCAGGACCTGTCTGAACAAGCCCACAAACTACTGCAAGAAGCTTATTCCTTTTGATCTGCTCAAGGGCGTGTTGTTGTTCCAGTGCCATACTTGAAGTGATTCTTTTCTTCCAGGTCACTCAATAGATGAGGGCTTGAAGCTGGTTTTAGTCTGGAATGCATTCTCCAGAGCCCCACAAGGCTTAAAAAAGGTTGTGTTTCATTTTTGTTAACTGTTGCAGACACAGTTGCTATTTTGTTAACCTCTTTTCTCCACATGGCCACTGTGACCTTTAGGATCTCTAGATCTTTAGGAACCCTGTCACTTTTTAGGTCACTGTGGATGATTTCCAGCACTTCTAATACTCTCAAGTACTGGATACATTCATTTGCAGTGGTCCACTTCCCTTCTCTGGAGACTTCATGAGATCTTCCTTATATGAATATCCTACCCTCAAACTTGACAGAAGCCATCCCCAGMGGCTGCAAGTTACTCCTTCTTCCCAAGGCCTCTTCAAGAAAGATGGACAGAGACTGTAACAAGATGTCCTGGTTTAGGGCAAATCTGGGAGGAAACGTCCCAAATGGAAGTCCCTCTGGGAAGCAAACTGAAATGGTCCCTCCCCTCTATTGGTTCAGGGAAAAATCTCCTTAGAGRCGAGTGGAAAAGAACTATTTATTTAACGAACAACATGCTTACAAGYACAGAAATTAATAATATGAAACAATAAAACCTGGCAAAATCAAGAAAGTCCTTGCTTGGCTCAATCAGCCTGTTATCAGTTCTTCCTGCACTGGAAAATGCCGGCCTGGGCCCAGTGGCCCACTGGCGTGGACTCTCAGTGCTCTCACTCTTGTGGGTCTTTCCAAGTCCAAGAGCAGGTTTAAACAGTCCCAAGAAAAAGGAAAAAAAAAAAAAAAAAAACTGTCCAGGGAACTTCTCTGCYCTAGCTAGCTAACACTAACTAAAAGCAAAGCAGATCTCTGATCYGCCACCTGTCCATGCCTCAGACGAACAGTCCAGGAGCTGGAATGTGGAGGAGTGAGCTGCTTTTCTGAAAACAAACTCTGTGCTTCTCTTTTCTCCCCCTTCGCTCTCGGAACCCATCTTAAAGGTACAGAACACAACAACCAACACAGACAGAACAGACGATTTGGGGATASAAGCATCATAAAGTCACCCTAGGACAACTCCACCCCTTATCACCATATCATCAGCTTACTAACAAAACTAACATATATTCTAACTCTACACACATATACATTACACCTACATATACCTATATAAAAACAATATACACYTATATACAGACAAAACAGATAATGGCAATGACATTCGGCAAGCAATGATGTTTACTCATAGTTCTCACCCAACAATCAGATCTCCTTGAAATACACACACATCGTGTTATTCCATCTTTCTCCATTATCCACCATGTGCAACCTGGTCCTTGAGCAAAGACAACCCCACGAATGGGTTTGTCTGTACCCAAGGCAAGACTGGTCCAAACTGTCTTCCCTAACAAACCTCTGATATGCACCACTGGGACTTTATCTCTCTTTATTGTATGCAGGGGTTCAGACTGGGCAGGGCCTGCTTGGTTGGTGGAGCCTCTAGTGTTAACTATCCAGGTGGCCTTTGCTAAATGCTGCTCCCAATTTTTGAAGGATCCCCCACCTAGTGCTTTCAAGGTGGTTTTTAACAGTCCATTGTACTTCTCCACTTTGCCTGYAGCTGGTGCATGGTAGGGAATATGGTACACCCACTCAATGCCATGTTCTCCAGCCCAGGTGTTGATGARGCTATTCTTGAAATGTGTCCCATTGTCTGACTCAATCCACTCAGGGGCACCATGTCTCCGCAGGACTTGCTCTTCAAGGCCCAAGATGGTATTTCGAGCAGTAGCATGGGGCACTGGGTAGGTTTCCAACCATCCTGTGGTGGCTTCTACCATTGTGAGCACATAGCGCTTGCCTTGGCGGGTTTGGGGCAGGGTGATRTAGTCAAYCTGCCAGGCCTYCCCATAGTTATATTTGGACCACCGCCCACCATACCAYARGGGCTTCACCCGCTTGGCCTGTTTGATGGCAGCACACGTCTCACAGTCGTGGATAACCTCCGAGATAGTCCATGGTTAAATCCRCCCCTYGGTCTCGTGCCCACTTATAGGTGGCATCTCTGCCCTGGTGACCTGAGGCATCATGGGCCCATCGAGCTAGGAACAGCTCTCCCTTATGTTCCCAATCTAAGTCTATCTCTGACACTTCTATCTTGGCAGCCTTATCTACCTGCTCGTTGTTGCGGTGTTCCTCATTAGCTCTACTCTTAGGGATATGGGCATCTACATGGCRGACCTTCACAGGTAGTTYCTCTACTCTAGTAGCAATGTCTTTCCACTCTTCAGTAGCCCAAATTGGTTTTCCTCTGCGCTGCTAAYTAGCCTTTTTCCACTTCTCCAGCCATCCCCACAGAGCATTTGCTACCATCCATGAATCAGTATAAAGGTAGAGTTTTGGCCATTTCTCTCTTTCAGCAATGTCTAGGGCCAATTGAACAGCTTTGAGTTCAGCAAATTGGCTTGATCCACCTTCTCCTTCASTAGYTTGTKCAACCTGTTGTGTGGGGCTCCATACGGCTGCTTTCCACTTTYGTTTCATCCCTACAACATGACATGTTAAGAGGACAAGGGGGAAATGGCTTCAAGCTAAAAGAAGTTTAGACTAGATATTAGAAAGAAGTTCTTTATTGTGGGAGCAATGAGGCAATGACACAGATTGCCCAGAGAAGTTGTGGATATCCCGTCTCCGGAAGTGCTCAAGCCAGGTTGGACAGGGCTCTGGGAAACTTGGTCTAGTGGAACGGAGGCAGAGGGGCTGGAGCTAGATTGTCTTAAAGGTAGATAATTCCTAATCCTAAACCATTTTGCAGTTCTTTGATTGTCTTTTAAATCTCAGTAATAGAAATAGTGAGAAAACTTCAACAATGTTTCTTTTTTTGGTAGTCCCAAATATGCCTTTACCCTAGTCTATTTTTGCATTATTTTCTCCACGTTTAAACCTCAGTTATACTATGTATTGCCATTGAAAACCTACAGCAGCTGTCTTTTCAATGCATCTTGCAGCCTTGCTTTTCCTGGGGTCAATGTGAAGATATTTTGTTTCATATCTTTTTCCCTCCATGGTTACAGGGAAATTCTTAAATGCAGAAGAATCAGGCATTTCTAAAACAAAATTGTACTGACTTTGTAAGTAACCATTTATGATAGAAATAGCACAGARTATGGAAACTGGGAAAATATGTTATGGAAAGCAATGAGGCAACCGTGACATATATTTTATGAAGTGAAATAAAAAGAATTAGAGCATAATTATGCTATTGGTATAAGGACATAAATTCAAGCCAATTATTGCTCTTTCTAGTTCTTTTAAGCCTGAAGATAATAGAATTTGGCACTTTTTTGGCTTTCATCAGTAAATGTAACATCTTTCCCTAATGCATGGGAAATATTTAACAGTTTAGAAAGTATGACAGTGTGGTGGTTTTAGGGTTTTTCTGCTGTGAGATAGGATTAAAAGAAAAGCAAAGTAAGCTCAAACTTAAAAGATATAAAGATAGTTTTATTTGCACACACTAAAGGGAAAGAAAAAAAACCCAAAGAATCAAAATGAAACTTTCAAAACACTCTCCCCCTCTCCCACCAGCTTCTTTTCTTTCTCACAGACATTGTGTAAGACAAAAACTTAGAACTCAAGGTCTGCATTTCTTATAAAATAATCTTTCATCAATCTCTTTGGAGAGAGAAGCTTCTTCTGGTTATGGTAATTCCCCTCAAGAAAGAAAAGTCTACTTGTGGCTCTTAGTTCTCACAGAAGACAGTCACCCAGAAAAAAAAATTCTGTCTCTGTGGTTCTCCCATAACACAGAGCTTTTCCCATCACCTGCGCTTGGGTCATGGACTTTATGCATTCTGGGGTGTAATTTTAAAATGAACAGTTCAGGTGCAAAAGATGTTCTTCATCCCATTCAAGGGCAGAAATATCTCTCACTTCTTCAGTGGCACAGAAGCTTGCTTCTTCAGCAGATCTCAACTTCTGTTCAAATACCTCAGGGGACCACAGGGTCACTGCTGTATCAATATTCACTTAGTCCATTTACAAATACTTTTGCTCAAAACCACCAATCTGAATAATCATTTCCCCAGTTCATATTTTCCACGGTTTAAATGTGTATTTTAGCATATTATAGTTTGTTACCACAATTCACAAAAGATTTTCAGCCTCAGGCRTCTTCTTATCTCTTCATCTCTYAAGACACAACATCTCTCTCACAGACCTCATTATCTTCATGCGGCCTAAATAGAAAYGTCCCCACCATGACTTTCTCTTCACTCTAGAGAGGATCAATGTTCTGCAAGCTTCACCTTGGCAGAGAAAAGGGTTAACTTTAGCTCARGTGGCAGATGGTCATGTGATCTCAGCCAGACAGCAGTGGCAGCCCTCAAAAGATTCTGAGGCCACATGGCAGAAGGGAGTGAAGGAACAGGAATGGCAGCCGGGGTCATGATACGTGTGCTGGTAGATGCAGCTTTCACCCCCCTCCACCCCTCGGTTTCATTCCGGGTAGCTCAGCCCGGGCTTGGAGCCACTCCAGGTGRAATGTGGGGGGAGAATCRGCTGTAGTTTCTCTCTCTCCACTAGCAGCTGCTGGAACTTAGTTTGAGCAGAGCTGGGGCATAGCTTCCTCCCCCMTCCCTGCCCAAGAGTCACTGAGCTTGGCAGATGTTTCAAGTYAGGCAGRGCCCAGCAGGCCCAGCTCCCCGCARCTGGAGGGRACCRGSCTTRCTGCTTAYCTCTTCAGAGGGAAGCAGTAGAAAGAGAGAGTGTTCCAGGGTTCACAGCTTGATATGGGCATTCACGAAKCTGAACTGAGCAAGATGTCAATCACAGGTCTTTGCAGGTAACTAYTTCCTCTTTAACTAGAAACTGTGTTAGTTAAGTATTGATATTTTCAGCAAATCTGAGTAATACCATCATTTTTTATAAGTCTACTTCATAATTTCTAGCCTGCAGCTTCTTTAGTAATGAGAATACTAAGGAAAACAAAGCATTTCCTGTAGTGTTTATCTGACTACGTCAAATTAGAATATTACCTGTAGTTGTCTTCAGTAAATCTGTGAGTTAGCTTGACACTTTAACTTAGTTATTCATTGAAATGTTTTTAAAGTCTAGGCAAGTTAATAAAAACATCTTTTTCAAGAGTTTGTATATTTTTTTTATTATACAGCCATCCATTTTTACACTGTTCAAAGAGAAAAGGCACACTTTTATAACTCAGGCCCTGTTATTCCATGYGCCAGACAGCAGCAAGTGCAGTAAGACAGTTCAGGTTCTCAGCTGTCAAATCAGGCAAAATCCTTCAATAGCTACCATGTAGGAAGTCATAATGTTCCCTAGAAAKAATGCTCCATAGAAATAAGTATTGGAATCTCATTAGGGATGTGTTTATACTGGCTTTTTGAAGGAGTAGGCATCTTAGAAACATTTTTGCAATATTTTTACAACTTGATCCATCTCAAAACTTCCAAGTGCATGTGGATCTGCGCAGACAAGCAAAAAAATGAAGGAAAAAGAGGGCACATAAACATCAAACTATGCATTTTTAAAAACTCTTCCTTGTTTTCTTCCTGTGAAACTCATTGWGAAGGCTTTCCAAAGAAAACAGAGACACCCTTTCTGGTACATACACACTGGTACACACAGAGAGGAAAACACTTATATTGGCTTCCTTCCTTTTCTTCCCCTGTGCCCCAGACTACTACCATGATACAACATAGTGCAGAATTTTGATTATTAAAGAACGAATTTTTTGAGACATGAATGGAGATTCTTCTGTGGAGCAAGCTGTACAGCATTACAGAATCTACAGGTTCTCAAAATGAAGTTTGTTGAAGTGGTGTAACTGACCATTCTGTTCATTTCTATCACACAGTGGATTGCATCACACCTTAACAAACATTAAAGATGAGCAGTCTTTTTCCAGAATATCARCAGATACAGAGAATATCATTGTTATAATAAAAAAAACCCACCTTCATCTCTGGTGAATTTTCTATAAATCATTATATACCATATATCCTTCAAAACAGTGGTCTAACTTATGTAATCAATGACCAGAGTAAGAATCTCAGCTCTGTATGAATGCATAATCCCCACCACAAATAAACTGCTGGCTACTGGCATTCTATTGCAACAAATCTTGTCATAAAAAAGTAACTATGTTTTCTGTTTGAAACAATATTTCCTCAAAGACACATTTAAAGCATTTTAAAAAACCCTCTCTATGAGACTTAACATGTCCACTGTATGCTTCACAGCAAACTTTGTAATAAACTGCATAAAATATCTTCTTAGATGAGCTGAGTTTGACTTCTACATTCAACAATAATATATTTAATGGCAACCAGGAACAATTTTTTTCATTAAAGAGGTTAAAGTTTTGATAAGGAATCCAGCCTGTGTATTTCATGTTTATTTAAATTTGAAAAAAAAAACCCCAACCTTTTAAAGTATTTTATTTGTTAAGGGAACTACAACATCATTGTTCAAAGAATCAACTTAATTTTATATTTTCATGAAATTTTTAATAGAGGTTTATATAACTCACTTTGAAAGAAGACTTCATATAATTCAGTCAGAAAGAGGACTTTCCTTTCAATATACTTTTGTCAAGTGTCTATCTATTCAYTGAAAATTCTTTTAACAAACAGAACTTAAGAAGGAATGTACTATCAGAAAGATAATTAATCAAGACTATGTGAGATATTTTTTCAGCAGATACTCTTTTAGCATTTTTGTTTATTGGAGGAGTTATTTTTGCCAGTTTTTCTTCTCTACGGTAGAGTGACAGTGGTGGACGGAGAGAATTTGAGAAAAACCAATTTCCAGATATTTAAGTGAAATGTAAAAATTGATCGCAGTACTATTTTTATTTTAAAAATGTTTAAGAATATTTGAAGCAAAAAAAAATTTATATTATGCCCTTTTCTGACAGTGTTCTTTATCTTGTAATACACCATTATTTATATTAGCATATACCCTCAAAAGTTTCACATATACATAAAGAACTGAAGAAAAGATTTAAAACCCATTGGAAAAAGTATACCTGGACACAAGAGTGTATCAGATGTGTTTGCTCCTCCTGAGGTTCAATATGGATGTTATTGACTTGTTGCAGAGCCAAACTCTGTGTTATGCTGCAGATGCCTCTGACTGGAGCTAAATATCTTATCAAATTTTAGCTTCCCTGTGACAATCAAAAGGAGTGTGACAGTGAGTGGGAAAAAAAGCTGACTTATGGTTTCATGAGAAACTATTCCAACTGGAAAACATACAAGAAGCAAACAAATTGTTCATTGTATGTAAAAGTCAATACCAGATAAACTTATAAATAAAACATTTATTATAAACATATAAGATTATTACTTTTAGGAGGAAGTGACTCACATGTTGGATAGAGGCTGTGTCCACAGTGAGAGCTGAGACTGGGAAATTCCAGTTTCTGAAAAATTTAAGGTTTAATTTGAGTGGTATTCTATTAATCTTCAAGTTCAGTTTCACATTGGGAATCTTGTGAACCAAAAAGGATCATTTCTTATAAAGGCCCAAAGTCAAGTTTAACATTGTTCCATGGCAGCCTTTTTTAAAAAGGAAGTTGGTGAACTCAAGTGCCTTGGCTAGGAGTTGTGCGTTCCACAACAAATCTATACAATTTGATAGTGTTTATGACAGTGTAAACTTTGATTGTTAATTTATTAACAAGTTTCAGATCTTGAGATTCATGTGCATAAGGCTGCATTTGTTACAGGTAGCTGTTCTTTCTTCTGTATGAAGCAAACTCACTAAAGGTGTCCACCATGACTTAAAAATCTCAGGGAAATGTGCAGTAGACTCACAAGTATCCTTATTCACACAGCTGGTGAAGGATCTAATCATACACCTTCTTGTGATCCTTTCTTTTTTCCCCCAACRAATTTTTAGAACAAGTTAATGTTAAAACATCTACGTCAAACCGTGTGGTCATGTGGCAACACAGGAAATCCGCTGAGCATGCTCTAGCACAGGACTGCACAACTAGAAATCATAGATGGCTACTTTGCTGACAGAGGTACTTTCTTTGCYTTCTTAGATATCAGAGTTATATTCTGGGCAGAATGCCATTAAAACACACAGCCAAACATTATTTTGACCAAGCCTGAAAAGTTTTGTTTGCATGCTAACAGATTTGAGATTCTGTGAAAAGTTTTGTTGGCACTAAACCAGCAAATACATATCTATGCATAGATAGATAAATAGGAGATATAGATGTAGATGAGATTTAGATTTAGATATTGATATTGATGTAGATATAACAACAGATATATCAGTCTTGCTTTTTCCAGCTGTGAAAAGGATAAACACTTCATAAAATCCCCTGCCAGAGAACCAAACATATTGAAATGGCTTTTTATGGAGATATTGAAACAACAACAACAAAATAAAATACACAAGGCTTGTTTCTCCTGAGGGTTCAATTATTTTGAGCCCTGCTAGCAAACTTTGATTGATAAATCTAACCTTTTCTTTCCAGGCAATGGTTTGATCACATAGTGATGAGAAAGAGTTAGAGAATGGAAAAATAATATTTGGATTGCAACAGAATAATAAAAATGCAGAGGATGCCTTTGACTTTTACAAGGTGAGAAATTATTTCCCATTTTGACTGTGTGATGTCAAGACTTCTTTCTAAGAACAAGTAAGTCTGGGCTTTGTATGATCCTCTTAAATTAATTTTGAAAAYTTATAAGGTTTCTCCAGCCTTCCAACTAGAAATTCTTAATACATCCAAAATTAAATTCAAGTTTTAATGGCAACATAAGTTCTTCAGAAGCACAAATKACTGATGAAATAGTGTGGTGACCAGACCTTATGGGTAAAAAATGAACTAAAGATGTGAAATAGGAAGTCTCCAGGCCCACAGGGAAAAGCAGCCATGCTTTGTATCCTAAAGAAATTTAAGAAGTTTTCCAACCAGACTGGTACAAACAACTCATAAAGGATGCCCATCATGACATAATTTGACACTTCTATATATTTTTTTAAATTGTTCATTTACAAAATACTTTTTCATTCTCTTCTAAAATACTTCTTAGAAGCCCAAAATCCTGTCATTAGTTTCTTCAAATCTTCATTTTCATGTAGAAGAAAGAGAAGTTATCAATGATACAAAATTAAATTAGACCATTTAGTTTTATTTTATCATCATAAATTCCTTGACACAAGATTCTTCTTCAGTAGGCAAAAGAGCTAAACCTAACCTTGTGAGCATCTCCATTGGGAAAAAAAGCAAAAACAGAGAGAAAGTAAAATTTTGCTTTGAAATATAAGCTTGGAAGTAAATTAGTGAACAATATTTAAAATTGTGTTGTTGTAAGTGTTTTCAAATTTCCACAAGCAGCTGTAGGAAACTACTTTGAAATGCCTGAATTTTGGGAAATCTAGCAAAATAATGTTTGACCTTCATTAACTCTGTTGGCTTCTGACTCATAAAATAGTTCTTGAGTTTGCAGAACATTTAATAAGTAATTTTAAAAATAAATAATAAAATCCAGTGAGGAATTAGCTACATCATCTGCTTCAACCCACGTAATAGGCCACAATTCACAGAAAAGGGCATTTTATACATCAGTGCCATGGTAGAGCAGAAGACAGAGAAAGAAGACAGAGAAAGAAGACAGATGATTAGCTGCTGGTTTAAAGAGAGGCCACTGAAATGCAGCTGTGTAAACCTGAATATTAAAGTCAGAGCTGAGCATGGACATGAAAACCATGGTATTTATGAGCTTCCAGACCTGGTGTATCTGAATGCTGAAAGCCAAATTAAAGTTGCCCTTAGCAAAGGTATGCTGTTACAAATGTAGTCCTCTCTCATAAGCTCTCCCTGCCCTCGCTACGCCATATGGGACAGATGTAATTTAGTTCTAATGTTTTAGTTAATGAAATCACTGCTGCAGCCCATGAATAACTGCAGCAAATGTGCTCACTGCTAAATAGAACTGTGCTTGCAGGCAAGTGTGGCAAATAGATAACCCACTACATTGCTACCTACTTCTGCACTTCTCACTGCCTTTTTTTTAATATAGAKCTGGCTTCCTAAGGCATGATGTGCATGCACAAAATTTAGAAATGMAGGGGTCAAGCCTTAGAGAGAAACTGTAAATCCATTTAGCTCTGAAAAATTTATTCTCATTAACAAAACTGTCAATATTTATTATCCAGACTATGACATTTTAGCTGCTTTTCTTGTTTTACATACTGAAATGAGAAAATACATATTCAAAAATATAGTAATGCCCACATACACCACATATATTCTGCTGGCATCTCTGCCATATATAGCAAAATAATAGGTAATTTTTTCTAGCAACTTAGAGACTATATCTTTCATCTCCTATGTGATCTCCCTGAATTTACTAATGTTTCAACCTCCAAAAATCTTTATGTATCTTGTTTTTTACAAAATTTTAATCATTTATGCCAAGACTTTGGCTCAGTTAAAWTTTTTTTTCTATTCTAATTACATTACTTCTAATTATGACCATTTCCTCAGTTTCAGAAATAAGAATTTCAAGCTGATTACAAAAACCATTGGTTTGCACTTCATATGCTAACAAAACTGAGCAGTTTTGGCACCAAACCACAGGTGAAAAAATGTAATTTGCTTTTGGAAAAGCAAACCATAATTTTCCATAGAAATTCAGTGCCAGCAACACCTGAAACAGATGATATTCTGCATGATGTATGCTCCACGGGTTTGCAAATTCTCAGATATTTTAAACACATAAAAAGATGAAGACTAACTTTATACCTGACATGGTTTAACCCCACTTAACAACTAAGCTCCATGCTTCCACCCACTCATACCCCCACCAGCAAGATTGGGAAGAGAATTGGAAGAGCAAAAGTGAGAAAACTCATGGGTTGAGATAAGAACAGCTTAACAGAGAGGCAAAAGACACACGCACATAAGCAAAGCAAAACAAGCAATTATTTCACTGCTTCCCACAGGCAGGCAGGTGTTTAGCCATCCCTGGGAAAGGATTCCATCAGGTCTAATTATGACTTGGGAACAAAAATACCATCATTCCCCACACATTCTCCCTTCTTCCCCGGCTCTCTAAGTTGAGACTAACAAAGGGAAAATGGGATATCCTTTCAGTCAGTTGGGATCAGCTGTTCTGGCTGTGCCCTTCCCACCTACCCACCTACCCCCAGACTCCTCACTGGCAGGGCAGCACAAAAATCAGAAAAGGCTTTGATACTGTGCAAGTGCTGCTCAGCAACAGCAAAACCATCTCTGTATTATCAACCCTGGGTTCAGCACAAATCCAAAACTCAGCCCCATATTAGCTACTGTGAAGGAAATTAACCTTATTTCAGGCAAACCTAGAACACTACCTCTGAAGTCAATATGCATATTTTAACAGCTCTTATCCAGACCATGGAAAACTGTGCAGCTGATGACAACATCTGTATTTATTTCTAACATTTTTTTTTGATGAAAGCTAACAGCTACATAGTTGAAGATTTATGAATAAGAAGGTGGCATAGAGCATTTTTATGGGTATTTTTTCTCCAGAATTAAAGATTACAAAGATTATTATGTATATTGGTTAAGCTAAATACCACCTCCACCCCCAAACTCTTCAGAAAGCAAGGACTATTCACAAAATTGTCACTACTTTTTAATGGTTTTTTTTTTCACCACAGTGTCTAACAATAACGCTGCTGTGAAAATGAGGACCATAAATGCGGGAGTGATTTGTGGGCCCTAAAATCCTAAGGGGCCAGCTGTGCCATCTGAGTGTTCATAATAAGTTAATGAGGCCTGATGGAATTCACCCCAGAGTACTGAAGGAGTCAGTTGGTGCTACAGCAGGACCCCTCTGGCATGACCCATGGGTATGGGGCACAATGTTCACTATAAATTCTATCAGGCAAAGCCATCAAAGAGATCAGACCACGTCAGGGAACTCTCAAGTTTTTATTGTGCAGTCACCATAATTATAGCAACAACCACACTATTTAGACTAAAAACGTGTTTGTTAACAAGTCCTTAAATCTTCAAAATATACTTCCATAAAAGGTGTTAGCTAACAAGACATTGATTTTGTACAGTACAATAAGTTCTCAAGTCCCACAACAAACTCTTCAGAAGGTGCTGGCTTACAAGTCACAACACCACTATCCAAAGGTGCTGGATAATGAGCCACAACACTCTTTCACAAGGTCCCCWCTCTCACAACAGAGTACAGAGTAAGGAGTAGAATATGACAGCCATGCTTTGCTCAGGAAAAGCAAAGGAAGAAAACAAAGAATATCACTAGTCCTCAGAGTCTGCATTGGTCCTACTGCTTGGATGATCCAAAACTGGGTTTGCACGACAAAGACAAAAGGATTGGGGTTAGGGGGGAGGTGGAGAAGGGAAGAAAGGAAGGAGACCTAATCCACTTCCTCCTGTAGTTAAGAGGTAGACTCCTGGCACAAATTTCTTATGTAAACTTTCTATGCTGATTTGTTCAGGCAGGCCCAGCTAGCCCATCTCCAGGGAGTGAGCTGGAATGGGGAACTAAACCCAAGTCTCAAGGCAGAACATGAACTGGCATAACAGTGCTGCCCCACCTCCATGAGACTCTCTCTTCCTGTAGCAATTCTCAAAATGTTTGAGGCAAAACATTCTTAGGTTTGGTGCTCTATCCCAGCTCAAGCATCTACCAAAGGTCTTGGGAGCCTAAAGAGGTCTCCACTAACTGAAGGCTGGCAAATGTCATCACTTTTACAAGAATAGCATTAGGGAAGATCCAAAAAAACAGATTAGTTTAACCACTACCTGGAAAAATAATGGATATCTACTGGAATCCTGTTGAAAGACATGTCAAGGACAATTAAATTGTTGGGCACCATCAACATGGGTTCACAAAGGGAAAGTCTTGCCTGATTTTTCAGATATCCTTCTACGCCAAGATGTGCTGACTTTAACGGCAGCAGGAAATCAAACTCCAAATAAGCCATTCCACTTCCCCTGCCCCTCCTGGTAAGGGAGGGACAAAAAAGCAGAGACTATGGGTTGAGATAATAATTTACAAAAAGTAGTAAATAATGAAAAACAACATGCGCATAACAACAGCAATATTAGTAGCAGAAGTACATAATAAAGAAAAGGTGTTTTACTCACAAAAAGGTGTTTACTGCTGGCAACAAAAGAAGATAGTGGATACTCCTCACAGATCATATCTGCACGGCTTCTTCCCCAAAGACAATATGATGACCGTACTTGAGCACAGCCCACATGGTCATCAGGAATAAGGGCAAGATGGTGAGTATCCCGGTTTGGCAAGACAGKTATCTGACAGGGAAAGCCAGAGCTTCCTTTGGAATTGAGAACATAAAGCCTTTCCCTTTGAATTATTATAATTTTGAAATTAAGGGGCTTTTGGGCAAAGATATGAGAATAGGAATAACAGTTCTTTACTAGGGATATTAAAAAAAAGATGTAGTAGTACAAAAAAAAAAAAAAAAAAAAACCCAAAAAAACAAAAAAAAAAAACTGACAGAGTCAGAATATGACCTGGCACCCTGTTGGTCAGGGTGTTGGTAGGAGTTCAATTAAGTCCACCTGGAGTGACAGATGTAGTTCTGTTGGAGCAGAGATGATCCCGTAGAAGGGTGTAGGTTTCCTCTGAGGGTCCAGTGGTGTTGAGGTGAATTCAGTGCTCCCTTGGGAATCCAATGGAAACAGGTTGTCCTGCTGCTCTGAATCTCATGTTTTATCCAGGTAGGAATCCTTGGCTCCTCCCCTTGGGTGGAGCATCTCACAGTGGGATGATGTAATTTTACTAGTCATGCAGTAAAACTCAGTGGCCCATTCACAGCAGATATCCCCCTGGAGGGAGAATGGGTTGTGGAAGAGATAAAGAACACTGCCCTACCTGTTTTTAATAGCTGGGCCATTAACAGAAAACACCACCCCCTCCCCCTGCGCCCCATCATTATGAGGAATGGGTCATAGAAGATATAAAAAAGAACACCTCCTCAACCTGTTTCAACAGATGATAATGGAATACATACTTTTGGTTACATCTTGCATTGCAACCCAAGACAGTGGGGAAGCTCTTGTGGCGAATTTTTCCCACCTCCCAGTCTCAAAAAAAAAAAAAAAAAATTGACAATATTGGAAAAAATTCCCCTAGAAACTAGACCATCTGAGTAGGGGTCCGCTTTGCTCAGTTCTGTGTGGGCACTTCCAGCACCTCTTCTAACACTGCTGCATTGTGGGGTCTTCCCCACTGGTGTCTCCTGGAGCAATGTCCCTGCCAGCTCTGGTGATTCAGCACTACAGTTGATATTAGTTTTTGCTGCTGTCCCTTTCAGCACCAGGGTCCGTAACCACACTCTGGAGGTAAAAGAGAYGGGGGAACTGGCAGGAGGCAGAGGGACCAAGTCCACTGGTGTTGATGCCCTGGTAAGGGCACCCCGGATTTCCCTGCCCCCAAAACCTCAAGCCCAAGGATGATGAGGGTGTTTTTAAATAACAAATTGATCACATCCACACAGCACTAAACCTTACCCCCTCTCTGTAATCAGGACACAAGTTCATCTTCTAGGTGGATGGAGGGAAGGTGGTAGATGTAGATTCTCTGGTTTTCATTCAGGCTTTTGATACTCTTCTTCTCTATTTCCTTCTGGAAAGGTTGTGTTGTTGTTCAGTGAGCAGACATACAGTCCTCTGTGTGAACTGGTAGCAAGGCTCAAGCACTTGTCACAAAATGAGTTGTGTCTGGATGGTGGCCAGCCACCCGCAGAATTCCTCAGCATCACCAGCTGTGATTGGGATCATCCTGCTGGACTCAGTCGTGGTGCAGCCTCACCCTCAGTCCTGTGTGCTGTGCAGGCCCCCACAGTTAAATTTARGAATGGTCCAGAGAGGGGCAACAAATTTGGTGAAAGGGCTGGAAGGTATGTCCTGTGACAAGCAGCTGAAGACCCTGGGTTTGACAGGTTTGAAGAGAAGTAGGCTGAGGACTAAACTGATGGTTCTTTACAGCTTCCTTAGGAGAGGAAGAGGAGAGGGAGGGGCTGATCTCTTCTTCCCAGTATTCAGTGATGAAATGTTTGAGAATGCCTCAAAGCTGTGTAATGGAAAGTCCAGGACTAACATTGGGAAAGAATTCTTCTATGTTTCACCACAAAGATGGTGGTGAAATAATGGAATAGACTTCCTGGAGAGATGGATAGTGCTCATTTTACGTACACCAAAGTGCATATCTGTTCCTCTTGGACTGTTTGTGCAGCAAAATTTTGATATTGGAGATGGGAGGGGGGGGGGTGGTGGGTAGTGGGAATAGCTACAGGGATGGCTGTAGTAGCTTTCTCTGTTTCCAGCATAGCTACTGGGTGGCTTTTGTGAGATGCTGCTGGTGCCAGCCAGCTCCAAGATTGTCATGTCACTGTCCAAAGCTGAACTCATCAGCCACAAGTAGTGCTTCTTCTACATATTTCAGAATGGGGAAGAAAACCTGCTTTGGAGCAGTACATATAGAGAGAGGAGTAAGAATGCATGAGAGAAACAGTCCTGCCAACACCAAGGAAGATGAAGGATGTATTCCAAACACTAGAAGAGAGAGTTTCTCCTGAAGGCTATGCTGAAGACTGTAGTGATCCATGGAGGATCCAGTGCTGGAGCAAGAAAATGTCCAAAGGAAGCTAGGACCCATGGGAAGTCTGCACTGGAGCAGGCTTTTGACAGTATAGAGAAAGGAGCCCATTATGTAGAGCACTTTTGTTGGCATGACATATGAACCCCACAGGAGAGCCATCTGTTCCTGAAGGACTGAACTCCCTGGAAGGGATCCACACTGGAATAGTTAATGAAGAACTAGCTCATGGAAAAACTTATTTTGCAGAAGTTTGTGGAGGACTGTCCTCTGTGGGACGGACCACACATTGAAATAGGAGAAGAATGAGAGAAGTCCTCTGCCTCCCTCCTGAGGAGAAAGGAGAAGCAGAGACAACATATGATGAACTGACCACAACATCCATTCCCCATTTTCACCTGGTATAAAATTTCTGACTCATTAACTGAAGAAAACAGAAGTGTGAGATGAACGAAGTAGGTATTCTTCACAGCAAAAGCAAAAGAAATTCTGTTTGATAAAACATATGCTAAACAAGACAAGTCAGATAAACTCTCCACAGGAAGCCACCCGTTAAGCAGCATCATTTTTGCAATATAACACAAGACACTGAAGTCTGATTATCTGAAGTGATTTTGCTTCTCTCTTGAATGAAATTAACTGGAAGCTTTGCCCATTATGTAATTTCTGTGCAAGAACTTGGTGCTCTGAAAAAGTTTTGAATTTGTCCAATTATATCTATAAATAGTAACCTCTCTGATTATATTCTCCAGTCATTTTCTTCAGCTGAAGAAGACGAAATTGTATTGTCACCTTTCAGAGGTGTTGCAAAGTTATAAAAACTGAATCATAAGCTATGAGCAACTCCTATCTTCTGATCTCCCCTGTCACTTGCTGTTGCCCCTATTTTCCTAGAAAAAGAGCTACTGCCAAAAGTGGTTCAATAATGCTTGTTTTCAATGAACTGCAGTGAGAGGAGTTTCCAGTTCTCACTGTGATATGCTGGCAGCATCTTTCTGAGCAAAAGACTCCTGTGTTGTCTGGTCCTTTGCTGGCTTTCAGACAATCATGTCTTTCAAAAATGTTATCATCTCTGTGCCTAACGCTAAGTGTCAGTTTGGTTTTGTTGGTTAAAACAATGCTGACCATAAACTACTCTCCAAACTTACATTTAGTTTTGTCTGTTAACAGTCATTACTCCTCCAGTAGAATAATTAAATCTACAAGTGCTCCAACCATTTATGTAAGTCTTATAGAAGTCATTCCATTTTATCTGGGAATTTATACTATGTTTCTTATAATTAAAATAGCCTGGTTTGCTAGATCTGACTGATGGATGAAGGAAATGGGGGAATAAAGGGACTTGTCATCATTCTTCTAACTTCCAGGAAATTTGGATTCCTTAAAATATTATGAGATGGCTATCATGTCCTTCTCTAGCCAAGCCAAGCGATTAAAAAAATGCTACATTTATCTTTGTGCTATCTTGTTTAGGATTCCAGAATTCAAAGTTTCAGATTTTTAAAACAACCAAGATGGGAAACTAAGATGTTAGCAAAGTTAACAATTTCTGTATGTTTCTTAATCCAACAGTAAAAATTCAATGACAATTTTATATGAATATTCTGGGGTGAGAATAGTAAAACAGTCCAGTTATTMTCTCAGGTTCTTTTACCTGGTGTTCAAGAGCCAATCAACACACTGAATCAAGATATTTAATTTAATTAAAATTCTCAGAATCAGGCATCAAGCATCTAATACAGTCAGTATAACTTTTAGGAAACAAGCACAATCTTTTATATTAAAAAGGTAGCAAAGAAACAACTACACAGAAAAAAGTAATTGTTCACTCACCCTCTTAAAACAAAATTCTCCCTGTGCATGTGGTGGTCTTGGTCCTTTTCATTATACTATCATTTACATATACAAATTTCCCTGGGGTGTGTTTATAATTATCTAACGTAACTTGATATTATATTTTCATTCTATCAGCTATCACCAAGTTATTATTTAACCTTACACTCTGTTACAGTTTGTTTGAATCTATTTGGACAATTAGTTAACAATGAAATAAGTATTCTGCTCCTGTGGGCTCTTCATTGCATTCTTTTCCTAGGGACTCATAATTACTCCATTGCTCCTGTTCATTCTTGTCATAATTTCAAGACCAAACTATAGTTGCAGTGTACTATTTTGTGGCTTAACTTCATCCAACATCAAAGTCACCAGCTCATCTTGAAGAATCTACCAAAACTTGATATAGAACAGCATATCAGAATTTCCGAAGTGCTCTATTCGGGCTGATTTGTAGCTTTGAAATATAATTGACTTCTGTTTCCATATTATGTAATGAACAGAAATTTTGAACTAAGCTGAACAAGAACAGAAGAAGATAAAGTAAGCACAATAATACATAACATTTACTTCCTGCCCTGTGTTTGGAGAAGCACTTTTGCAGCCAATGTTGGCTGATCTTTTCAGAGTAATGGCAATGTAGATGTTCATCCCATATCATCTATAAACTTTATATTGTAACAAGGAGGAAGTCACTGAAAAGTATTTATCTACTATGTTCACTTGAGAGAAAAATGAACACGTTGACCTTCAGTTCTTTCCCCATTTAGTTTTCTTCTTATCAAAGGATGACAGCATTTAGCACAAGGACAAATGCCTGCATTTTCGTGACGAATGTAGACAATGCTGTCATGAAACAAATAACCTCTAGGAGAAAAAAAATGGAAGCCTTTCAAAAGGCTTAATGTGCAAAAGAGGCCATTTCCGTGAACCCAGCACTGTATGTCAAATGTCTAAATAAAAGGGAAAAAAGGCCTTTGGAGGAATATTTTTTTTTACTACCCTGAACCACAGTGTTTTTACTGAAGAACTAAATAAGTATGTCAATGATAAAATTTTAAAATGTTCTGTTTATTCTTATGCAATATGCAGTTTCCTACTTAGGCTTATCATACCAGTTATTTTCTTAATTATTTGTGATATTTAGAGACTGAAAGCAAAAATAAGCTTCCTAAGGAAGCATGAAAGCTGAACAGTAGGTAGATTTTTTTCTTACACTCTATCTCTGACTGAGGACTTCATTCTCATTTTTGTCCTTACTCCATTAGAATCAAGGTAACACACCCTCTGAAATAGCTTTGAAATTTAATAGCTCCAAAAGTAATAAAAAATATAATTTGTACAGTTCTGATGGGGAAAGTATATTTCCCACTTATGTAGTTTGGGAAAGTAATTGCATCGTTAGGAAGCTACAGAAGATTTGATGTTATTACTGAAACTTCTGTCTGAAAAACTTTGTGCTGTTCTCTCCATTTTTTTTTCCTTTTATGGGTCCAAATTTTTGAATATCTGGTGAAAGAGATACAGGAATCCATGGTTTAAATACTCAGACATAGAAAAAGAAGTTTATTTTTAATCACAAAACTTCCGAAACAAATGTTAAGAATCTTGTAGTGGTTTCTATGTGTTACTTTCTTTGCAGAATAATATTACTGCTTTTGCAGCTTCTATCACCATATGTGTACAATAAGTAAATTAACACATAAAAGAAGGCTAAACCCACCCAGCTTAACAAATCCATTCTCCCACCCGCTGTGTGCTGGAACACGAACAGAGCATTGTTTGGATCATGAGGATTAGTAAAATAACAGTCTTGGTGAACAACATGGTCATGTGGATAAAATGATTATTTCTTAGAGTCAGTGCATGATAGCTTGGATACCAGTGATTGTACTTACTTAACACATTATTCTAATCCAATGACTGTGGGAAGTGTATAATTATTTCAGTTGAACAGATCAACAATTATACAAAATAAAATTAAGAATATTTTATATAAATGAATTGTGATCCTCCTTTTTTCCTCTTTCGTTAAAAATTAAATTACTATAATTAAACTTTTCCTTACAAGCCATTTCTCTTTCAATAGCATTTCTCTGTGAGAAATGAAGAGTATAAAATATCTATATTAGTAGAACTGGAAATAAGCTGGGATAGTTGTTAGCTGCCCTGTTTGTACTGAAGTTATACAGCATCAGATTTCAAAAGTTATCAACGATTACTATTCTGGGATGTTTTAATACACTATAGGACTTTGACAATTGCATCTATGATGTAAAGAGTTTCATTACTACATAATTCCTGTGTGTTCTGCTATCTCTTTAAACACACAATTGCAGACTTTATCCATTCCTACTCTTCTCCATGTTTGGAACTGGGGCAGCAACCCCTTTTACAGATCRTGAGGTTAATAAGTGAGACCATTGAAAATGAGGTAGGAATATCTCTACACAAAACATCAGCAGTTTTCAGCTCATAATATTTTAAAAAGTCCAAGTCTTTCTTTCTTACAAAGTGTCTTTTATCATAGAATCAGAACATACTTTGGGTTGGAAATTACCTTTAAAGGCCATCCAGTCGGATGAACAGTGACATTTTCAACTAGGTAAGGTTGTTCAGAGCCTTGTCTAACCTGAATTGAATGTTTACAGGGATGGGATATCCTTCACCTCTCTGGGCAACTTGTGACACTGTTTTATGATTATCATTGCAATAAACTATTTCCTTTCATTTGAACTAAACCAGGCCTCTTTTAATGGAACCTTGTCTTATTGCCACAGGCCTTGCTAAAATGTTTTTCCCCAACTTTCCTTTAAGCGTCCCTCAAGTACTAAAAGGCTGGAACTCTTAGATATGGTTAATTAACTCTTTCTTAAATTTCAATTTCTTTGAAATTTCTTTGAATTTTTAAAATTTTAAGTTATCTTTGATCCATGTCCAAAGAGGATCTTAGAGGCACACAACAGGTTAGTTCTTACTCTATAGTGATTCATAAAAGTAATAGGAAAGAGGTAATGCTTTTGGTCTTTTCCCTAGCTTAGGGATACTTAGGTTCAAATTTATTCTGTAATGTTTTCAGGACCTTTTACATTACAGTAATTGAGAATCTGCTAACATAAATTCATTTGTTATCACTATTAATTTCACACATCAAACAAAGGCATTACATGTTAATGAAAAATAAAATCTGTGGAAAAGATTGATACTCTGTTAGCAATAGCACTCTGGTTTTAATCCTTCAAGTCATAGTATTTGGAAGGGGAACCTTCCTGTCATCCACAGAGCACAATCTGCAAGGGATGTTTGGGAAGAGAAGCAGAACCTTCAGGTACATTTTGCACTCTGTCATATGAAATCAGTGGGATGCCAAAGATATTCCCAAAACAATTTCTTTTTCTTGTCCTAAGAAGTGATAACTTTTTTGTAAGGAAGAAAGACACAATGTCCCCTTTTTGACAGTGAGACATCAGCATGCAACTCTTGATGTCTCTTGTCAATGTTCTCGCTTTTCTGTCTTCAGCATGACAGAAGGATTTGCTCAAGCTTGCTTTGCTGCTGAGACCTCAGTTTCTTTGCCATCACTATTGGCATTATGATTAATGTAGGCCCTAAACACATTCTAATACATTGGAGCAGACAGATGCATGCAGATCATCTATACAGCAGGCAGGGCCATACTTGGATTTAGGCAATTTCTTACAATGTCTTCTGAAGATCATTTTCAAAAGATTGTGGCTTGTGGATACACTGTGTGGACAGAAACATTTATATACTAGAAAAGGGATGAGTGAATCCACACCTGAAGGATCCTGYAGAAAAAAACTGCTAGTCTGAGGTGATATATGTTTCAGGACATATTTAGTTTATATGGAGGGAACCAGCACAATCAGATGAATTCTGAAAGGAAGCATTATATTTCAGATGCCTTGTCTGAGTGAAGACTCACTGAAAGGAGCAATTCTAGACTCAAGTACAAGAATGCCAAAGGACTTATCTCTCATTTTTTGAATTGATTTCAATTGATTACTTTGAAGCAGCAAAGTGTAAATGAAAAATTAAAAAACCTCATTTTCTTCACACAGTTCCTATTTAATATCCTTTTTTCCCTACTATTCCTGTAATCTTACACTTTAATTATTTCTGTTTCTGATAATGCTTTTAATATCTGCAAACAAAATCAGCTAATTTATGCAATGATTCTGAGATCCCAAGTCCCACTTTAATTCAACTTTATTGAACCAATGTGTATTCTGTATCCTTAAAGCCCTGGAAAACAATAGCAACTTCATGCATATGTTAGCACTGACCTGAAACCATTTTAATATCACAGTCTTACATCCTGAAATACACTATAAAAGTTCACACACAGTTTTCCCTTTTGTTCAAAATTATTTATGATGAAGACACCAAAAAATCTGAATTTTACTTTAACATTGTGCTTTAATTTGAATTCTCACAATGTAAAAGTTACTGAAGATGCAGTGGCTTCAAAACTATTTATGTCTAGTGGCTAGCATTCATTTTTTCTAATGCATGAGTAAAATTTGGAGATTATTACCTAATTTTGTAAAAGTCTTTTAAATCAGACCTAGAATGATGCTGGCATTTAAGCCAACAGTTGTTAAATTCATTGTATCAAATACTATTCTAATGGTTATATTACGATTATATTTGAAAATTTGAACTGAATATTGAACTACAGAATTATCAAGGAAACTAGAAACTGTCCATACCACTATTAAACCTGTAAAATTCAATACCATAGAATCACATCTTTCACAATTAAAGCTTTTTTCTTGTTTTCGTTTTTTTATTAAACACCACTGGCTGTGACTGAAGAAAGTAAGGTGTCAAAGTCTCAAGAAGAGTTTTATTCTTGTATTTTTATTTCCAAACAAAGATGGTAATGGCAGACTGTCAAATAAAGAATTGCTGCCCTAAAATTGCATTTTATTAGTTCCACAACTTCTGCTGGCAAACTTAATACTCCAGCCACTGACCATTCTGGTTGCTTTCTGCCTTATTTCAATTTCTTGACATTTTTCCTGCATTAGATGGCCCCAATTTGGTTTCTGCAATTAGATGTAGCCCAAGAAATGCTGAGAAGATGGCCAGCCTCAACTTCGTGCCACTTTTCACACAGAAAATGCACTGCTGACCCTTTGTTACTGCTGGGTGCACAGCTGACCCCTACTCTCCTTGATGCTCCCTGCAGTTTCCAGTCCATCTCCACAGAATTTCTCACAAACTGAACCATCTCCAACATGAACCATCACTGACAAGGGCTCAACTTTGCGCCAATGTTAAATTTCATCAGATTCTGTCTGGCCCATTCATATAACCAACCAACCATATAAGCTCTGAAGGCCAACCCTGCCTCCAACTGTGTTCATTCCCTCAAGTCTGATATTCACAAACTTGGTGACAGTGCACTCTGCTGGCTCCAGGACAAAGTCCTGCAGTAGTCCACTTGAAGCCAGACTCCATGTAGAGATCAGATTATTAATTACTACTTTTTGGATATCAAATTATTAATTACTGCTTTTTGAGCCCAACATTTAAGTCAGTTTTCCAGTCATCTGCCTGGACTTCCATTACAGACCCCAACATTTCAATATGCAAGAAAGGATGTTGTGGTGACTGTGCTGAAAGCCTTCTTACAGGCAAAGTTGACTGCATCTACTGTTCTCCCATCATCTGCAAATACAATAATTTCAATACTAAGGAAATAAGATGTTCAGGCATGATTTACACCTGGTATCTTCAGGCTGACTTCCCAAATATCCTCTTCTCCGTTTCTCCAGTAATGGGCTCCAAATGGGCTCCCATGATTTTCTCAGAGACTGAAGCAAGACTGACAAGCCTGGACTTCTTTTAGTATGTTTCAAAGATGAACTCTAGGTATCACAAAAGTCCTCCCATTTCCATGACATTTCAAAGATGATAAGGATAAGCTTTGAAAGAACTTTAGACAACTCTGTCATCATCTTCAAATACAAACCTCTAATCACATACAGGACAAGTAGGTGATCTGAGATAGCCAGCATGACTGTACTAAGGATAAATTTTGCCTGACCAATTTCATGGCTTTCTGTAGTGGAGTGAGGACAACAGTCAACAAGGGAAGACTGACCTATGCCATCTTCCTAGATGTTCTGAAAGGTCTTCAACATGGTCCTTCAGGTCATCCTCTTCTCCAAATTGGAGAGATATGCATTTGAAGGGTGGACAATTTGGTGAGTAAAGAATTGGCAGGATGGATGCAGCCACAGGGTTGTGATCTGGCTCTATGTCCAGGTGGAGGCCAGTGAGAAGTGCTGTCCTTCAGGGCATTTTGGAATAAGCACCCTTTAATATCTTCATCAGTGGCATAGACAGGGATCAAGTGTTGCATCAGCAAGATTGCAAATGTCACAAGGCTGACACCAACAAAGGATGGGATGCCATTCAAGGGAGCAGACAAAATCAAAAAGTGGCCCATGAGAACCTCATGGAGTTCAATAAAGCTAAGTGCACCTTGGTTAGAGTAATTCCATACATGAGTATAGACTTGGAGATGAACTTTTTTAGAAAAACCATGTAGACAATGACTTGGAGGTTCTAGTGGAAGAAAAGCTGGACATGATCAGACAATGTGCACTCGCAGCCCAGAAAGCCAAGCACATCCCGGGCTGCATGAAAAGCAGTGTGGCCAGCACACTGGGTTAGGGAAGTGATTTGTCCCCTTTAAGCTGCTTTCAGAAGACCTTGCCTGGAATGCTGCATCTACCTCTGGGACCCTCAGCACAAGGAAGATCCTGACTTCATGGAGCATGTCCAGAGAAGAGCCAGAACAACCTGAAAGCTGGAAAACTTTTCCTATGAAGACAGGCTGAGAGAGTTGGAGTTTTTCAGCCTGGAGAAGAGCAGTACTTTATTGTGGCCTTTCAGTTCTTAGAGGTGTCTTGTAAAAAGGTGGGAGAGGAACTTTCTGCATGGTTAGATAGTGATAGGGTAAGGGAGAATGGTTTTAAATTAAGAGAGAAAAGAATTAAATTCGATGTGAGGAAGAAGTTCTTTACTCAGTGAATAAAGGCACTACTAAATAATGAGGCACTGGAATTAGTTAGGCAAAGAAAAGATGGGTGCCCCATCCCTGGAAGCATCCAATACCAAGTTGGATATACCTTGAGTAAACTGATTTGCTAGATGGCATCCCTGCGCATTACAGGGAGGTTGGAACTAAATGGATCTGTAAGGTCCTTTCTAATCTGAAATGTTCTATGGTTCTATGAAATCTAGTTCTGTGGACTAGATTCTGGACTTGCTTTTCACTAAATGTTAACAGCTCCTCTCCTGCATAAACCCTGTCTTTAGGCACGAAGACCCAAAACCTTGCTGGTGAAGATWAGGGCAAAAATATTGAGTACCTCTAGCTTATCTGCAGCCATTTTTACTGGATGAAATCAGCCTTCCTGTTCAGCACTGCACCCCTGTTGTCCTAGGCTGACGTTATGATGTTTRTATCCCCAATCGTCTGTGGAATTTGTGCGGGATGTTGTACTCTGCACTGTGGTGTTGGGTCTGGGGGCAGGGGGAGGCACAGTTTTTTTCAGAGGCTCTGCTCCTCTGGGTGACCTTAAGTGTCTGGAGTTCTTGATAACAGCAGTATGAGACGGAGAAGTTTCTATTTTTCTTTTTTAGCAGCTTGYTTTCGCTTCTCCTTCTGCTTCTTTAGTAAGTTAGGATAGCTAGTTTTTTCCTTCAACTTTCTTTTTTTCCTTTTTTCGCCTCTCCCTGGAATTGTTCTAATCTCTCTGGACTAAGAGGATACAGGGGAGCACCAGAGGGCTCACACCTGGGACCCACCTTGCACCGCAACTTCTCCCAGCACCAGAGAGACTGAGACCCCAGCCACCATCTTCAGGGGCGATCTTCTGCCTGAATTTCATCATCTCTCCAGAGCAGCACAAAGTCCTTGTCATCAGGTATTGTTCAATTTATTGTGCTGGGGAGGGCTTGACTTGTTGAATAAACAGGGTTTTTTCCACTTCTCTCTCTGAGGAAGTTATTTCTGAACCGGCTGGCGGGGGAAGGGAGGGAGAGCCCCTTAGGAGGTATTCTCCCAAAGTTGCTCTAAACCAGGACACATATTTTCATTGTGTACTCTTTCACTGTGAGTGCATGGATAGAAGTTTTCATATTGAGACTCAAAGGGAGCCTTGTGCTCCCTAACAGTAATCCTGAATACATAGGAAAATGGTCTACAATCTGTCTTTGTAGCCTGTTCTCACTCACATGTTCTTTTTTACAGCTCCTSTTTGATACTTAACCTCAATTGTGTGTTCCACCTTTAGCCAAGCCAGTGCATATTTTTCAGAGGACCATAGTTGCTACATTGACTGTACTATCCCCAGCTGGTTCTCCCTTCTTCGTAAGTACTGGGTCCAGTAGAGCTTCTGCCATTTCCTGATTCATCCAGCTTCAACAGCAAGCATGCAGTTTTTCTCAGAATTCTCTAATACTCTCATCCCCTCTTTTACTTGTGGCCCAGTGAGTTGCCCTTGCAGCAGAGGTTAGTGTCTCCTGTAAACCAGGGAATAATGACACAGACTTCCCTTGCTTAAAATAGAACTTTGTCTACTTCTTCATTTGATAGGGTGGTTGGTAACAAACTATCAYCTCAAAGCCAGCCTTTTCTCTCTTATCATCCTAATGCTCATAACCTTAGCCAGCCTATTATTCAGTAAGCCTTTCATGACTTAGCCCAGAATGCTCAAGATACGTATTCACATGAAGAGAGACCCTTCCTCCTACCATTCTCTTCCTGAGAATTTTGTATCCATCCCTTATAGAGCTAGGACCATGCAATATGACAAACCACCCCAAAGTTAGAACAATTATGTTATAATTGTTATGTTCTGCATCATCATGTGATGGTCTCACCACTTTTTTTTTGGTCTGTTTATTTGTCTGGTTTTTCACAAAATGCTTTCTGCAATCTGAATTGTGTAGTAACAAGAATTGTACCTTTTTTTTTTTTAATTCCAAAGACTTTATATTCAATCATAATATGGTTTTGTGTTCTGAGCACAAAATTACAGCCAATATTGTGCAGATCTCTCTTCACATTTTTAATTAGCATATTCCAAAAAACCCAGTGAAAAGAAGACAGGTTGATGCTAAACTCTCAGATGAATACAGACTAACACTTCTAATATTTTTAAGGACTCTACTGAAAATAGTTCTGCTATCAGTGCAAGATATTATGGAATTAATTCTAGTCATGTGCTGAAATTGTGATTGCACTGGGAAGGCTCAAGCCTCTGAATTTTAAGAAGGACCTTTACAGACTGGTGTCTTGGTTTAAGACAACCTAAGGGGCAGACACTCCAAAATGAATTATCTCCCCTATAAGTTTTACCCACTTCCTTTTCATTCAACAAAGAGAGATTAATGTGAGCAGATATAAATGAAAAAATAACAGTTTACTAAAATCAAAACAGCAGCAGGCAAAAAATAACAGTGAGAATCACTAGTTACAAATTTGCTAAGTCTCTCAGGCCTCCAGAGAGCCTGTCAGACAAAGAGAAAAAAATGGCAGAGAAACCCCCCCGAGGATGGTAACTTCTGCAGAGGAGCTTGTGGTCCAGGCCTCAAAGGCAAAAACAAGGCAGACAAGCCCCATTCAGCTCAGCCTTCCTTGGCAGGAGCTTATGAAGCAGTTCTGATGGCAGAAGGATGGTGCTGGCATTGCCTGGGAGCTGCAGCCCTGCAGAACCAGCCTCCTCAATCCGCTGTATGTGAGGCGCTGACACTCACTGCCCCTCCTGCAGCCCACTGTGCTCCGCTGGTCAGTGCTGCTGTCTCAGGGCACTGCCCCATGCAGGAAAGATGAAAACCTTCTCGCTGAGTACCCAAACAATGTTGGCCTGTCYCCCACCAGCTCTGGCTCAGCTCTGTGGACTGGAACATTCACTCTGAAGCACAGGTGGATCGCAGAATGCAGCTTCTTGGGTTGCTTCTATTGCTACTTGGAGATCTRCCTGAAACAACATCCTCAGGAGCCCCAAGAGAACCAAAGGAAGGCTTCTGCCCTACACTATGTCAGTTTTCCCTGCAAGAACAAAAAGGCAAGAGAGCTTCTATTTGGGTGCCCCCAACCTTAAAAGGGGACCCTGGGGCCAGCCCACACTGTGATCCCATTTCCACCCACTGGTTCTTACTGAGATAACTAACAATTTTTGGCATATGACATAGCACAGATAGATATGGAATAAATAACGTTTTGAGCTACCCATGAATATAGGTGAAAAAACAGAGAAAAATCAGGTGCTTTATGGTCAAAGATTGAATATGTACAGTTACAACAGGAAAGATGTTGATTATTACTAAATGAACAGTGGTAGAGCATATTAATTATCTTGTCAGTTATTTCCTGAGCTTAGTTCTCTGTATGTCACAGGAAAACTCATTTCAAGTTCATTGGGATTGAGGTGATTATCTACACATCCATCAATCTGATTGCCAGGGAAGCAGTCAAGTTGTTTCCTTCTGAATTCAGAGGTAAATGTTCTAAACTGGTTAAAATTGGCAACTAGGAATTGTTAACATGCCCCTCTTGATGTTCAAGTACTTTTAAAAAATTGTAGCTCTGAAAGGATAGCGTTGTCCTAAAATGGGTACATGACCTACTGAAGCATCTTTCAGGCAGGATTCTGGAAGGTTCTCTACASAGAGCTTTGAACAGCCTCCTAGGAGATGATCTGTATGTATTTGGCAGGTGTTTCTAGATATGCAGGAGAACAGAGATTGCCTACACCCACTTTTAGGGTGAAAACATTTGAAAATTGCTTCATGTAAGAGCAACCCACTCTGTCTTCAATGAAATAAATTATTTTTAAGGCAACACAGTTGCTGTGAGAAATGTAAACAATATTTACATTAGCTAATTTATCCCTCCTCCTCAGTATGCTTATAAAAGTATATGCTTATAAAAATATACACCTTTTTTCTTCCTAAGAAAAAAACAGTGAAATGCCTTCTTTATCCTATTTTTGAATCACAATTGCCTGAAAAGCAAACAAACCCTCCCATTTCTTACAAAGCCCAGCCTGAAAGCTGTTTTTTGCTCATTTCATACAACATSCCCATAATGGTCTCATGTTACAAAAGGTTCCAGCTTGAAAGAAGTCAATGTCACTCTTTAATCAATTGCAAGGATCACTGCTAAGTCACCTAAGACTCAATTCTCTTGTCCCTACAATTGCTTGAGCTAAATATTCTGTTTGCACAATATTGCTAGCTCTCACTGCCTCAAGGAGTGAGGGAGACTGGAGCAGAGACATCAAAATAATGTCTCTGATGTGTCATTGCACAGCATATTGCCATTAGGACATCAAGCCAGCATGATTTATAAGCAATTTTAATTAATTTTCTGAGTCATTTCCTAAGGGCTTAATTCTGTAATCTTATTACCATGAGCCTAACATGCTATAGTAAGACTATGTTTTCTAATCTTTCTTTTGTTGTTAAATACAATCTCTGCTTTCATTAGGAAACTCTTGAAATAAAGCAGGTTTCTCTCTTGCATGGTGAAATTTGTCTGTGTTCATTAGAAATTAGTACTAGAAATTATGTAGTGGAGTATATTAGTTCTTAATACAGAACTCATCACCTACTCCTCTCCTTTATTCTTTTATTATGATATCATGCTAGAAGTGATTGAGGATCCTACTTTATAGAAACCACATATCAAGAATTTTAGATATGGAATAATCTTAGCCCCATTTTATTTTACATACATAGAACCAAATCTTAATCCCATTCAATTCAGTGAAATCTGTATTTCTTTTTACCCATTATAAGCAAATAAACTGTGCTTACGAAGATATGTGCAGATTATGAAATGCAGAATAGTGCGCTTTTACTCTTTGCTTTTTAGCCCCTGCTTTAAAAGAAGGAAAATGAGGAGATGATTTGCTAAATATCTTTGATTATTAGTAGTTTCCCTGAGAATTTACACATAGTATGATATGCATTAATGATCTGGTGGCTAAGTTATATTTATCACATCTCAYGGTCCATGAGCAGTTTTTAACTGCTGTAAATTTACATTATTCTGAAGGATCCTGATCTAATGGAATCATCAAAATTTTAAGCTACCATGGTATTTTATGTGACGTACGTTTCAAAAAATTATTTTTAAATCACAAATGTGTGATATCATTACTTTGATTTGACTTTGAATATTTTTATTATTCCCTTAATATCATTTAATATGTTACTTTAATAATACCCATAGCAYTGTCAAGTACAAGCATCATTTCTGTTATAGAAATTAGAGCATTAAATTTTACATATGGGATATAAACACTTTTTTAACACAAAAGGCTGGGATAACCTAATTAAGGCTTACAAGTCTTAGGTAGGTCTCTTACTTATGAAGGAACACAGAGGTGGATGCTCTTATAAGAGGCAGGGCAATAGAAAAAAATATAAAATTGTTATATAATAATCAGTAACATTCTTATACCCCCCAGTGTGCCCTAAAAATAAAGGATAAGTAGAGAGTGAAGAAAGATGGTTTGTCTGCCCTATGAGATTTACATCAGTTACGGGATAAGAAGAAATTCAGCTGTCATAAATGTCTTTGAATGTTTCTGCCACCATTTATCACAATTTCCCCAATATTATTCTGTTTCTACATGTTGACCATAAGCCAAAAATCATTTGGGTGAAATATGTAAAATTTGAGTATGAAAATAAGTTAAGACATCAAGTTTTAATGCAGAAAGTTTTCATTCTTTTTGTTTTGTTTTGTTATTGACAGTGTTATTAGAATTGAAATTGGCTGTAATATTTGAATGCAATTGTTTTCCCCATTTGCAAAAGCCACATTCATCTCTTCCTCCCCTTCATACGTGTTTAGATTATTCACAATGTGCAGACACAGGTGAAGTGYAGAGCTTTTGTGAATATCAAACGTGTATTAAGCATGGTAATGTACCAAGAGAGCACTTTGATAGTGTACAAATTGTTGCAAGGGTTCTAGTAGTACAAGTTTGAAGGAAATATTTTAAAGAATGATTTAAGTCATCTCATTATTATCAGGAAGGGAACACCTAATCTATTTCTGTTCTCAAAAGATGAAAAGTACAGAAATGAACAGTAAAAATAACTTCCATACTGTCATTTTGCATCAACAGAAAATGGACATAATTATCTGAAAGAGGATTTCACTAAAAGCCTGTGATACTGTTTTGCATCATGTGTGACTTTAACAGTCACCACTTCTTATTCTTAAGAGGAAGTGAGCTCAGTCCAGACCAGGTGAAATGACTGATTGCCCTCCCCTTCTCCTCAAAATCACAGTACAGAAGTGAGAAATGAGAGAAGTCCTGAAGAGTCCTGAAAGAATCTTTAAGTCCTAAAGGAGAGGGCATTGAGGACAAGAGAAAAATTGAAAATTAATATAGATTTAAATTTAAGAGTAAAATTGCATTAAATTCCACTCAAAAAGCGGTGATTAATTGTATATTTGAAAGGAATGGTCTGGATGGATGTATACAGCTTACTGAGGGTGAGCAAAGGTATTAAACTTTTTCCTAAACTAATTCCTCAGTAGTCACACAGCTGCAATATTTTTTGCCTAGGCAGACTCCTTGCAACTCACACTTCCTCTCACATTTCTAATTTCTAGTGTCCACAACACTTTTATTCCTCTGATTTACATATTTCCTGTGGATTAAATGTGAAATGGAGACAAATAAAACATAGAAGAATGATTAACAATTGCTTCACTGTATTTAAAAGCAAATATTTTTAAAACARATGGACCACTGAAAAAGACTTAACAGCTAACATTTTGTATCTGACCCTACCCCCCCTCCAACGACCTCTGAAAATCAGTTTCTATTTTGTTCTGTGGAGCTCTAAAACATAGTACAGTGTCATGGGCTTTTCTGTGGAAACAAGTAATTCTACCTTGTTCTTTGGAGTAGATTTGACTCTCTTTCTTACATTGACATTAGAGATGAAAATCTCTATTGTCAGTTTAAGAATGAGAGTCTAATCTCTGTGGAAATGAGTAGTCACACTGGTGTGCACACATAGCACTGATGCAMAAGTGCTATGAACAGAAGAAAAGCTGGGCCATATTTTGTGTTTTGCATAGCGATCTGACATTTGAGAGTTGAAAATTTCTCATTGAAATACCTTCAGAAAAGGAATTTCCTTGGTGGTTTTCATTATCACAATAAAGAGCAGAGCTGATCTGCAGGGCAGTGAAGTACAGTTAAAGAGAACTATAAACAAGTGGAAACAGATCAGTTTTCTGGACTCCAGGGAAAGCATGCTACAAAAAGATCTTCTGAAAGCAGTGTGGAAATTATACTTTCTCCTTTGTAAAGGGGAATTCTTTCTCTGAAAATGACAGTTATTGATTGTTTATTGTCTTACTACGTAGAAGTCAAAAACATTAGTGGCAGACTCTGTTTAATGGAAAAACTGATATTTGTTCTTTTTCAGAAAAAACCCAAGCAGCTGAGCTGAGTACAGTAATTTCAAGTACTGCTCTGTTACACAAGGGAAGAAGGGAGAAGCTGTTCCTGGGAAACGGCTGTCTGAGTTCAATTAATGACTCTATATGACCAGCCAGAGTTTACTTCATTAACTAGTAGTAACATCTCCCATGCCTTCAATTAACAGTGGTTTTACTTAATCTAATATTAGTTACGACACGATATGATCAGAAAACATCATTGCCAGCCAAGTGTTCCTCAAACACAACTGATTTATCTCTCTGGCACCTCATTAAAATGCAAACTATATTGAAATTGATTTTCAGCACTTTCAGGCAGGAATGTTTGTAATAATGTTAATTTGCAAATTTCCTCTTTTTTATATGTATTCTCTRTGCTGTGGCTGCCATGTTCAGCCCAAGGCTATTTGTATTGTGCAGACAGAAAATGAAGAGCGAACATTTATTTCTCATATCTTTGTGTGGAACCTGAGGCGCATGAAGATATTTGTRCTGTAACAGGCACAGTCAATCTCCTTCACTCCCTTTAGTCACTATATATCAACAGCCAACTCCCAGCTAGTCTTGCTGCAGCAATTAACCTGCCAGGGCTTTCTGCTGTCAGACTCAGGAATAATAAACTACCCCCAGTGAGAGATAGAGCTATAGATTCTYGCCCTGCAACTTCCACAGTGGGTGAATTATTCAGAATCAGCATGATTAAAGAGATGACATGGTATTAGTTAAAAACACATACTTTTTTCCTCCCTGACTGAGATTTAAACCTATTAAGGAATAACAGTGGAAGAAGATGGKTCTTTACCATCCATCCATAGGTCTTGGAAAAGGGGTTTCTAGAAAAGTTGTTTATAATGCCTATAATTTTGAAAGTTTAAGGATAAAAATGTAAATAACAAAAGGGATAGTGTAGTTAAATCATAAAGCATCTGTAAATCCAGGAACAAAATAATTCAGAGTAAAGAAGCATTAGGGACATAGAAACAAAGATATTATTTGTGAAAAAATTGTAATGTAGAATCTCTACATTACATTACTGTTTTTAAAGTAAAAGATGACCTCATTATTCTTAATTTTTATTAAAGGTTATTACACAAAACCTTCTAAAAGGATGTATTGAGAAATATGAATCACATCCCTTATTTATAATTTTGCCTTTAAAAAAAAAAACAAACTAAAAGATGGGGGGGAAAAGTAGCAATGTTATAAATACTGTAATATTTTACCAACAAATCAATTGTTTACATTTCCTGGAGCCAGGGTAACACTGTAATGTTACACATGCATTTCAAYTGAGTTTACTAAAACAAAGTCAAGGAAAAATGAATTTAGCTTTCTTCTAATCCCATTAAAATCATAATTCATTTGCCAATCTCAGTTTACTCAGCCACCTGATAACACATTCTTAACTAATGTGCCTAGTGATTCTCTGGAGAATAATCTCTCTAAAATGCAGGAGTGGGCCTATGTGTTAGAAGTAGTGCTAAATCTAGTCAAATCCATATTCTGTGACTACTAGACCAATGTGAATTATATAATTTGTCACACTCATCTGTATGAAATGGAACTAATCTAATGGAACTAAGAACAGAGATAAATAAGAACCCTTTTTTTTTGTTTGTTTATCCAGACCTTCAATACAAGTAGGAACAAATTAAGCATGCATTCCATGTTAATGCATTTTTCCTAAAATTAGACAAAGTTAATGGTTAAAGAATGCAAGTGGGCAAACTGCATACAGATAAAACTAATATCTACCTTACAGTATGCTGGTCAAAGGTACTATAATCTCGTAAATCTCAGCAGTGGATAAACTTGTCTAAAATAAAATAAACTCCTTGAAATTCAGTGGAGGAGGAAGGGTTGATTTACTCTCTTCAGAATAGTTTATCTTTTACATAGAGAAACAAATTAATTGCCAGTTCCCAAAGAAAGAAGAATGAATTTCATAATATAGGACGATGTACTGTGCTGATTGTACAAACTGATGTTCTAAAATTTGTGTTCTCTCTTTGCATGTATGATCATTTATGAAACTTATCTAAATCAGCCTTCTAAACTACAGAAGTCTACACAGAGAATTCAAATAGGGTTATAAGTTGTATTCTGAGTCTACAAATGAATGAAATATACCATCATGAATTCCATATAACAGCTTCAAATGCAAAATGTAGTTTTACCTATGTATTCTAAATTTTCCATTGTGCCAAACATTTGGGAGAAATTAAAAAGGAGATATCAAACTCTTAATTCCAAGGCACCTCATAYTATTACTGGAAATACATTTTTTTTTATTAAGACTAATTTGGATTTGTCTATTTTGCTGAAGAAGCCTACACTGTAATTTTGAAGTGTTCTATTTCACAGAGTTGAGGTACTACAAATATTGAGACTTCATATGTCAGAGTGGATCAAAGACTTGGATGGATTACTTTTCAAGAAAATTATCACCAGATTTTAGAAACTGAAGGCTAAAAGCTAGTCATCTGAAAAATCAAAACATTAAAAAAAAGACCACATTTTATCACAATATTTTGCATGACCAGATGGCAATAATTTTATTTATCTTTATTTTAGTGGATTTTTTGTGAGCTTTTTTTCTCAGTTAGYTGTGAGAAAACAAAAAAAACAAAGGCTTTTCAATTTCTACATCTTAAATGCATATTAGGTGTCTCAAATAAAGTGTCAGAGTCTCTACATGTGCTGCTCTTGCTACTGCTTCCAGTGAAGTTGCTCAACTTTGCTGAAAAGTGCAGTATGGCTGAAAGTCAGGCTATGTGTGTGTAAGTGCCAAGTAGAGAACGTAGGATATTGTCATCACTACTCAGAATGTATACTGAGTAAGAACAAAAAGATTTTTCTTTGGCTGACTGGTAATATGTTTGTAGTTTTTGAAGGGTCTCTACAGACTTTACTCTGATAATCTGTTTGACTACAGATGTAAGAACACAACACTTTTGCCCTTCTGCATCTTTTGGCTGTACTGATGTCCTTTAAAAATATCATCTGTCCACCTTTTCCTTCAAGATTTTCCATTTTTTTATAGTTTGGTCTGCAGAAAAGCAAAACCAAAGTAAGTATGCAGACTATAATTCTCAAGTTTTTACTGCTGTGTTCAAAGTGACAACCACGATCTAGACTCATTTGTTTCGTTCATGTTAGTATGATATACATTATTAGCATAAACAAAAATGTTTACAAACCTCTTTAACTTCCATAAGGAAAAGAACTTAATGCATACTTTCAATCCCATGGTTAAGCAAATTTCCCTTTGCTTATTCCCTAAACTTTGTCTGTATTTGTTAGACAGAGACAGAAATGTCAAAGACCATAATTTTTCCTACCTACATAAAGCATGAGTTTTAACATGGAATGAGTTATTTCTGGCTTGTCACAAACCATTTCTCTCCAATTGCCTACAAAGTATGCTTTGGAAACTAGCATAGACAAGATATTTAAGTTTAGAAGGCAAAATCTTGTTTTACACAACATAGGAGTACATATTTTCTGTGAGTTTCAAGTTTATCTGGCTTGAGAAGGAGCTTGGCACAGCAGAGGCCCTGTCCCATCTAATTGGTTTCTGTGMTTTTAAGATACTTCTTTTCAAGTCATTTAGATTATATTAACCATCTTAACTGGGTTTAATGTTCTATAAGTCTTTGATATTAATTACATCAATAAAATTAACTATTTATTGGTAACAAACTGTATCCTCTCAGCCTTTTTGGATTTTTTCCATATGTTTGAGAAAAAAATGTTTTGAATGAATTTTCTTCATTATTAGTTTGTGTTGTCCTTCCCTTTACCTCCATAAATTCAACGTTTTTATCTTTTCTGCCTTTTTCTATTTCAGAGATTTACCCATGATCCAATAAAATAGTAGCTTGAGGGCAACAGTGCCATGCAAAGAGCAGTCAAATAAGCATTTAACACATAGTAAAAAATCCCTAAGTTTTTCAACTAATTTTAAAATTTAGTTTTCTTTGTTCGACAGTATGAAAAACAAACAGGTACAAAAATATGCTAGTCTTTATTCCCAAACTCTTTAGAATCATAAACTAAGATAGATGTCCAAATTTTCATGCTTCTAGCAGATGAAAAAGTAATTATGTAAGACACATGGAAAATATTATCATGTATTACACAGAATTTTGTATTCCTACCCTATTAAAACTGTATGGAAAAAACAAACAGACAAAAAAAACCAACCAAACTTATCCTCTGACTCAGCCACCAAATTTCAGTCAGTTTAAAATTCTCAATATGCCAGGTAGGCTGACAAACTCAGAGTGCTCACACTCTGGAAGAAATTGATTTTGACTTCCTATGAAAATTTGTTTTCTCTAAAGGAGGTGTCAAAGTCTATCCAGAACTCTCTGGCTGGTGCTGTGTGACAGGTGAATGTTTCATTTTATTCTGTGACACTGATTAGATTCTGAGATTTTTCATCTATCCAAGCTGTAAGTTGGATTCTTTTCTTCACAATAAATAAGATGTTCAGTGTMGTTTTGGACCTACTAGTGTGCTCCCTTTGGAAAAGCAGAACATTGGTAGTCCTATATTATGATATGTTTAACTCTTTTTGGAAAATCTGTCTCAAAATTAAAAGTCAAAATTGATACTTGGTATTACTTACTGAAAAGCGATAGACAGCAATATGTCTTGAACTGAAGACTGTGGAAATAAAATGTACTGCTTTTCTGTAAACAAAGTACTGTATAACCTCTTGACCACAGGAGAAATTACGTTAACAATTATGCCCTTTGTTWTCTCGAGGAATTTATGTTTAAATGTCTCAGGAGTAGGGCGATACAGGTTCTCTAATTCTTAATGCAATTAGTACTCTTATTATTTTAAAGAGGTTTTTTTATTATTTTAGAGTCATGTTCTAGAGTTCTTTATTCTTTCCTTTAAGATATACTGCAAGYTTACTGACATCAATTTCAAAAAATGCTGTTCTCTTAATGTATTTACAATTTGCCATTATGTGTATTGTTTGGGTTTTTTTTTTTTTTTTTTTAAGTAGCTTTGAATTTTTTTAGCAGATGCAATCCTCACACTACTTTCAGGCTTATTATCATCACGCCTCTTTCTATTCAATATTATCAACATCATCCCACTCATCACAATCTTGCCTGAATCAAAGGCAACTTGTTTCTTGTTGGTGGAAGCTTTGAATGAATAATTCATCTGGAAAAGCCTTCTATGTTGTACATTTCCAGAAGACAGAGCAATTCTCTTGTCAATCACAGTGGCTCTGTCAGTACTAAGTTCCATACAGTATGTGTTCCAAATGTACGGGGGATGACAAGCAGCTGAGATTACCAACTGTGTTAGTCCTGGCCATCCTTTTAGCTTTTCTTTGACAGAACATTCAAATTCAAGTCTCACTCTAACACTGCATTGAGAAATCAGTGTCAAAATTTCCTCTCTGTTCTCACCAGTACAGTTTGGTTGAAAGCTCTGACAGATATTGCAACCAAACTGGTCACAAGCCRCAGTTACTCATCTCCAGATAGTTACATTTAATTTTGGCTCCGGAGTTTTCTTATGCCTAGACAAGCTGGGCTCAGGCTGGCTAAGTATGAAGGTAAAGCTTCAACTGATAGTGCAGAAATCTTCATACATTAAGACCTTCTCTTAGGTTGTAATGCATGATGTGATCAGAAGTATGTATCTATCATCATCTGTTGAAATCAGGTGGTGCAGTGTTCTCTGTCTCTTCTCCGGCAGGGAGGGTGGATATCCTCTGTTAATGCCCAGGTGGGGCAGCATTCCTTACCTCTTCCACAACTCATCATCCCTCCAGGGAGATATCTTCTGTTAATGGGCCATTGAGTCTMWCTGCATGACTGACAAAATTACATCATCCCATTGTGAGATGCTCCATCCAGGGGGAGGAGCCAAACATTCCTACCTGGATAAAATCTGAGATTTGGAACACCGCGGCAACCTATTTCCACTGGAATCCCAGAGGAAAACCGGACCCATTTACACCACCACTGGACCTTCGGAGGAAAACTACACCCTTTTACAGGATCATTGCTTCCACAGAACCACATCTGTCACTCCAGGAGGACTGCAGCCACCATTTAATTGGACTGCTACCAAGTCAGGTTGTATTCTGATTCTGTCAGTGGGTTGTTTTTTTTTTTGGTACTACTGCATTTTTATTTTAATTTTCCTAGTAAAGAACTGTTATTCCTATTCCCATATCTTTGTCTAAGAGCACCTTAATTTCAAAATTATAATCATTCTGAGGGAGGGGTTTTACATTTTCCATTTCAAGGGAGGCTCCTGCATTCCTTAGCAGACACCTGTATTTTCAAACCATGTCAGACACCTACACCTAAAGATATTCCTGCTGACCTAGGTTGCACTCTAGTCTCTTGGAGGATGAACTCCTTATTACWTSTGAAGATTAATCTTCAGAAGACTAGTTGTGACTTATTGATTATAGTACAACCAGCAGCATAAAATAAGAGGAAGAAAAGCTATACTGTAGGAATCTTTCACTCTAAAGCAAACACAAATATTGGGAGAGATACAATGTTGCACTTCAAAGACAGAGATATTAACATACTGTTTAATTCTGAAAGTAGAGATTTTGAAAGTGCATGTTTTAAAATCTTTTCACTTTCTTCTTAAACAGATCTTTGTCAATATGACAGCTARTAGACCAACAAAAATTTGAGTGACTGGCATTAACTAAGCATGACTCTTCCCATCCATTGGAAGAATTTGAGAGTAAGTCTCTATCTACACTAACAAGAAATGCAGCATTAAAAGAGCAGCTCTCTACAGCATGGATCTAACATTCAGATCATAGATGTTTTACAAGGAATTGTATTCAGATTAGCCATAGTCTTATTCTGTGAGATGAACAGTCAATAGCACTTGCACCATTTTTGACATGCTTTTGATTTCACTTTGTAGAAAAGTAATGCAGTTCATGTAGTCCAAGACTGAAAGAAAATCAGTGGAAAGATTTGGATATCTGTTTTAAAACCATGCTTATGCGCTGAGCTAAAATGCTAATGTGCAATGCAAAGCTACTACTTCTGAGAATATGAGCCTTAAAAAATATGCAGGGGGAGAACAGACGTAAGACCTCTAAAGATTCATGAGAATGGATACACTACCAGGCCTTTTATTTCTCCTGTAATTTGTGAATTTGCAAAATCAATGACTAGATATAGAATTGCTGTTTACTTCTGTGCAAGATAATGTCATCCTTCAGGAAGAAATAAAGCCTTCAAATAAATAAATAAATATAACAATCTGTGCATATGTAATAACAGTGACTAATTTTTTAAAGCAATGACATTTCTAGAATGTATTCTTAACACTGAAATAGCTTTTAGATAGACTGAACATATTTAGTCTAATAACTGAAGTTGATTTTCCCCTTTAGAACACAGATTAGAAACCGCTTATTGTAAGAAACTTTTCTGAAACAGGTATTATAAGTTTCTGTAGTTGGCCTGATATTCAGGAAAGATGCCCTGCTAGATATTTTGTTTGCAAAAAAAAAAAAAAAAAAAAAAAAAAAGGGCAGGTGAAATGGTGACTAGTGGCCTGGTTAAAGTGACCATGAGTTGAGTTTCAAATTGTTGGTACTAAGAGAAAAACTGCCAGCAAACTGCAGCAGTTTGGTGAGAGCTAAGAAAGAGGTCAAGGTTCTGTGGGAATATGTTTTGAAGGTATTGGGGCCTTCAAAAAATGCTGGTCATTTTTTTAAACCCATCTCTTCAGAGCATAGAAGCAGATAATCTGAAAGCATTGGAAGTCAAGTATGTGGGACAGAAGGCTGCCTTAGCTGAGTGGAAATCTTTTGCTAGAACTCAAACAGTAAAGCAAAGTGTATGGAGCAAGGACAGGTGACAGGGGAAGGCTAAAGAGATGCTCTTCACTGCTGTWAGGAGAAATTTTCTGCAGACAAAACTCTATTGTTTGATCTGACCAGCTCTGGGAAGAACAATGAAGAGGGTTGGTTTTTAAAATATGTTAACAGAAAAAGGAGGAACAGAGGCAACAGTGATCCATGACTCAGTGAGGTTGCTCACCTCATAAGTGGGGCATATAAAAAACAGAGCCACTTCCTGTCTTCTTGACTCTGTATTTAACACCTTCAGTCTCTGGAGCCCTGTGTAGAAAACTGACTGCAGACATAATAAACTCCCAGCTGACTCTGAACTTCCTGCTCCAGCTAGATGGACACTCATCTATGAGTCCTGATGGGATTAGTTTCAGTGTACTGAAAGATCTTGAAAATATCTTCACAGGATCTCAACATTCCTCAGTTGGTCTGAGGAATCTGGAGAGTTTTGAGTGAACTGGAAGGTGGTAAATGTCTCCATTTCCATAAACAGAATGAAAGAAGACCCTGGGAATTACAGGCCTGTCAGTCTCACTTCAGTGCCTGGTGAAAAACCCAGTGAATGTTTTTCTGAGAGCTACTGAGGAAACACTTGAGAAACAGCACTTTCATTGGTCATAGCCAGTAAGGGCTCACAAAGGGAAAGTCACAGAATTACAGAATCACAGAATTGTAAGTTTGGAAGAGACCACAGGGGGCCATCTGTTCCAACATCCCCACTCAAGCACAGGATCATCCCAGAGCAAGTGGCCAAAAATTGCATCCAGAAACTTATTGAATATCCCCAGTATGGGAGACTCCTCTCTGGAAAGTCAATTTCAGCAGTCAGTCACCTGCCCAGTAAAGAAGTTCTTGCACATATTCAGATGGAACTTCCTGTGCATCAGTTTCTGTCAATTGTCTCTTGTCCTACTTACTTGGCACCACTGAGAGGAGCCTAGACCCATCCTCAACACCCCCCCTTCAGATATTTGTATACATTGATGAGGTCCACTCTCTGTCTTCTCTTCCCAAGGCTGAAAAGGCCCAGCTTCTTTAACCAAGTGGCCTGACCCTACTTCCATCTCATGGTGTTTCCAGCTTACACTTGAGGAATGACAGTTCTCAATTCATTCACAGACATCTCTTACCCCCTTGGTTCAACTTCTTTTTCATCAGTCTGCACTGTTCTTGAGCCTGGAGGAAGTGACCCTGGAATATCAACCCTTTCCCTTGCAGTGCCAGCATTTGCCTGCAATCCCCAGGGGATTCTTTCAAGAAAATTCACTCCAGATAGCTCTTAAGTTCTCTCTCCTGAAGTCCATGGTTACAATCTTACTTGCTGCATTGTTCACTCCTCACCCAATACAGAACTCTACAATCTCATGGTCACTACACAGCCAAGGCTGCCCCCAACCTTCACATCCCCCACAAGGCCTTCCCTGCTTTATTAGTGTGAAGTCCAGCAGCTACAATAWTCCCTGTGGGATCCTCCACTATCCATGACAGGAAGCTGTGATCAATGCTTTTCAGGAACCTGCTGGGCTGTTGGTGTTTCACAGTGATAGTTCTGCAGCAGATGTCAGGGTAGTTAAAGTCCCCCAGCAGAACGAGTGTCTGTGTTTCTGAGGCAGCTTTGTGCTTGTGCATGTAGAAGGCCTCACCCATAAATTTGCTACTTTTATCCCAAACAAGAGAGAAGGCCTATGGAAAAACAAATTAAATATTTTGAAACCTAATCTTGAGAAGTTGCTGACTTAAATAATGGCATATATCTCCTCATTTTCTAATTCTCCACATCAGCTGATTCCCTCCAAAGGTATCTTGCTCCTTTATGACTCACAAATTAATGATGTCTTGTTTGTTTGTTATTTTCCTCTCTTGATTGAAATAACAAACTTCTTGATGGTTATTCAAAAATTATGATGTGGAAGTTGTTAAAAATTTTCTTAACTAATTTCCCTCCCCTTGAGTCTCTTCATCCATCAGGAAGAGAGAAGAAGGCATTTCTCTCACTGCAGCACTAAATATCTACCTTGTGATATAAATCTTTCTACAGGTGTTATTTTATAGATAAACTAGATTTGAAGATGTCCTTATTGTTACCATGTTTTTCCTTAATGGGCTTTTTTAGGTACAGCTATGTCTAAATAGAGAATGATTAGCCAGAATACCTGTCTAATCATAGGGATTTTATTACATAGCCTTGGGCCAGTCTTTAAACTTCCAAGAACATTAATTTTATTCTCATTTCCTAAGAAGAACCATAGGAAGATCTTTAAGATCAGATACTACAATGATTGATGGTAAAGAGAGAAGATAGATGTAGAACAATTATGTTTGAACTTCTAAGTGACAGTTAATTGATGGGTTATTATCCATCAAAGCATTATAATTATTTAAAGATCTGCTTATTCACTTTTGTCTCAAGTCCACAACCCAGAAAGTAATAGAAAAATCAATGCTGTTTAGCCACAAATACAACAATCTATCAACAAATTAATTGTTAATTTGCAAGTCCTTCTCTTAATGTTCAAGCCTAGAGAGCCTTTTTTGAAAGTTTCTTTTCTTAACTGAGCTTACAAAATATGTAAGAGGAAAATGTGTCACAGGAAATATTTCTATTCAAAAGCAAATCTTATATGCTGGATTTTGAAGAAATGTACTTTAAATATTAAAAAACAAATTAGTTTTTCAATTTATCTGAAAATCTACTTCCCTTTCTGCAGAGCTCAAACTTGYAATTTTTATACGTGATCATGTAACTCTGTTATTAAATTTTTGTTAAAATCATGCAGAATGAAGAATTAGKATTCTATTTTTGCTAGAGTCTGACAAAACATCAAAAACCTCACTCCTTTAATTTTGTATGCAGTGCTTTTATTTCTAGTACATTTGTATGAAGAAGCTCATCATTTTGGAATGATGATTTGTTCCTAGAGAATTGTGATGCCAACTCACTGCCTTTTTATAGTTACCTCCAARTCATTAGAAAACAGTGTTCTAAAGGGGGGAGGACATAAAATTTTAAATTTATGAAAAGTTCATGTTGATGTAGAAGTTAATGAACGATTTTAACCATGTTTTGTTCTATTTCTTTTTCATATATATTTCATAATTAATGGACTTTTAAAATGTCCCTTAAAGTAGCTTCAAAAGATACTCAGATAAATGACCCTTCAAAGTTACTGGTGCATGGGTAACTTTATCCCCACTGTTGCTGTAGCGTTCATTATGACAGGCAATGTGTTAAGAGACTAGAGAAAGAATCTTCCTRGTTATCTGTAGTATGGATGTTATGTCAACATTTTAAATTTATAATTTTTTGCACAGTTTTTTCTACTGTTCATCTTGGTGTGAGACCTAATGACAATAAATTAATGACTTTGATAAGTACAGCAATAAAAGTTCACTAACTGGCACATCCCAAAGGACCATTTAGAGGCCAGTGGACATACAGCTCGAATGTTGCAAAGTCTGGTTAACATCAGAGCCTCTTTACAYGGCCAACACTAAGCTACTTCAAGTAAGGATTTTTTCATTACCACTAAAATTATAWAACACAGTTTCTAAGCAAAATAAGTGATACCACCCACCAAGAAAAGGAGTGTCTGGAAGTATGTCCTACTGAAACCATTGTGTGTGTACACAGACATAAGAGACTTTCCCAACAGTACAAAAACGTTGTACCTTCCTCCTCTAGTAACACCTGTCTCTCCAAGCAAGCTTTCAATTTTTTGAGAGTTTCCCTAGCATAACAAATTTCACACATGTTCTAGCAGTTAGTAGAGGATTAATAAAACATAGGCTTAYGCTGTTCTCTTCTGACTTGTGTTCAATGGCTAAGGTCATGTTCTCTCTGAAAGCAGTATACTGTAAATTGGTTGTATCTATTTCTGACTGCAATTCACGTTTATCTGTTGGAATTGTAGTAACAAGCCTAACCACAATTTAGAAYAGTCTATTGCATTTAGAACAGTTGAATGACAATGTTTTTCTCTCACATTCCAGAMTTGAATAATTTTCCTGCATGCTCTGAGACACCACAGATATCCAACTGGARAACCCAAGATGCTCTGAAGAGACACCAATACCTCAGATTATTCAGCTTAGAAAGAGCCAAGGCAAAAGCCAATGCTATCACCAGTCTCAGAAAAATCAGTGAACTTTACTAGGAAAGATGAGAAGCTGGAATTCAGAGCCAGCTGACCACCCCTGGTTTAAAACTCCCTGTTGGCAATAAATTGCTTTTTTATTAGCATYATGCAAAATTAGTCATTCACGTCAGCCTTCTGAGCATGCTGTTCTGGTCTGTCTTTAGCATCTGGGAAGCCAACATCTAGAAATTATAAGAAAGTCAGAGAAGTAAGTTTTAGAGGCAATGAATTAAAAATTAATTAACATTAATGAAAACATAAATTGAATTAATGAAATTGGATCAGCCATTTTATGTTGATGTTTGAAAGACACTGTAATGAACTCATTATGTTCCTAAGGTGTKTATTTGGCTTATCTTTCTCCTTACAGAACTCTTACAGAGTTCCTACAGAGAGAAAAGGACATATGTTCAATGAAACACRTTCTCTGTGTGACCTCAGCACGGACTCACTATCATGTCAAATGATCTCAAGGTGCACCAGGGGARGTTTAGATTGGATGTAAGGATATTGGACCTTATAAGCGCTGGAATAGGCTGCTCAGGAAAGTGATAGGATCATCATCCCTTCAAGTGTTCAAAAGGTATGTGGATGTGAGACTTGGGGATATGATTTAGTCATTCGCATGGCAATGTGGGTGAACAGTGGAACCTAATGATTTTAGAGCTCTCTTCCAACTTATTCTATGGTTCTATGATTCTTAAACTATATTAATTTTCAAAACAACAAAAGGAAATAAATTAATTTAGCAGACTTTTTTCTCCTTTGAGAGTTACTTCAAACCATGATAAGATAATTTTAGAATAGGTAACTCATTACAGTGTTCCTCAGGATTTGGACAATACAACATTCTATTTTTAGAACAAATATTGTTTTTCAGAATACAACAATAATCTGAGATCAAATCCAGTATTAAATAGAAGGTTTTCTGTTCCATGAAGCATCAGGATTCTTGTGATTAGAAGAAGATCACACAATATATGGTCTCATGTGAAGAAGTATTGAACCATAATAAGGGTCTGCTCCTCTTCTCTTCTGCCCATACTTGGCTCTATCAGTTGTCCTTTACTTTAGCTCAGTTTCCCTACAGAAGGTGCACACCCCAGTACCAGACTGATAAGAATTGACAGCACAAATAAGTCAGGTTTATTCTTGACAACTCTGTCTATGAATGAAAAGACTTTGAAAGTATTTCACAATGCACAAGGCTCCTAAGAACTGCTGGAAAAAAACCAAACATTTTCATGTAGAACATGTTCATTTTGCTGAAACCAGAATATGCTCAGATCTCAGTATGGAATTCAAGTCTTCTTTTTCCCTAGTGTCTTCTGCTCAGAGGAGAAAAAATGAACTCTGCAAATTATTCACTCTTCCAGATATSGAAGAAAAAGCTGAAGACCAGTTTTAATGTACAATTTTCTATTATGATTCTAAAAAAMGTATCTGTCATGGATGTGTATTTTTGCCACTCCTACAAAAGTTTAAAAATGCTTTAATTAACTGGGATTTTGCTTTCTTCTAGAAGAAAAATAAGTTTCATTAAATTGAAGACTGTAATCAATGTTGCCAAAGGCCCTTAGATTCATTAATACAAAATACATATGTCATTGTAGTCTTTCAAGAGTTACAGAGTACAAACTTGTCTGAAGTGAGAAATGACATCTCCAAATCCAAGCTCTATCTAGACATAAACCATCAATGTGGGATGATCTTTTGTTGTGTCCTTGCCAATAAACTTTACAGTTCTTTCCCTGGCTTCKCTTCTGCTATTTTCTTGATCCCACTTCTTTTGTATTTTTCCTAGTATCATTGTCTTCACACTAAAACTCTTTGAATGTTTATCACCCACATCAGAATATGTACCACCAAGTATTCGAAAGTAMAGAAAAAGCTCAATACTGAAAGAAACACAGTRAGGTCTTCTGAGAAAGAAGCAAGGTCTTATGGAAATGTGGCTCTAAATCAAATCTGCTACATTACCAGAAATAACTGATACAATTTGAGAAAATAAATTTAAGAGCCACACCTACTATTACAACTTCATTGATATATTTTTACTTTTAAAAAAAAATTCATTGATTGCAGAGAAAGTTCAACATAACAAAACATCAGGTCAAGTACCACAGTGAAAAGTAATAAAAAAAGTCTGTAAATGCATATAGCCTATATGAATTTACAGCATTAACTACTAATTCACAGAATTAACTTCATCAATATATTTACAGGAATCATGATCTTTATTATCTGTGTAAGTAATCTGAGTTACAATGACTACTACTACCCCAAAATATAATACAAAGCAGGTTTTGTTTTCTTTTTGTACACCTATGAAGGACCATGTAGAAAGACTGTGAATTAAAATATAGAAAATAGTCTGTGGGTTTTCTGTTACCTGTAGAAATAGGAATAGGAAACAGTCTGTATAAGTTTCAGCTGGGGTGTCTGCACCATCTACCACAGGGATGACTGAAAACTGTGCCTAAATGGAGCTGCTAAAGAGGCTACAGTGCAGACTTCAGACTGAAGGAAGTATCTAGACCTTTTTCCTGGGTSAGGGGCAGGCTGCCCAGATGAAGAACCTCTTATAGAAGGTGGCTGAAGTGCAGGAGGCAGTGGGAAGGTGCCTAGCATCAGACAGACTGAAAGGACTGAGACAGCTTGTTCCAAACAAAACCTACAGGGAATCCACAGAGCAGAGCCAAACAAAAGCTCCTCCAACAGCAAACCAGAAGGGAGAGGAAGGAGTAACGCAGGAAAATGTACRCTTGCCATGGCAAAGACCTGCAGGAGAAAGACACTTACTCGAAAACCTGAGATGCCCTTGCAGAAYCACTTTGTTGCTCTGCAGACTGAAGAGGCTCTGGATGTTGACTATCCAGACTTCAGTAAAGTATTTGACACAATCTCCTGCAGCATTCTCCAGTAGTTGTTGCGCATGGCTTGGACAAGGGTATTTCTTTTTGAATGACAAACTGGTTGGATGGCTGAACCTAGAGAGTCATGATGAAATATGACATATATCCATATTGCAACTGGTCACTAGAGGTGTTTCCCAGAGGTCAGTGTTAGGGCTAGCCCTGTTTAACATCTTTATGGATGGTCTGGAGTGGGGATTTAGTCCATCCTCAGTAAGTTTGCAGACAACACCAAATTAGGTGGGACTGCTGATCTGCTCAAGGATCAAAGACTCTACTGAGAGATTTTGACAGACTGGCTTGATGAGCTAAAGACAACCACAGAGGGTTCAACAAAGTGAAGTGCCAGTCATTTGGGTCACAACAACTCCATGGAGCACTATACAGACTTGAGGAAGGGTTCTTAAAAACTCTACATCCAAAAAGGACTTCGGAGTGTTGGTCAAAAGCCAGMAGTATGTATGGGTTGTCAAGAAGTCAAATGGCCTCTTGGCCTTTATCAAGAATARTGTGGCCAGCAGGACCAGGGAAACTATCATCCTATTGTACTCAGTACTGGTGAGGCCACACCTCAAATTCTGCACTCAGTTTTGGGGCCCTCACCTCCAAAAGGACATTGACATGCTGGAGGGCTTCCAGAAAGGGCAGCTGAGCTAGTAAAGGGTCTACAAAACATGAGAAACAGCTGAGGGAACAAGAGTTGTTTTACATGGAGGAGACTCAGAGAAGACATCATTCTGTTGAGTATCAAGTGAAAGGATGAGAGGAAATTACCTTAAGCTGTATCAGGGGAGGTACAAATTAGATACCAGAAAAAAATCTTCTCTGAATGAGTAGTTAGGCATTGGAATAAAGTTGCCCAGGAAGGTTGTGGAGTCACTATCTCTGGAAGTGTCAAAGAAGCATCTGGATTTGGTACTATGGGATATGGTTATGGTGCTGCTGGGTTGATGGTTTGACTTGATGGTCTTGAAGGTCTCTTCCAACCTTGATGATTCTGTGATTCTGTGTTGTATCTTATATACAATACAGAAGGACACAAGCAATCCTGGAGGTTCTTGGATAACATTGATGATAACTTCCTTCTTCAAGTAACAGAGAAGTCAATGAGGAGAGGTGCTATGCTGCACTTTGTTCTCACCAAAAAAGGAGAGCCTGGTGAGGAATGGGAAGTTCAAGGGCAGTCATGTCTGCAGTGGTCATGAAATGGTGGCAGCAAGGAGAGCACACAGCAAGGTAATTACCCTGGAATTCAGGATAGCAGATTTTGGATCTGCTTTGGATGGAAGAAGGACCCAAGAGAGCTGGTTAATATTAAAAAAAATTCAGGAGAGATGAAATGAAGAGGAAGTTAGGCAAAGGCAAAAAGAGTATCTTCTATTGATATGTGGTAAATGGAAGACTAGGGGGAAAGTGGACTCTCTCTGGTAGGAATGGGAGACCTGGTTTTTCAGGACATGGAAAAGGTCTCCTTTGGGGAGTACTCAACAATTTTTTTGCCTCAGTCTTCAGCATCAAGATTCCCGGCCACACCACCCAGGTTGCTAGAGGTAAAGGCAGGGGCTGGGAGAATGAACAACCATCCTCTGTGGTAGAAGATTAGCTTCAAGACATCTAAGCAACCTAAGAAGCACAAGTCCATCAGACCTGAAGAGTATAATTTCAGGTCCCAGGGGAATCTGCAGATGAATGGTTAAGCAACCATCCATCATATTTGAGAAGTTGTGTAAGTCTGGTAAAGTTCCCACTGATTGGAAAAAGGGAAACATAACTTCCACCTTTAAAAAGGGGGATAAAAGGGAGTACTGTGGAACTACAGGCCAAACAGTCTCATTTCTGTGCCCAGCAAGATCATGGCATTGGTCTTTCTGAAAACTTTGCKAAGGCTCATGTAAAATAAGGAGATGATTGGTGATGATCAACGCGGCTTCATTAAGGGCAAATTGTTCTTGCCAAATTTGGTGGCCTCTTAGTATGCGGTTACAGCTTAGGTGGATAAGAGAAGAGGATCTGACACCATCTACCTAGCTTTGTGCAAAGCTTTTAACACTGTCTCATGTGACAGTCTCCTCTCTAATTTGAAGAAGCATGGCTTTAATGGATGGACCTGTCAGTGGGTATGGAACTGGCTGGACAGTTGCACTCAAAGAATTGTTTTTAATGGCTCAGTGTTAGAGTGGAGATTGGTGTCCCTCAGAGGTCAGAATTGGGACTGACACTGTTGGTGACATGTCTGRTGGATTGAGTGCATTCTCAGCAAGTTTGCTGATGCCATGAAGCTGTGTATTGGGGTCAACACATTRAAGGGATGAGACACCATCCACAGGGACCTTGACAAGCTTGAGAGGTGGGTTGGAAATACAGGATCTTTCTCCTTTGACATGATTCTATGATTCTATTATATCATTAGCAGAATTTTCCATTTGAAATATCTTGGGATGTCTGCCAGGCAGCAGACTTCAAGAGAGATGAAAGAAGATCCAAGCCTGGCATCTTGGGAATGCCTGCCCTATGGCTGAGACCAGTAATGACTAATTCTAAAACCTGTATATAGTCTCTCTAACTTGTAGTTGAAATTTCTTGACATTTTTAAAGTTCTGGCTGTGGATACAACCCTCACCAAAGGTGTTTCCTGAGCCAAAGGAAAACAAAGTTTAAATTATGTTTCTTTTCTAGACCTAGAATTTTTTAAAAATTGGTCTGAACAAAGCGCAAAAGTTTAACACAATAAATATCTCTTAATTATTTTATTAAATATGACTTAGAGTCTTCTTATTGGGAACAGTGGTAGTTAGATCCTCCACACTTTTGAAAGATTTTAGTTTGTCCTTTGCAAGCAACTTGAGTAATACCAAAGGAATCCCAATGTTTTATGGATTTTATCCTTCACAGRCTTAAGGACATTAACTGAAGTTAATGATTTCACTCTAAAGATGTTATTTGCTCCCTGGAGATTAACTTATAACCATGTACTCTGATTTCACTGATTTCTATTGAATAACTTTGTATAAGTGAAAGTAGAGCCAAAGCTAGATATTGCCATATCTATTGAGCATATCTAGCAAATTATTATTTATTGTAGCTTGAACATTCAGAATATTGGACTCAGAATACTAATATGGAATGTCTATCCCATTCTTATGGAGCTTTAAAGAAAATTATGGCTATTAAAACTATGTCTGTTCTGTTTTTAGCCATGTCATTTTATGCTACTGGATTTCCTAGGTGATTAATTTCTTTTTTTTAATGTTAAAAGTACAATGCAAGGATATTTGTCTCTCTAGACTTTTCGTAGAATTCCATGGTATGTTTATTTAGAAGCTTCTGGTAGGTCCTGCAATACCAAGTACATAATGTTTTTTTTTTTTCACCCAAAGACCTCTTTCACCTTTTCCTTTTCCCTTGAATTATGAATTAATAATCCATGTATTCATATTTTCCACTTGTCAAATTCGGGCAACAGTGAAAATAAGCAGCACAAATTGGCAGATAATGCACCTTATTTCCATGTAGAAGCAGGTGCATTTTCTTCAGCATAAGTGGCAGGATGACGCTGATCCACTTTGACAGGCAGGCAGATCTAAAATTACTCAGCACACTTTGCCACTGGTTCAGGGAAAGTCTCCCATGAGCTTGTTCTGCAATTCTTCAGTCCCCAGAGTGTTAATTAAAATTTGCTGGATAATATTTGCAAGGCTCAATGGTTACAGCAATTATCAGTTACTAAATGTTAGTGGCAGAGATGACACCTGATGATTGGACACTTTATTCAATATATTCAAGAGGGTTTCTCCTCGCCTTCTTTTTTTTTTTTTTTTTAAATCTTCCCTTCAGTTCTTGAAATAGCTGGATCAGCTAAGTGTCTCAATCAGCCTTTAGACTAAAAATTACTCAGATAGGAGTTTAATTATCTATTTATCCTTGAGTTTTCTTTTCAGATGCCAGTAAAACTCTTGCAAAAGAGGAACAGAGTTGTTACAAAAGCCTTTAGAAATGCAGGGGTCAGCTCAGGACACTGAAAGGAAGAGAGTACCTTCTAAATATACTGCTGCTCAGTTCAGATATTCTCAAACAAAGTTTTAGACTGGAGACTTGCTAATCACACATGCAATAAACAATCTCCTTCAAATTACTGAAGTCCARCTATCAATAAAATTTATTGTAGGTAGGTGTCTACCAGTGACTTCTTTCTCTCTCTCTCTCCCCTTAAAGTTTCATCAACATATTGAAACACAATCACTTTAAAAAATTTTTCACCTTGTTTTGTTACTAACAGAAGAAAGTCTGCTAATAGTTGGATTCATTTTTATTTAGATACTTAATACTTTAGCTACTTTTACTCCAAATCCTTTGACATTTCTGGTCAGTTTGTTGCCATTGTGCAGCATTCCTGCTCATTAAGAACCTGCTCTTCTCTGTAATGCAATGAGATCCTGTCCTTTTTTATTCCCAAGACTGGCCAGCTCCATGAATGAGGGTGCACTGAACTGATTAAGTATTTGCAAGCTCAGTAGACAGTTTTGAACTACAGTCATATTTCCTCTGCCCCTCATGACTCTGCACTAATCACAGAAGAAGAACAAAGTTAGTAGGCTTTGTCTCTGACTAGGCACTTCCATAAACSTACCCAAAGGCCAGAAAATCCACTGCAATATTTGTCAGAGATAGGCAACAAAAAAGTCAGCACATGAAACAGAGTGGAAAAAGCACAACAAAACCAGCAAATTTATGGACACCTGCCAGGTGTTACCTCCCAGGATATAGTTTTCTTCATTTAACTGAAATGCTTTCTGGGCAAGAAAAAGAGAGAAAATGTCGGGGAGGACAGGGCTGTAGGACTTAACAAGACTATTTAGAGTTCAACTTGAAAGTCATATCACATAACRAAGTATGGCTTAATGCTGTGAATGGCAGTGAGTTAGGTTCATTGGGTAAGTTCAGTAAGTTCAGACTGAACCAACACCTGTGTGTCCCTAGACTTTTCAAATGGCTAAAGAATAACATTTCAGATTATTCTATGGGAAGAATCCTATTCTGTGTAGCAAAACAATCTGACAGCAGTAGTCAAAAGACAAGAAGACAAGTTAAAGGCAAAAAGAAAGCCAACAAGAAAATTAAAATCATTAAAGAGAAAAAAAAATTTGAAACAAATTAAAGCATGGAAAGAAAGGTGTGGAAAGCATGGAAAGAAAGGGGTGGGGTGGGAGAAGAATTGGACATCACAGGGGTAAAATATGTTCCCAGAAAAAATATGGGGAAAAAAGATCATAGACATAAATCTTAAAAACAACAAAAACACCCCTTAATGCCTAATATTCTATTGTATTCCATGATGGATATGTTTTGTTTCTATACGTGTTACATAAACTACTGAATGTTGTAATTGAAAAATAGTCTCGGTACACAGATGGTTTTCCAAAGCTTCTTTAGTCCACAGAAATAACATGTTCTTCTCATAACACACTTATGTGCATACCCCTGAGAGCATTGGAATAAACTTCAACATCTGAGTCTCACTAAACACGAGAGGAAGTGCAGCTACTCAGGATTATTTCAACCACCTGATCTTCTGAAACATAAGCAGAGATCCATTGAAAYCTGCATTTATTCTGGGAGCATATTCGTGTCTGTAGTGCTTTGGTCCAGAAAAGTTTCTTTCATGCAAGTATTCTGATCAAGAAGAGAGACCAGCAGATTGGGAATTAAACAGCAACTAGATATTCCCAAAAATAAGCAGTGATTAGAGTAAAAAGAAAAAAAAATATTGCTTTACATTTGACTTCCCTTAATTCTAAACAAGTGGTAAGATGACTTTTACTATTASAGAAATCATGTTAAGTAAAGACTAGAAAAAACAAGCTCAGAGAAAGAAAGGGCAGTAAATTTAGGTGTGGTGACTGAGGACCAAGGGGTTTATCTCCATCAGACTCAGCAGGACAGAGTTTTAGTGTCACTCTCTCTTGCCTCTTTTCAAATCTGTCGTGCAGATACTAACCTAGGGAAAAAAAAACCACTTTTACCTATGTTCTTAAATCATGAAGCAAAACATTCTTTTGTCACTCAATTTCCCTCGAGAAAAAAAAACAAACTAAGGCACCACAAGAGGTTGAAGCAATGGGCAAACAGAAATCAGCTGAAGTTCAGCGAAGGGAAGTGCACAGTTCTGCACTTGGGAAGGCACAGCCCCCCTGCAGCAGTACATGACAAAAACGAAGAGATAGGAAGAAGCCTTGCAGAAAAAAGATCCAGGAGATCTGAAGAGAGAGGTGAAGAGCCAACACTATTCTCTTCTGGTGAAGATGGCCAGCAGTGTGCTGGGCTGCATAAGGACAAGTGTTACCTGCAGGTTAAGGTATGTGWTCTTTCACTGCTCTCAGTATTGGAGGGGCCATCACTGGTGTACTGTGCCCAGTTCTGGACTCTTCAATACAAGAGACTGGTGAATATACTTGGAGAGCATCTAGACAGGAACTGTGACGATGAGGAGGCTAGAGCAACAAACATAGGAAGAACTTCAAWGACAGCTCAGGTTTTTGAGCCTGGAAGAGACTCAGGAGAGAATTTGTCAAGGCTCCTGGGTATCTGAAGGGAGGGTGTAAAGATGACAGACCCAGTATCTGGTAGGTGGTGCCCAGTAACAGAATGAAAACAATAGGCASAAGCTGAAACATGACAGGTTTACCTCCTCAACACAAAGAGATATCCTTCTACTTGGAGGATGACTGAGCCTAGCAACAGGTTGCCCCCAAAGAGCTGTTAGACTCTGTCCTTGGAGATCTTCAGTCATCTAGACAATGTCTTGGACAACCTGGTCTAGGTGAAAATACTTGAGCAGGSATATGGTTACCTCCAGATGTCCCTTCTTACTGCAATATTTCTATCTCCACTGGCAAAGAATAAGAGGTCCTTCATCCCTGAGAAGAGCCTTTGGAGAAGCTGAACCATTGTGCTCCCTCCACTGGCTCMACCAGAGCTCCTCTGCCACACTGCTGGGCTGCCTGTTTCTGGGAATTTAAGTCTGAGGCACCAACCCCTTCATCACAGGACCCTGAYGTTCAAACCCACTCACAAGGCCACATGAAGGCAGCACCTGTACCCAGTGTAGGGAATGTCTTCCAATCCTGTGTGGCAGTGAGGTGCCCAGGATTGTGAACTGCGCACATTGCAAGTGGAGAACAACCATTAGGAATATGGAGATTGCTCTTCTGTCTGCCTGCCACCAGGATAGATAGATAGAGAGACAGACAGACAGATTAGATAGATAGATAGATAGATAGATAGATAGATAGATAGATAGATAGATAGATAGATAGATAGATGTGTGTGTGTGTGTGTGTGTGTGTGTGTGTGTGTGTGTGTATGTATATATGTGCACACCAGTGTGAGAGCACAGTGCTCTTGTCCTTGGCGATTCTCAAACATTGTCTGGACATGGTTCTGGGCAATCAACAGTGATAACCTTCAGACATCCCTTCTAACCTGTGATTCTGTGGTCTGAAACTCGGGGAGTGGAATCACAGTTTTTGTTCCTTGCCTAAAACGTCAACCAAGCTCTTGTATAGAGATATCATTACAGATGCTTCCACTATCCATTTTCCTCTTATATCATAAATACTTGGCTAGTATTTGCCACAAACCTTTTAACTTTATCCCATCCTGAATACTAGTGATTTCTATCACATTATAGTCAGTTAGTATAGATCAATGAGATATCATTCTGAAAAAAGTATGCCAGCACTACCTCATCATTCTGTTTAGTTCTGATTTTTTTTTTTTTGTTAGGTATGCCTTGTTGCTTTTTAAAACATGGCTTGAAATAGTCATAGGAATTCTGGAGAATTTGTCAGGATTTTTTTTTTTTTTGTTAGGTATGCCTTGTTGCTTTTTAAAACATGGCTTGAAATAGTCATAGGAATTCTGGAGAATTTGTCAGGAAACATTAGTCCTGTTTTTGACACTGATGGTTCTTGGCAGCACTGCAACTAGGTTCCAAAAATATTGACAAGATGGTTGAACTGGTGTCTGGATAGCTCTTCAAACTGAATTTGGACCATTTTGCAAAGTGTGTTGAGTGGGCATTTTATCTAAAAGCATATTTTTTTCTTGATGTGTGAATGGTTTCTGACTATGTGTGTAGTTGCTAAAATAAATTCCTCTGAGAAGAGGAATATCATCCTTCCTGTGCAGAAGAACAGTTAACATTTGGTTGGCAATATGAATTAAAGGGTTTACTAATGCCAGGAAAGAGTGTTGAGTGAAATACAGGAAATTTTACTGTGTATCCACTTTTTTGGTAATATAAAGATCTTGTCAGAGGTTTTTGGTCTAGCTCAAGGGGGTTTTAGGTGTGTTTTCTTGTTTGCTGAATTACTTAAGAGGGGCTTTTCTTAGAGATTTTTAATTTGTTGGGCCTTGATCTGTGGGACTTCACTGCTTTCCAAAGAAGCATTTCAGTCATCTTTCATTGATCTTCACCATCTTAAATCAGACTCAATATCAAAAACCTTTTGAAAGGAGCAAGTTTGTGGATAATCAGCTCTGTGACTGCAACACAGAGGRCTTATGTACACATTCCTTTCTTTTCCCTTATTTTTAAGTGCTTTTACCAAGACRTTGCTATCATTTAAATAATATATTCTCCATTCTTCATCTTTTCCATAATGAATTGKGGTTTTGACATTGGTTAAAAATAAAATGTTCAAAAATTTCATGTGTTTTAAAATAACAACAACACTTTACTCATTTCTAAAATTTTGAAGGAAAAAAATTGGTGCATAGAAGCCCTGTTAAYACTAGAAATAACTTTTTTCATCAATCTATATGTACTATGAACTGAGTATAGTTTCACTTGTTAAGTAGTTTCTGAAGTTATGCAACTCAAGCCACCACATGTTTTATGCTATACCCCATGTGAGATTAAGGTCATCATTTACCAKTTATGGAATCTGGCTGTGGAGCTCTCAAATAAACTGGCACACATTACAGATTTGTAGGTTTGGAGTGCAGCTAGTCCAAGAAGCAAGAAAAAGATCTCCACACATCTTTTCCTCACTGTTCCCCTGGAATTTTGACAGTACTGCCAGTCCTTGGTAATGTCTGCTATTTTATTTTGTGAAAAGGCAATAGCTAGTAATGTCTCCCACAGCCACTCAAACCTTTTCTGCCTTCTCTACATTAAGCTACACTGCAATGAAAACTTACTTTCATCCAGATAAATTTATTAGCTGTTTTAATTATTCCACATGTAAAAGCTTTCTTCAGAGAAAACATTCCTTCTTCACTTTCTATTTGCTTGGGTTTTTTTAAGCAATTTTTTTTTCATTCAATATTCTCCATAAAAAGGTTTTAACTGTTAACCACTATCAACAATTCTAAAAGCAGCAATAAATTAATGTAAATGTTGCCTCCAGACATGGGCAAAATGTGATACCAGCTGAAAAATCACAGACTAATATCCAGGATATGAAGTCAAACCAGCAGTCAGCACTGAAACCTGGACTCTCTGAATAAAAATATTTCTTCAGCTCTTCAGCGGCACAAAAGCAGCTTTTAGCAGTACYTAAATATCCAGATACATCCACTTTTTAGTTTCACTTAAATATACTTAAGGATAAAAAATTTCCAAAAGAAAGTAATGTTATTAAAAGTGCACATTCTTCTTCCTAATGTGGGCACAAATCAGGTCAGACAATTCCAACATTCTTCACTTCAGAGAACTAGAGACTTTAGGAGGCATGTTCCCATTTCTCACATTCTGACTCTAGATATGAAACATATCAAAACTACACCAAAGAGACTGCAATTCATATTCATGATATAGGAGTATATATACTTTTCACTCATGAGTGGTGTAGTCATATGTAGTGGCTAATTAGAGAACCCCTACTGAGAACAGATAAATTTCAAACCTTCTGAATAATTATGAGACATTTTGTTTTATTTATAAATCTCCCTCACTTGAAACTGTCCCTTGATTTTTAAAGCTGTCATAGTTTGGTAAGCACTAATAATGGTGTCAGCCAAAGCCAAAAACTGATGAACTGTCTGTGGAGGGGCTTCTGTTCCTGGTACTGAATGCCAGGGAAACACAGTGAAAAGTCAAAAGCAGAGCTGTAGGGGAAAAGAGAGGACAGAGATGGATGAAAGATGACTTAGAAGGAATGAGGGAGGGAACATCTGTACTGCACTTCACTGATGATAATCTTTGCACAGTTTATGACACRGAGGCGGTGGGAACTGTGAGGTAATCATTTTACTTGCCTGTCAACTGCAGAGAGTATTTCAAATTGCAGGGTGAAATTCTGGCTCCATTGACGTGAGAGACAAAGCTCCTGTTGATTTAAATGAAGGCCAGGATTTCTATGGATTCCCAGAGAGGGGCAGACGGGCAGAGTGGCAGCTGTGCCATCTACATGACTGCGTCAGTCTTCATCAGGATCTCAAAAGCTTTTCTTCAGCTCAGTTTCCAGAAATCTACAAGACATTGTATAACACAGACACTTTTTCAAACAAGCTAAATTTAAAATGTATGATTTTAGAGAATCTGACCCTAGTTTGGAAAATCTGTGCACAATAAAAAGCATCCTTACAAGCTAATGCATAGGTCTATACATATTTTAATTAATATTTCTGAATTTTTTCCTTTTCCCTTTCCTTTAGCTTTAATCTATACAAAAATGGCCTCAGAGCATGTAACAGATGGAAAAATATCTTCAGTTATAGTTGTCAAACTAGAGATAGTCCTCTAATCACGACTGCAAGAAATTTACATCTCAGAGACAAAAAAGAAGTTGTGGCAAAATGTCTGAGGGTGTACAGGTATGAATTTCACTGAACAAGTTTTTTTCCAGATTAATAACTAATACATGGATATACAGGGTGAGGAGTGTAGACCTGATAGGCTGCGGTGCAACACATTTAGAGAAGCAAACTTTTCTGTAGGGGATTTTAATAAAGGGGGGATCATGGCAAATGAAAAAATATATTCAAAAGAGGAAAGAGCCTAACCATGGTATTGGACGTGCAGTAAGAAAGGGAATCTGGGATAAGAGGGACAAGCTATGAAACTGGAAAAATGAAAACCTAAAATCAGTCTTCCTATAAGCCCCTATTACAGGGGGGTATTTATCCTCAACTTAAATACTAAATTGGTGTGATCATTCAGTATGCTAATTGAGTCACCCAATGAGTCTCTGATAAAAAGCTGCTGGTATGCATTCCTTATCACCTTCAAAATGTGAAGAGCTCCCTATTTAGTGACATTGACAGCCTACCCTGTACACACCTCTTGCAGACACTACTGTGAAGGAGTGGAGACAGATGGCATGWCAAGAAACTAATTTCAAGTGGATTATAATTTTTTCTTTTGTGCATATACTGTTGTATACCCATATACACAATTATCTGTACACATATTCACATATATGTGAATAYAAAAGATTCTATAACTACTTCAGTGTGTCCACAATATATAAACACACTAACACACASCTCTGTGCAGACATACACACCATACACACACTTGCCAGGGTATCTTGAGCATATGGCAGCTATGTTAGAAGTTGTTTTGGTTGAAGTCCATCAAACATGTGCAAGAAGCTGATAATGCCCAATTTTGCTCAATAGAGAAAACAGAGATCAGATAAAATACGGGGTTAAATGTTACTTAGTCTAACTGAATTAATTATTCATAAATGAATCAACAAAAAAAGAAAGAAAAGAACACGGTATGTGTTCCTACTTATGTTTTGAAGGGATAGTAGCAATATATGGGTGAGAAATAGGAAGTTCAASTGAATCAAAAAACCTGTGAACAGGTGATTTCAGATTCTGCACAATACAAAATATGTCATGAGATAGTTATACCCTTTCACATTTTATAATCTCTAGAAAGTGGAAAAACTTCTTAAGAAATTAAATCTGAATAACAACAATTATTTTCATGGTTTCAGACCAGTATTTTTACCTGACTTTCTTTCTTGCTTTCTAGGCTTACCYTCTGTGGAACTGGAGTGTGATTTGTAACTTCTTGAATTCACACACACTCCTTTTTTACACTCATAGACAACACTCTTTGCCTCGGATATTTGTGCTGTATGTATGACCATTCTGGTTTTTGGGGATGGGAGATATTTGTTTAAGGGAAGAAGTCTTTTAAATTTAATGAATATTCATGCACAAACTATTCTTTTGGATAGTCATTTGTGGGCAAAGTTAAAATATTCCTCCTTTGTACCAAATATTTATTCATTCCCATCAGCACAGTGCCATGTAATGACTGCTTAACTGTTGTTGTGATTTAAYCCCAGTTGGCAGCTAAGACCCAGGCAGCCCCTCCCTCGCCCCCCACCCTGCGGGATGGCAGAGACAAATCAGTGTGTTGAAGAAAATACACTTTAGTAGGTAAAGCAAAAGCTGTGCACAGAAGCAAAGCAAAACATGACATTTAGTCAGTGCTTCCAGTGGGCAGACAGGCAATCAGCCATCCTCAGGAAAGCAGGGCTCCCTCATGCACAGCAGTTATCTTGTCGTGAACGTGCGTTTGTTACTGGGCACGCAGCACCAATTCACACACTGAGCAGAGAAATTTCTACTTTTTGTTCTMGCTGGCACCATATAGAGAAGTAGGTGGGAACCAGCAAAAGGYTGGCTTACTGATCCTCAAAAATTTATGGTGTTTCTATATTTTCAAAAACAAATATATCACAAATATATCAGCATTCACTGAATACAAATTACAGAATTTTTTACTAATTAGTATCAAATCCCTTTCTGCTGGTTATGTTTCTTGCTTCTTATGCTAATTAGTGCACGTCTCCATTTGAGGTTGGGGTCCATTTTGAGTAGGCGGTCAATCAGTCAATGATTGCAATCACTCACTGTCAGAATTACCTTAACTCCAGATACTGTTCCATTCTGCTGACTTTTCACGGTRGCTTTTGCCCAGACAATCCATTCGTCTTTGTATTGTCTTGTCCTTTCCTTAAAGACAAAGATTAGCCAAGATTAGCYAATGTTCACCATGCAGTTTTTTAATCATAGCTGTCTGGCCATAGCTACTGCTTAGCAACAAAAAAATTTGCAAAGTTAGATTCAACTATTGAGACTATCATATCTGGCAGAGCTCCATGTCAGTTATTTAGGGAAACAAACTCCACTACTCTGAACATCTCCACTTTCTTTCTTCTCCCCCTAAACTGAGCATGAAGCCATATGGTATCCCTTTGGTTACTTGGTATCATCTCTTCCAGCTGCTGCCCCTCCTGAYTCTTCACGCACCTCCAGCCCACCCGCTGGTGGAGTGAGGTGAGAATCAGAAAAGTCCTTTATACTCTGTAAGCCCTGCTCAGCAATAGCAAAAATATCCCTGAGTTATTAGTGCTCTTTCAAGCGCAAGTCCAGAACACAGCTCCATACTAAGTACTTTGTAGAAAATTAAGTCTACCCCAGCCAAAATCAGAGCAACTGGCTTTTTATCACCACTGCTTTYCTCTCCCTATTTTCTTTTTCCAGTGAATCAGTTTGTTTGATTGCAGAGACATCAGTTTGGTTTGCAAAGAAAAATGTCCAAGATTTTGTTATAAATGTTTAGGGAAAACTAGTAACTAATGTCAGCTGAGATAGTTTGCTCAAAATTCAAGAGATATTTCAATTTTCATAAATTCTAAGTAGGCATAAAATTTTTCATTTTGATTCTCAAAAAAAAAGAGAATACCTGCTCTAAAAATTGGTACCTTGGACTTTTTTCTTCTACTCCTCTAGATTCCTTAAATTAGATTTAAAGTCAAATGCACAGTTGAAGACCTCAAGTCATATGAATGGAAGACAAAGCAAAGATATGAGAACATCAAGAAGGAGCACCTCTCTACTCCTGCTGTGCAGTCTGAATATTTGATGTTCTATTCCTCTCACACATGCATTATCTGCTCTTGATTTAATAATGGCAAAACAGCAGATTTTKCTTTTTATATAAGCATGTGTTCTATACCAAGAATATGTGAATGCAGGTGGTMGAGGACTGCAGTCAATTTTCATGTTATTAACACAGATGTTATATTTAT
>CADDXX010000406.1:611855-661855 GCA_902810485.1 Alauda arvensis | reverse complement strand
GAAAATTTATGCTCTGTATTCTGCAATTAGAACTTCAGAAAAATGTGGCAAACTGCAAGGACACAGACTGTAGCTGTCCACTGCCATTAACAAGAGAAAAGTGCATTGTAGCCAGACCTTTTCATTAAAAGTTTCCCCATCTCTCTATGCGAGCAGGGGTTAGAAAGTGCTCTTCTGCAGCACTTATTGACAACGAAATGGCTGTTTGGAATATGGATTTGAAACACTCTTKTCTTCCTGAAAGACAGCAGTTCTGTGGAAGGCTCTCGTCTTCTTCATCAGCTTCCTAAATGCATTTGGGGTCAGCTTTGTGTCAGTTATGATTCATCTTGTAAAGCTTTATCAGTTTACACTTGTAACAACAAAACCATGCACCTGATCACAGTGACACACTAAGCTTAGTGACACCTTTCAGTCAGGCCTTTGTAAAAGAGGTGAACAAATTAAAAAAGTTTTGCCCTATCCYCTTCTTTTTTCATTTTGAAGTTCTTCCGGTCACTGTCAGAAATTATTTCTGCACTTTATTTGCACTGCACTTCTGGGACATTTTTCAATGCCATTTGTCGGGCCTTAATCTTTTGAGAGGAAATTTGCCTCTAATGACATAACTAAGCACAGAGAAGCATTTCATCATCTTAAAGTCCAATGAAAGTTGAGGTTTCTTTTTTCTTTATTTTTTTTGTCTTCATTTCTTTTGTGAAAGCACTTGTGGGAAGAAGAAGAAATAAAACAAAACAACAGCACTAAAAGGTATGCAGTTTGTGGGAGACATGAAAAAAAGCTTACAAATACATTAGACAAAAATATAATCTGCCAAAAATCCCAAAAAACCCCTTTTGATAAAATGTGTTCATCACATAAGTGACTACTTTCAGTAAAATACTACTGTGTCTGAAAATCAGAGTAATATAATCATCTTTAATGTAATTAATTATTTCTTATATATCATATTCCAGTCTCTCAGCCTATTCTGATGTTTTCCCTTTTTTCATCTCTGTTTAGCCAAAGCATTTGCCTTATTATTTGTTCTTCCTGCACCTATAAAATAGTTCACATCTGCTAAAAATTTTGAGTCAGTTTTGGGGAAGTTTATAATTATCAATTAATAATTTTATCAACTGCATAAAAAACTACACTAAGGAAATTACATCCTCAAAAGGAAGGGATTACACAAGGCTAATTTCACCTCACATAGATGACATCACTATAATTCCACAGGAAATGTAGAAAAGAATGGATAAAAATATTTCTACATAAAAAGTACTGACAACCAAAGTACAGTCATAATTTTGAAAAATAATTTTGAAGTAATTTGTATTATAGGTGAACAAATAGGTAGATAGAGCAAGCTCTCAGAGCAATTAGGTTTAGTGTGTAAATCTATTTTATGCACAATATTCAGTAAAATAAACCCTATTTCTTTAAGTTATACTGATCTATCATAACAGTATCTGGTGATTTGGTTGGGATACTTACTGCTCCTCTTGTTTACAGTCATCATGTATCCATGACACTTCAGCTTTAGCTCAGGTTATTTAGTTTTTTCATTGAAATATTTAGCAAGTAAACTGGTTTTAAATTTTGGGGAAAAAAAAACCAAACAAAACACTGAAAATAGTGTTTCTGAGAAAGAAACACAAATTGTAAAGAAATAAAAATTAAATAATAAGTCCAAATTCGAACAACTAACCTAGATATGCAGCACTTCCTTTTCTTTATGCTTAATGGGCTACCAACACTCTACATTGACTTTAAAATATAGATTTTAAGTATTGTTTTGCCCCACCAGAGGGAGCCCACAATATTTCATGAATGAAAAAGGAACACAATGAAAAATGCATAGAAAAAAAATTAATGAATTGTATAGGTAAATAAATATGTATGTATGTATATTTATATATTTGCTATGTATTGCATAGCTTGCCTGACATCCTAACACTGAAGTCAGACCATCAGGAATATGAGTTTGACAGGAAGTGCATTTCCATGAAACAACACCAGGGACAGATGTGAGCAACGGATCTTTAGAATCACAGAATCATAGAATATTCTGAGTTGAAAGGGATGCACAAGGGTCACTGAAGCTCAAATGCTGGATCTGCACAGAACCACCCCAAGAACCACCCCATATGCCTTCACCTTTAGAGGAAGACTAGAGAGCAGTGCTATGGTGAACAGAAAAAAGACCAACTTGACTTCTATTTAATATCAATATAGAGTATGAATAAAATATTGTATGTAGTAGAACTTACTGAAGGAAAAGAGGAGCTGACTTTGACTTTGACCTTTCCATAAAGGTGTTAGGGTCTCAGCTAAATTCCAGATTAGTTTGTTTTCTGAAAAGGTGTTACATTAATCATGTATCTGTCACTCACTTTTTCTTTCACACGAAAGAGACTGTTAATCTACAATAATAAAGCAGGAAAAATTAGAATGAGACTTGTATGTGTGTGGGCAGTATTTAGTGGAGATGTGTCATCCTTACATACAAGGTAAAGCAAGAGTTTCAGTTGCCTGTTATGTGACAACCAAAGGTGTGGATCGGGGGCACAGCCAAGAAATGCTGGTGGTGACACAGTAATAAATATTGATTGAGACGTCTTGTTCTCCTCAGTTACTCCTAATAATGTCACTGTCAAAACCTATCCTTCCTCCCAAAACATTTTCTTGTCCTTGTCTGTGTCTAATATTTTCCTCACCATATGCAGAGAAGGCCAAGCAGAATTTACTCATATAAACTGGGACTAGTTTCAGATTTCTGCTTTTAGACATGTTGAGTAAAAACTCCACAATTAGTGTGACTTAACTGTTTCCAAGTACAACATTTATTTTTATATTATAAGAAAGTGGCATAAAAATGTTCTAGGCCTTTGGTGATTTTTCAAACAGAAATTCCAACAGTTTTAAATGACCAGCAATTTTTTATGAACAGACCATCAACATTTTGTAAAACTGACACTACTGAATTTCTAAAAAAGATAGATTAAACACTGTATTAAGTAAATGTCCTGACCAATCTTCTGCTTTTCAAATAATTAGATGTTATTTTCAAATAAACACTCAGAAGCTGTATTCTACATTTCATCACAAGATTTAAATAATACTTCTTATTAAAAATTATTCCCATTATCCCAAATATCTAGTTTGTTATGCTGAGAAATTTCAGGCTTCTCATGATGCTAGCACTGCTCCCGGGCACCATTAGCTATTGTGAACCATTGAGCTAGTCCTCAAGCCTAGTATTAAACAAAGATGAAGCAGGTGTGTCTTTCCACTTGTAAAACCTTCAAATCTAAACCCACTTGCAAAGTCTCCCTGTAGCTGTACTCAACTCCAATCTGTTTATCATTAAATCACTCATAATAAATCTTTACTTAAAAAGCATCATGTATGCCCTTCTTTGGCCTTAAATAATTGTCCATGGTTACTGTTACTTAAATAATACCTCTAGCCCTTCATCTATTAAACGGATGTCAAGATATGTTGTACCCAAAAAAGATTAATATTTTAAAAGGCATAAATAATGAGAAATGTTCAGATATCAGAAAATAAACAGATACGTCTTTTCTCTCTGTCAGACTCAGGCACCAAAATTAAGAATGGAAAGTTGACATCTTGAGGATAGATGGCAAAAACTGTCTTACTCAGCTGCAGTGCTGAGCATCACAAAACTTCCTGTGAGGTGGATGGCTCTCAGACTGGGTCTAATCTAATTGACTCACACCTAGACATTCCAGTTTGGGAGCTTAAAATAGGATTCATAATAACCAGCACACTGACCTTATTACAGGGATCTTTGCTTATCGTGGCAATAGGACATGTCTGGAGAGTGCTCACACAGAGGCCTGATAGGAGTCATGCAGAGAAATAACTATTTCTCAGTAATGATTTGATTTAGGTTGTTCAGTCTGTCAACAGAGAAGCCACTCTGGATATCTAGAAAATGTGTTTTTCTACACATTCTTCTAGGTATCTGGGTAGTTTCTACAGAGGAAGGAAGTTTTTGAAATCAAATCTGTGCATATGAAAGAGCACATGCAAGACTATAATTTGCCCATAAGCATCAAGTTCTATTGAAGCACAAGCTTAAAAATTTACTTTTATGTTGTTGCGTTTTTTCTTCCTTTCAGGCGGGAGGGAGTTTGACACACAGACTAAAGTAAGACCAATTTGGGTTTTAACAACTTGCTTAACAATACAAGCTCTTGYCTCGCAAGGGGTCCTGAAAAGTTTTACCTAGACCAAAAAATCCATTTTACATATTATTTTGTTCCTGAGAAAGTCTCATATACTACTTATTCTTCTTTTCTGAAACTGAATTCATTATTTGTACATATGTTTAGCAACATTATCCCAAAGAGATTACCTCCCTTTTTAGGGTCACATTATTATCAGTTCTTGAAACCTCTGCAAAGGAAATACTCACTGAACACCAACATTTATGCCTGGGGAATATTCTTTGGAATTCTGTTTACCTCCACATTAGCTACCAGCAAAAAGCTACTCCACAGCAGGAGCAGATTGCTTTTCTAAAGGTCCTAGATAGAGAGCAGGACAAAGATTCCCCTGCTCTTGAGTAAGACCCTTAATCTGGACAGACATCTGAAAGGATCAAGATAGCTTGTAAGTGTGAACCATTTTATAAACTGTAATAACTATTGCAGCCCAGTATTTCTGTCAGTATTGTGCAAGTGGAATAGTGATCTTGGCAAACTGGTGTTTTCATCAAAAGAGCCTTTTTTCTTGACACTGTCATTTGTTACCAAATCAAGGGAAACTGCACCTTAATTCTTTTGTTTAGTTGGGGCTTTTTGCATGTAAAGTGAAAAAAATCATAATTGTTACATTGCCAGAATCAGATTCCAAGATGCAACTCATGGATATTTCACAGGTCTTCTCATAAAGCTTCACAGTTTCATCTTTGCTCAGGTATTGTACATCACTCTCTTTGGTAGTGCTTTGTGGATTTAGAACTCATAATATTTTATATGTTGCAGAGAGATGTATTTGCTGTAGGTAGTGGGGTACAACATTAAGAAGACAGTGAAGCAGTAGCTTTGCAAAAATGCCAGGCAGTCTCATAAGCAGTATTTGGATCAACTCATCTGAAACTACAATTTGGGAACAAAAAGCAAAATGCATCTTGACATATTCTATCCCTGGACAGTGAGTAATCTTGAGTACTTTCTTTTTATGTAGCAGCTGGAATAGGCAGAAACAATTCAAGCACTCCCTGAGCCCTTGCAAAAGTGGCAAAGGGTGTCTAGTTTATATATTACATTTGCAATTCCAGAAAACTCTTGGAAAGTCTTTCTGTAAAAGCTGCTAAAAAGCCAAGCTTTTGGACCACATAAGATATGGTCCTACAAAAAATATATGACTACTTAAATGCTATTAAGAGTAATAAAGATTCAACATTCAGTATAGAAGAGGACTACCATGAAAATTCATCACAGAGATCCTTCCTAGGACCTGTGTTCATAAATGATTAGGAAATAACAATTTGAAAAATTAATTGATAATTGATGGGAGGAAATGTAAAATTACTAAGGTTTGCATAACAATTTCATAATAGAAAGTGACAGGGGAAACCGGATTAAATTAAATGGTGCTAAATCAAAAATAAAGACAATGAGAAAATGTGTGATGTAAATTAAAATTTACTGTACACCAAATGAATTTCAGAGCTAACAGGAACAACTCTCTCAGAAATAAAAAATAAAACCAGAACACAAACAATTAGTAGCCAAAAAATAGCAATTGAAACAAATATATACAAAAGCCTGTAACAACAGTTTAAGTTGCGATACCCCGTCTTAAGAGATATGAAACAGAACTCTAATACAAAGAAGATCACTGAAGAAGAAGGAATAAGAAAGGTTAAAGTGGGAGCAGAGATTCCAGTATAGCCTTTGGGAAAGACAGTGGTGAAGAAGAAATTTCCCTGCACTCCACTAAGGACCTCATGGCAGAGCAGGAAAACAGAGTGAGGAGGAAGGAGTGGCAGATGTGAACTCCTRTCTGCCTGCAAACTGACTGCAACGGTCCTCAACCCATCCTGTATTTTACTGCTAGGGCTGTGGAAAGGAGTTAGGAATAAAAGGAATGAAGCTGAGACTGGAAATGAGAGTGAGAAAGATGGTTCAGGTTTTGTCTTCATTTCTCACTATCTTCATTCATTTCAATTTGTGATAAATTAAAATACTTTTCCCCAAGTTGAGGTTGTGTTATTCATGACAATAACTGGTAAATAATCTGCCTGTCTTTTTCATATCTGGGTTATTTTCTGCTCCTCCTCCACCTGGCTGAGGAGGGATAGAGACCGAGTGGCTGGATTGGTGCCCTGTGGCTGGCCAAAGTCAATCAACCAAAAGGATCTATCAAGGTCTACTAAAAAACACAGACAACATGCAATAGTCAACTCCAAAAGTGTCCAGAGATTGCAGATTTCCAACAAGTGCAAAGGTTAGAAGAATGAATCTTCTAAAGATTCAGAGTTATCTGCATTTCTCTAGTTTTTCTCCTTTGCCTGTAAGCAGTAAGTTTTTGTCCTGTCASTGAGTTATGGGGAAATGGGCTGACTGAACCTCAGGTGTGACTCAGTGAGAAAATTACTGGGCAAAGACCTTATACCTCAGCCTCACATCAGAAATGTAAAATTTATCATGCTATTTTATGCAATGCAAACAGTCAAATATCTCTGTCAGAATTGCTGTGTTTGAGGAAGGTTCAAAAACAGGCAAATGGTGTAATAGATGACCGCAAGCAATATGTTTGGAAGTGACTGTCTGTGATGGACACTAAGTGATAGAAGGTGAAAGTCACACAACCAACTCATGAAGGAGTATATTACATCCTCATATGAGTCTTTCTAGAGGAAGAAATACCCTGACTTAGGGCTGGGTTTTTAAAGTATGTCGCCTCACATACCCGTTTTTCTGCTTAGCATGGACTGATAAAGCACTACATAAGGCAGCATGATATTGCCACAGACAGCTTGTCCACAGACATGACATGGATCTGAGATTTCAGTGAGGGCAGCCAGGGACTGGCAAGCAAATCATCAAGGTGCAGTACATGGAAATTATCTCCCCACTCTTAGTAAAATGTGTAAGAATTAAGTCACTCTACTTTGATATATAATTCTTCCATACTTCAACCTCAAGTACTTCCAAAGAAAGGAGAAAATAAATCAGTAAGGAAACAGATTTCAATGTCAAGCATTAAAGGGATAATTATAAACAATAGAAAGGACTTCTTTAATTATGAAAAATACCGTGACAGGATGCTTTTAAATTATATATAATGGAAAACAAGGTGAGTCACATAATCATACTCCTTTTGACACATAACAATCTTCATCAGTGATCTTCATCCTGCCCCCATGTCAAGCCTGTATAAAGGGGGCAGGCTCCCTGAAATATGTGAACATGCATCTAATCTGGCACATTCAAAAAATGGTTTTGCACTCACAAGAATTGCATCTTTTGAAACCACTCAACTTACCCCAGAACAACTACTTGTTAAGATGCAAAACATTCATTGACTATCTCTTAATTTTAAAAAAAGCACAGCATACAAGAGTGAAAATATCACGGATAGAATATTTATGATATAACCTAAAATCCCTTCAGAATTTGCCAAATGTAAGATGAGAGAACTGATTAATTTTATACTTGGTACAGAAAGACATGCCTGGGGGGTGGGCTTAAGCCAACATATTAACTTTAGGTTTAGGGATGTTTTTTGGTTGTTGTTTGTCTGTTTGATTTTATTATTGTTACATAATACAAATTCCATAAAACCTCCAATGAATTTTTGTCTGTACCTAAGCCTCTACCAAAGGAGTGGATTTGGTGTCTTTTTGTTTTTGTAGGGTTTTTTTGCAGTTTTTAGATTTTCCTGATAAACTTATGGCATAGCTCAATGGCTCAAATCTAGAACTAGAATTCACTGAAAAACATTACTCTGAAGCAAATATATATCAAATAAATTACCACTTTCTTTCAAGGTGCACAGGAGCCTGGTAGAACATAACAGAACAACAAATGGAACTAGGTTGCTTTATATTTCTCAGAAATATTATTTATTATACAAAATAACCAGTATAACAACCTTTTATCAGGGTACAGCCCAGCTGTCATTATTTCCTTTTCCTGACACCTAAGAATTACATGACTTATATTTTTCCAGATGAATGTCCTGTGAAAAGGTGACTAATTCCATTTTCCTACCTCCATTCCACCTGAGCAACTGAGAAGAACTAGAAAAACTCTTATTTGCTCTTTATAGCTTCTGGGCAGGAATTTTGCCTACTTAGGATAAGACTACGTGTTGTAGCTACGTAAAGGTAGAACTTCTGAGGAGCACAGGTACCACGGAGAAAACCTTACATCACTGCATGCTTAGAATTTCTGGTTTTGTATGGATTAATGGAGAGACAGATTAAATTAATTATTAACAAAATGAAGGGAATTTTATTATTTTCTTTTTTTTTTTTCCAGTATCTTTCCATGCTTCCTTAATGGCTTGTGATCAAATTAGATAGCTAAAACTTTGTCAGAAATGTAAAATTATATCACATAAGGTAAAGTTTGCTGCTGGTAAAGGAATCATCTTTAGAGAACTGGATGGACCCAGAAAATTACAGGGACTTTACAAAAGGTTCATGTGATCCATGATATAAGCAACAGTGAGCAGTTTCTCCACAAATGAGAAAAAAATATTACATGCCTCCATGAAGTAGAAGTTTTGGATCTTGAAAAACTAAATTTAAAGAAATATCTTCCTAGGAAATTCATATATCTGTCAGTGTCTTTTTTTTTTTTTTTTAAGTGTAAAATTCTATACAACATTTTTCCCCTCTTTTCAGTAAGTCTATTTTACAAACATTGTCCTCACTTTCCCTCTTCATTCTTCCCCCGCCTGCTCTAACTATGGTAGAATTTCAAACGCAGCAATCAAACTCCCAGATGAGTCAGATTTGCTTACTGTATTGTACTCACATATGTAAAAGAAATTATGTCTCCTCTTTTCTCATTAATTATTAATGTTAAGAAGTCCTGTTTAAAATTCTGCTTTTTACTCTTTTTTCTCTGACTGTTAGAGAGGGCTTTGGGGAGGTTTTTGYTTTTTTCTTTTTCTTTTTCCCCCACTAAGCATTCTAAATACTGAGAGATAATGATTTCTCACCCTGTAGCTGTTTAGAGAAATCAGTCTCTCTTTGTACTTAACCACTTATGTTCTCCTTTTTGATAAGGAAAAATAAATATTTTTTGACCACGAGAAATTCTCAGAATTACCAGGTGGTAATTCTAGGGTAAGACCATGCTGTCTAATATTGGAAACAAATTATTGGTATGCCTTTATGTCAATTTTATTATTATTATAATTTTACATATTAAATCAACATAACATTTACAGTATTTAAATAACTTCGGCACATAAATCTTACTTTCACAATTTTATTGAGGATAGTCTTCCAAAGAGATTTAAGCATTGCAATAGGGATTTAGTTCAGTGTATTTCTATTATTAAAAAAATCATAAAAGATACATGTACATTTCATTTTTTTAACTGAGTTAGATATACACAAACTTACRAAAAATCATATGGATATTCAGGGGATAGAATTAAGAATGTGAAATCTAAAAGACCATGCCGTGTTTTCAGTAGAGTGTGCTGAAATCTGTTCCACTTTCGAAACTGTACAGTTCTGAAAGTTTCAGAGGAAGGAGAACAATTCATTTTTGGGGGTCTGGAATAATTTGTATCAATATTATATCTATCCCAATCTTTGCAGCTAGGTGTGCTTTTGTGCCCTCCATAATGCAGTTCTAATACCTCCCAGAATGTTTGGCTGCAGTGATATTTAGAATTCTGAGCATTTTTATTGTTCTATACCTTGTTGCACAGAGATGTGGTTGCTCCATCTGGGGATGGAAGTGTTCAAGGTCAGGATGGATGGAGACATGAGCAACATGGCTAAGTGGGTAGCATCCTTGCCCATAGTGGAGAAATTGGAACTGAGGAATCTTTAAGGTCCCTTCCAACCTAATCCATTTCATGATTGTGTGAGGGTTCAAGCCATTCCAAGAATCACACAAAATTATTGACTGGGAAGGATGTTGTGTGGGACGCTGCATTCACAAATATACATTGATGTTTCTAACTGACAACTTTTGCTCTCTTTGAATGATCTCTTGTTCTTGAGCTTTGCAATAGGGAAAAAGGATGTTCTTTGCTATTTCTTCCCTAACATTTACTATTTTTTTCAATTTTTATCCTGTTTCTTCTTCTTAATTTCCTTTCTAAGATTAAAAAATCCCTTTTCAGTCTCTCTAAAGTGTTTTTTGACTCCCTTAACAGACTTCTCTTCATAATAATTTCCTTCATCTTTCACTGAACAATTTCAACTTCTTCAATATCCTTTTCCAGATAGGGAGACTTATATTGCTAGAAAATTGAAAATTTTAGTTGAGGGCCCTGCTGCTATTTTCTTTAGAGTGATAACATACTGTCTGTATCATTACCTTTATGGGATTTAAAAGTTTTTAAAGACAAAAGCTGAGTAAAAAGAGAAGTTTTTCCTTCCTAACAGCTGGGTTTACTAAGCACAATCAGATAGCTGTAAAGTTTTTAACASAGCTTTGAAGCATGTAAATAATTCCTATGACTTGATACAGGGCTATCTCATTAATCAAGTTCTGTTTTGTTGGTATACGCACTTAAAACATTTTATAGGACCTCAATATGGAATCCAAACAGGCTGTGCTACCAACACTTACAGTAAGTGTTTGCTTACTCTTTACTTGCTTTCTTTTGTGGGGGAATTATCCATTATGTTACATATTTTTTTCCTCATTGTAGATATTTAGCTTCTATAACAGCCCACAAAGATGACCTCACATATTTTCACAAATCCCAGTAAATAATATCTTGTCATGCATCTCCTTCCAACATTTTAAGGAAAAGCTCAAAGAATTGTATTAAGGGACATATATAAAAAGAAATTTTCACAAAACTCCCCTATCAGAGAATGATTTTTCAATTTTCAAAATATTTTCACTATTAAGTTTGTCATACAGGAACAAAAAGATGAGATTGAGGTAGGGGAGCATCACAAAATGGGACTTCTCAACCAAAAGCACAGATTTTAACTTCTTGACTGTAGTAGCTGACAGAAAAGGCTTCTGAGAAAGCAGTTAAAAATCTTTCCCTGCTCTAGTTTTACTCCATGCCAGCAGGCTTTCACAGCACTAACTCCTCTTTCAAAGACACCTGACGTCCCAGTTTTCAAGGATTAAGAAAGGTGAAATTTTTCTAACAAAAGCTGGAGAAAGAAAAGAAACCTTTCTACGCTATTGCTTGTTACTGACTAGATCAGGGATTATGGCAAGTGGTGAGGTCTGGGGAAACCCTGTGGYGGCAGATGTGAGACAGCCTGGCTTGAAGGAGCAAAAGGAGGACTGACCTAGCAGACCCTACTCACATAACTCAGGTGACCCAGTACACTTCTGCTCATACTCTCAGACTTCAAGTGCCAACAGCCTTGAACAGCTGGTAAACTACAATTCAAATTAACAGGTTCTGTGCTCTTCAATGTCCAGGCTGGAAGAAACAGCTTAACAACAGCAGGAAATCTCCTATTGACCAGAACCAAACTGAGGCCATCATGTTATCCTACTGTTAGCATCCCCTCAGTACATTAAATGCGTTAATAATTTGTCTTTTATGAATGGAAGAATGTGACCATTTCAATCTGACCGGTTTCAGAAAATTCCTGTGGCTTAACAACTAAGATTTTTTTTTCCTGGCTTTATTTTTCTTTCTGTTTTAAAGACCTTTCATTTTTTCTTGATTATATATAAGCAATTTTATTCTGGAGATAAGGGAGGGATTTGACCAAAAGATGTTCAGAGAGGACTCCAGTGAGTCATTCTAGTTTGTGAATGAAAGAATCACAGAATCATTAGTGTTGTAAAAGACCTCTAAGATCACCCAAAACAACTGACAACCTAGCACCACCACCACATTTACCACTAAACCAAGCACTATATCCAAGGTTTTGTTTAACATGCCCAGGGATGGTGACTCCACCACCTCTTTTGGCAGTGTGTTCCAGTGCTTGATAATTCTTCATTTACTATGCATAGTTAACACAAATACTACTTCAGGATCTGAAAGCAGATAGAGCTGTGTGCAGGTATCCCGAGCACAGAGGTATCCCAGAGTCATTTTACTATGCRAATAATGATGATGATAATAATTAATAATTATTCTGTTCCATTGGAGATTTCCCCTAAGTGGTAATCTCCTRTTTTGAAAGTCCTAATATTTTCTTTCTGCCTGCTGCTAACTACCAAGTAGGATGCTAATGGAAAGGTGGATGGCCGATACTTTGATAATCATAATCACATAAACTCTTATAAAGCTAACCTTTAATTATTTTAGTTGATGCAGAAAACTGCTTGGAGTCAAAAATATAACTAATGGTGGGAAATAATTTTTGTTCTAAAACCTGAGCTTCCAACATTTTGAAAGGGACAGGTATAAGAGGTTTTATCTTGAATAAGTGTTAAAATCATTGGGATTTTGAGAAGGATGGTGATGTATTAATGTAAGGTGCAGGGCTAATAGTGGATAAGTAATAGAGGAAGTAAATTATTATATTTAGAGAAGTAAAGAATTTAGTAATCAAGTAAATAGTTTGTCTTAGATATTAATTTGAATAAAAATAGTAATATCAAATAGGCGGTTCCAAAAATTTTACTGAAGTAATTTGGTAAGTCAATAATTGAAATGTTAAAAAAACAAAAGTACCAGTGGCCTTACAATTGAAATTGGGGGCGTAAGATTAAACTGACTGGATAGATGGATGAAAATATTGCAAAGAGTGGCATCTCCACAAAGGAGCAATTTGTATAAGTCACTAAAAGACGTGTGAGGTTTTAATGTTCTTGCTCTCCTCACTCATAGTGTCACATTTTGAGGCAGCTCTTTACTTTTACTCTCAAGATCATGCTGGAATAAACTGCCAAACATCTCTTACACCTCCATGCCATCTAATTATAGCTTGTAACACTCAAGAATGCTGACAGTGCTGAGCTATTGACTCTTGACACTCTCTAAAGCACTTAATTATCTTTTCACACAAGCCCCTTTGAGACCTGTCAACTTCTTTGTATTGTTTATAAAAAAGTTGCATATTAAGATTTCAGGATTGTGCACCTGAAGTCAAACTTGCACATACACATGGGCTATTAAAAGGAGAACTTAATAAATGACAGGAGTAGAAATGAAAGAATTTGACTTGGTAAGGCTTCTCAATTAAGTAAGAGAAGAAAAAAAAATGACCCTTTACAAATATTCTTGCAAACAAATGGAAAGAATTTGAGCATTTTGATTAACCAAAAACTAAAGGAAAGAAACTACCAATATAAATGGTTTTCATTGTTTATTCTTGTTCCATGACGTCAGGATTGAGAGTCAAAACTTAAACTCTTTGCAATGAAAAATGCACTTAGGCATCCGAGGCAAAAAAGAAAAAAAAAAGGGGAATTTTTCAAGACCCTTTTGGAAGTTTTTCGATGTAAACCTGTTGAGGTCATCCCATAAATATAAATGGAAAATAAGATGCCATCCATGGTGTCTAAACTCAGGTGAAACACTATCTGTCCCCCCAAATTTTGGCTATACAGTATTACACTCTTCAGCTACAACAGTGTGATGACTGGATGCATGGAACACAGATTTTGACACACTTAGGATTTCCTATCAAAATTGAAGGTTTTAACTCATTCATGTAATTTTGGCACAACTCCTTCTACCTAACATAAAATGTGCAGTGCCTTTGTATAATATGTTATCTTTTAAATAGTTATAAGCGTTGTCACATACATTCACCAAGATAGAGTTAATTGACCTAGCAGTGACAGGATTCTGAGTCTGAACATTAAATATGTCTACCACAAGTCTTAACTATCACTTTTTGTCCTATAGCAAGGTAATTTTAAATAGTCAGTATACCTGTAAAAAAGTAACTAATTCCCGAGCATTTTCCAAATGACAAAATCAAACAAACTTCCTGAACAATCCCATTTTAAAACACATTGGGCTCTTTTGGAACATAAGCACTAGTAATGAATAAAAGCCCTATACTTTTAAGTTTAAAAAGAAGAATCCTTCTTTTCAGCAGTTTCTGTAAGACATATTCGTATTTCCTTGGTGTAAATACAGAATCAATGTATTGGAAGTAGAACAAATTTGAGACACTAAAGCATATTATACCATGCACATATCAGCTTCCTTTCTTTATCACAAGATTTCCTAATCATGACAATTATCTATGTGTGAAATATTGTCTTATACCTTAATTTGGAGCAATTAAAAGTTGTCATTGTGATGATTAACAGAAATAGCAGCTGCATACATTACATTTCAGAGGTCTCAGGGCAGCTAGGTTGTTCTGTGGCAGCAAAGTGACTAAATGTCTGTGCAGACAACCAAGTGATCAAGCTATATTGCACAAAATAGTGCATTCTAAAGAAGAGGTGGAGGACATTAGATAAAAATATTTTATTTGGGTTTTTTACACCAACTTAAATTCTGTATGTGTCAAGAAATCCCTCCTACTAAGTAAATTGGAAACCAAGCTACATGAAAACAAATAAAGCTCTTTACTTCAAATAATGATTTCCAGGATGGGGGAAACTGATCTACTTGAAATCTCAATGCAATTATTTCTAAGCCAAAGTCTTCTCTGTGTGTTTCATACTCCTTAATTTATTTGCWCTAAATAAGAGTCAGAAAGACAGATAAGGACTTAAGAAGCAGTTTTACTAATACATTCTAATTATAAAAAAAAAAAAAAAAATAGAATATGGCACCAATAACACCATCAGTAATTATAATTTCTCCTTTTAAACTAGTTCAGTTGTTGTTTGATGTCATGACTTCATGGAATCACAAGTCCTCCATAAAATTTGGTCCATCGCTATGTCTCAGATGTTTAGTTCTCAATTATGAGCTGTCACAGAAGCTTTAAATCTTTCCAATCTACTTTACCCTACAATTTTCTGCAATCACTCTTAAACTGCTTTAGTGACTCCTAAGGCTGCTCCTCTTACTGCTCTAATGATTGCTCTTTTGCACCATTTAAGAAATTTACTTTACTGCTCCAGTGATTTTTTTTCTCCTTGGCATCACTACTGTGACTTTACATTTAGCTCTAGCAGCAGCAATTGCCTGAAATGTGCAACAGAACACCTCTGAACTATGAGTTCTGCTTTATGTGTCTTGTCACACAGTGAGTGATATGTTATCAATCAGAAGACCTCAGTATCTGGATATTCCATGTTATGGCAAGCAGCATCCTATAAAGACCCAGGATGCGTGTATTATATGGACATGTTAATTGCTTTCTTCAGATCATTATCTCACCCACCTGAACCCTTTTTCTTGCCAAAATAAACATAGAATTAAGAGGAAAAGAAAGGCTTGGGTAGGTCTCAGACAGCATACCAGGAGAGGTTTTTTCTTTGCAGAAGTTTCACTGTAGTTTAATAATACAGCTCCTAGAGTTCCTTAAAACTAATTTATGTCTTCTACTTTTAGTCAAGCTAGGGGTGAAAAAAAAAAAGCTTTATGGTTCTCCAAACATTAACTAGTCTTTATTTTATCATTCTGTTATAAGCAAGAACCACAGAACTGCATATCACAGATATTTATTTTAGAAGGTTATGCATTCTCCATAAATATTTGCTGTGGGTCAAACAGTCTATTTAATTATTTTCCTTCAGTAATTGCCACTTAAACTCATCCTGAATGTGAGCACTAAGGGGAAAAAATGAAAATGGTTACCTCTCTTTCTGTATTTTGAAAAGATATTTAAGATCTCTTCCTTCCATAAATAAATTATCTGTATTAACTTTTTCATACTATGTAAGTCCTAATCCTATTCATGGAGCAAGCTGAATGAAGTGACAATGTTCTTCCTCCCCGAGAGAGAAGCAGATCACATTTACATTTATTCTCTTTTTCAGTAACCCAAATTAGACTTCACAATTTTTTGTAAAAGAACAAAAATCTCCTTCCAACAGAATTTCACATAAAATTGATTTAGTTAGTTCTCGTGGTCACTTGAAAACAAAAACTAATAATCATTAGTTTTAAAAACATTGCAGAATGTGTTACCCAAGCCTGAAAGATTTGCTGCTGTGTTACAACTATCTCAGCAAGATTCTTACTATGTATTTAGTAAAATGAAGACTGAAGATAAAAATTCTCATCAGTATTTCTAATGTTAATTCATAAAGAGAAATACATCCTAAGGGACATAAATCCTATCCTGTGCTGAACAGCAGAAATGAGACAGAAGAGAAAGAATAAGGAAGGAAAATTGTGTACACTGTGTTACATAAATGTAAAGGCATAATTATATTAGCGCAACAATGACAAATCAGATTTACACAGTTTTTCTCAAACTTGAAACACTACTTCATATTCCTTTCTGAAAGCAGATAGTCTTAAYCTCATAGTCCAAATAAATAGAAAGAAAAAGAACATCCTTCCCATATATTCAACTGAGATTTAATCAAAGTCATCACAAGAAAACACCTGTCTTTGATCTACCATGGTCTACCTACAACATGCACTCTATCCTACACCATGCTTATTTTTCTGCTTTCTCAGCCTTCRCAACTGCAACCTGTCTAGTGTAGAAGAAGGAACACTGCATTCATGTTAATCTTAAGGCCTCAATTTTATCTATATGTCAGGAAATATGTAGCTTCATTGTATGTTTGCAGACTGTAATGTTTTTACTATCTGTCATCCTCTGGTAACATATTGAGAAGTTCATGCTTAAAAAAAAATCAGAAACAAAACACACACACACACACACACACACACACACACACACGCAAATAAACCACAAAAACCACCAAAAAACCACTACAATTATTTCTTGGCAAGCTTGGAAACAATTAAAAAACATATCAGAAAGAGATGAACTTACAGTATCTGCTGTCTAATAGCAAAAGACAAGAGAAGTTCAATCAACCTCACCTCAAAACAAGTTGAAGTTACAATTCAAAACYAAGTAATCAATGAGACAAAGAAAAGAAGCATAAGCATTGAAGGAATAGCTGGAAATGGTAACTGGGAGCTGAAACTACTAGAGAGAYATAATTTCTCTAGTGGAGGTAATTAAACAGCAGAACATTTTATGATATTTTTCAGCTGATATCTTTATGTTAACTCTTGATGCCTCTTATAAAAGCCATGCTCTAGTCAAACAGGAAGCCACAAATTTGAAACAGGAACCAATTGAGAAAATTTTGCATTTTATCACCATAACATCTGGCCCAAAAATCTACTACTTGCCATTAATTTCCCTTCTCTRTATTTTGTTCTATTCTTGGGTTGGCTGAACAATATATACCAGGAAAACATAATATTAGCAACGTATCACGTGCGCTACATATATTTTCATATAACCACAGGGAAAATTACTTTCCTCATGGACTTGTGAAAATCTTGAACACATACCTCACAGAGYATAAACAAGGTGATCTCAAGTGTATAGTGGTGTGTGTGCAGTCTGACTGTGCAGCGAAGTTTAGGAGTAATGACAGCAGACGTTACATCTAGAGATGTTCAAGATCTGTATTTAGACCACCCATTACTCTGCATAGTTAACACACATGACCTTCTGCAGTTTTTTATTATCCCACAATAAAAAGCAAATGTCATGAGAAACATTAGGTTTCCTAGTCTTCGTTTGACCACAATGAGGACCTATTGTCACAGAAATTATGAAATTATTTCTATTGTCACAGAAATTATGAAAAAGAAAATACAAATCCCTTAATATCCCTGCATGAAAATTAACTCAATATGTCTCTTAACACATTTATAGCATTTCTTTTCCTTTTTCATTTTTTTCTTTGATTCACTAAAGTGTTCGAAACAGTCCAAGATAAGCAAATGAAAACAAATAAAGAAGACGAAGAGCAGCCTTTAAACATAACCKTGGTTTACAGTTGAATGACCTTATGAAGAGAATAATTGTCAATTTTGTCTGGAGACTGCTGTTTTGTGTTMTATTAAATTAATTACATATGGAAATATTAGTACTCCAAGACACAACTGTGGCTTTCCTAAAACAAACCTTAATAGAAACCCAAGTATCAATAGTACAGATATGTGGTSAATTTTTTTTCCATTTTTGATAATTTTTTCTCCAAATATTTGCACAGAAAAGAAACATAACTGAGTTTCGACCAGAAGAAGATTCTGCAGGGAAATTATTTGAATGCCAAATTTTTTAAAAATGCAATTAATTCATTTACTATATCAAAATATGCAGAAGAGGTACAAAGTTATTTTGTTTGCTTAAACAAAGGAATGTTAACATTTTGTGCTTTACACTGTAGTTGCTTATTAGTCCTAAAATATATATATTTTTTATCTTAACTTTTAATAATTACCAGTCACATTTGTGGGTACAGTGACCCCAGTACAGAAAGAATTATAATATTATGATGAAAAAATAAAAACATCATCATAATAAAAACAATTAAACACATCATGGAAACYAGAATTTGTGAGGGAGATTCCTATCCCATTTATAACAAGAAAACTCTGCATACACTCACTTTCTTCTCTTTGATCTTGATTTTTCTTTGATAAAAAGTCTATAAAATACTTAATATTTGACCTATTCTTACTCCTCAGTTGAATTACAGCTTTACAAGATATAGAATTAGATTAAAATAAAAAGGGGGGAATAGTTTTTCCAGTAAAAACAAAATGCAGGTTCCTACATGCATCATGTGGTTTATTTAATACAAAATTTTCTTGCTGTGTGTCCTAGGGTGACTTTATGATGCTTGTATCCCCAAATCATCTGTTCTGTCTGTGTTGGATGTTGTGTTCTGTACCTTTAAGACTGGTTCTGAGAGCGAAGGGGGAAGAAAAGAGAAGCACGGAGTTTGTTTTCAGAAAAGCAGCTCACTCCTCCACATTCCAGCTCCTGGACTGTTCGTCTGAGGCATGGACAGGTGGCAGGACAGAGATCTCCTTTGCTTTTAGTTAGTGTTAGCTAGCTAGGACACAGAAGTTCCTTTTTTCTTTTTCTTGGGACTGCTTAAACCTGCTCTTGGACTGAAAGACCCACAAGAGTGAGAGCACCAGGAGTCCACACCGGTGGGCCACGAGCCCAGGCCGGCATTTTCCAGCGCGGGAAGAACTGATAACAGGCTCAGCGAGCTGAGCTCTCACAGCAAGGACTTTCTCAATTTTGCCAGGTTTTATTGTTTCATATTATTCATTTTTATGTTTGTAGGCACTTTGTTCAAGAAATAGTTTTTTCCCAGTCATTTGTAAGGAAATTTTTCCCACACTAMTAAGGGGGAAGGGCCGTTTTGGTTTGCTTCCCAGAGGGACTTCCATTTGGRAGYTTTYCTCCCAAATTTGCCCTAAACCAGGACACTGTGGTCTTTGCAAATTAGATGGGGAGTGAAATAGACTTTAACAGCATAGTCATCCTTCTGAATACGATAAAAGAACAAGCAAAAAATTTTCCCTSTCTTTCAGTCAATTTCTAATTCTAGAACTCATATAATTCAAGGTRAAATATCTGGAGAGTGTTAATAACTTTTAAAGCCAGTATGTGTTAGTTCAGTGAAAAATCATGGTTAAAATGRTATTTTTGAAAATAGAGAATGCTAGAATTGTTAGAATCCTTTTTTAAAATTATTTTCCTTCTTGAGAACAAAGGCATTCTCTATATGCTGCAGTAAAGACTGGTCCTGGCAAGAATTTCTTCTATGCACAAGAGGCTGTAATATATGACCAGGAATAATTCATGTTTCTCTTGCTGTRTTAAATGGTATAATATATGATTGAAATAACTCAAGCCTCTCTGGCTGTACTCAATGGGAATAAAATCACGGAGAGTTTGGAATKTACATACAGGCATTGTATCACCCTTGCCAGTAAAGCCAGAGACAGGAATTTGCAAAGACAAGTGGACCYTCGACATAGATGGATATCGGACCGGTGATGAGAGAAACTTTTGAGACTATTAACACYGATGCCAAGGAGATTRGACYTTAGCACCTGAATACAGGTTCTMAGGAATCTCATCAAGGACCTATCTTTGCCCGGAAAACTAGTCAGCAGACCAGCTGCRCTGAAAGGACCTAACATGAATATGCAAAGAAAGACCAAGAAAGAAAAGAAATGTTGCAACTCCAGGTCCAGCCCAGAAAACTGTATAAAAACCGACMCCATGGAGCACACCCCGTGAACTGGAGGGGTACGGTGCGATAGAGGCCGTACCTGCGGCTYACCCAGCGCCCGTCCCGGCCGCAGCTCTGCCTTTTGTCTGTGGCATCCTGGCATYTTGTCGTGTTGTTTCGTAATAAATTATTTTATTAATTTATTACCGGATGTTTTATATGTTTCRTTCATACATAACAAGGCTAAACTTCAACTAAGCCTTAAAAATGCACCACATGCACAGAGAAGAACTGAGACCTGATTTGTGCAAGCAGATCAACTTCTTAAGCATGTGTATGTGTCATGGTTTAGGAATGGTACTCCCCAATTTAGTGCTCCCCCTGAGACTCTCTAAACCATACTGCCTCTCACTCTTCCCCCCCACACCCCCCCAAAGCCCCCCATACATCCCCTTCCTCCTGCAAGTGGCTGGAGAGGAGAATTGGAGGCACAGAGGGCGTAGATGATGGGCTGAGAACAGAACAATTTACTGGGAACAACGAGATAAGAAAACCAACAACAGAAACAATACTAAGGACAAAAGTGTACAAAAGAGAGTGATTTACACCCAAAAATGCCCTCACCACAGAGCTCGACTCAAACCCCACTGTAGCCATGCTACCCCGACTTCTGCCTCTGGCTGGGAATTGGCATTACCCTGATGCTCCCTCCACCATGCTCACTTAATCAGAGGAAACCACATCTGCATTGAAATGACTCCCTTGCCCCTGCCCCAGGAAAGATGTGATGGGGCACAGAACAGCCTCTAGGTCCTGAACATGCTTCTCTTGGCTAGAAACCAGACAGTGTGAACATGGATGGCTCTATAAAGCTTTAATTCTCCCAAGTTTTTGTCTAATAAATCTCTTTTTTTCTTTTTTTTTTTTTTTTTTTTTTTTTTGGGGGGGAATTCATATGAGGAGTGGCTGATCATTTTACTCAAAATGTACCCCATGCAATTATGCTGAAATACATGCCACACAAAATGAGATTTAATTTTTTTTTGGAGCAATGTTCATTTCATAAATTTCATTAATTGGAGGAGTATTCAATAATTTACAACACTACAAGAATTTGTTTCATGCTTTCCTAATTGGATAATTGTGCAGRCAAGTGCCATGGAGTAAAATGGAAGAACATTATTTAATGAAAAAGTTTGCCATAAATTAGTATTACCTTTAAGAAAGCATTATTCTTATTTATGGTATCAGTAATTAATTAGTCTTCCACAATGTCACATTAAAACATACACATACAAAACCAATGTAAGCAACCCACTCCAGGAAATTTGACATAAATTGCTGTAATTTCATTGTCCAAAATTAGGTACGTAAACTTTAGCATCACTTGCAGATCCATCCTTTTTCAAAATGTGAAACTGAAAATTTTGCACATTTCACTTTCCTGTCTTGCATGCTGAGATGATAAAGACTTTCCTCCTTTTTATTACATGATGGCTAGCCACAGCTAATGCTAATTTTGACTTGTGCATTTGCAAGTAGATAATTGCTGTGCCAGCATTTGATTACAGCTATGGCCAGCCAAACACTATTTTTAAAAAAGATTTGCCTCATAACTTCATGACTGTTTTACTCAACTGTGCATTCTATTATCTCCAAAAGCCGTCTCCTCTCCAATTTCTATGACCCTGTCACATTTAAAGCACAAACAAAAGGGCACAACATGTCCTGGCACTCTYATTTCTCCCTATGAGATCAGTCAATAAATACTGTTCTTATGATCAATATTCTGCTTTATTTCAAAGTGTATTATTTATTTTAAATATGTATTTATTTCAAAGTGTTTCGTACTACATGTAATATCCAAAGACATGTAGTATGAAACAATCAGTTCTTGAAAATCATAATTCATCAACAGAACAATATAATAGGATGAATTTTGATAAAKAATTTAATGCAACTTACTTCAAATGACCTTTGGAACTCAATCATTCTACCACTCATGAATTGTGAAGACATTTAAACTTATGTMAATAAGATATTTTACATGATACTGGCATATATGGACGCAAATGGATTTAAATACAAAGGACAGRTACAAATTTCATCACTTCTATTGAGCATTAATTTCTTTGATCATGAGTTTTTGCAAGAGAAATTTACAAATTTCAGAAAACARTTTCACACCCTGCCTGTTGACTCAAGGTTTTAGAAACTGAAACCAATCAACATGTGCTAAGACGTGTACAAAAATGTTCTCATGTGAGTGTTAATGTACCATGAGTGTGTGTCATGTTAGTGTATGTCTTGCATTTGTATGTCTTTAGAGCARTGATTATTTTTCATTATAAATCAAAAGTCAGTAAAATGCATCAACAATAAGAAGATAGTTGTCCCTTAAAACAAGTAAATTGATTCTGCTTTGATTTTTRACAGAAAATAAAAAGAAAAAAAAAAGAAAAAACCTTTCCAGAAATCTTATCTCTGTTACTGGCAAAATGGTTTACTCTCTAAAGTCAGGTATAGTATAATTTAAAGTGTTTTTCTGTATGAAGTCACATATTTAGTCATGTAACTAGAAGGAAAGAAAGGCATCCATCTACAAACTTCTCAGGAATTTTTTCAGGAAGAAGCCATGGATATATTTAATAATTTAAAAAATCACAGAAGGTGGAGAAGAAAGTAAGAAGGAAATCTCATGGAAAATAGTTCTCTGGGGATTTGATTCCTTCTTTGTAAGAGTTACTCTTTTGGAGTGAGTACAGGAAAGGAAAAGTATCCTGTTTTCTCTAGAGAATTTCAGAATGGTTTTGCAGCAAGAAAAAGTTACTGTCTTAATTTCCTTTGGCAGATGAAACATGGTTTAATGCATCTAGAAAAAAGGTCCACTTCTACCAGGACTTAAAAAAAAATTTAAATATGTAATAGATTGCATTAATACTTAAGCTAACTCTGCTTTAAAAATAGTTATTCCCCAAACATTTTTGTCAAATAATGACAATTAAAACTGAGAAAAAATTATTTTCCAGTGCAACTCTTCCACTAAATAATTATAAGGAAGGTGAAATTTCTGAGKCTTCTCAGACTTAAATATTACATGTCACATTGAGCAAGACATACATACTAYATTCTTTAAAAATAGAGGTGTTCAGGACAATTTCTAGGCTGGTATAATAGAAAGTTAGAAAAAGAAAACTTCAAGGCTATAGATCCAATTYTAGTTGGTAAGTGTGAGAAAACATTTTCAGTAGAAAGAAATCCAAATAACTCTAGAATTAATGTCATCATTGTRTCTTTCTTAAACCATGCAGATATGCCCAATAAATGGCATGGACTTAGCAGAGCAGTTAGTTCATTCCTGTACAGTCAGAGGCACATTTTTGTGATCCCACCTCTGGTTTTGATAAAAAAAAAATAATATCTGAAAAGTCAAAAACAAGACCAGCTTTGCTTCTAACATCCTCAAATTTGATGTTTCCTTATTTGACCAGGAGAAAACAAGTGTTCAGTATTGATCAATCACTGAAGTTGAAATGTATTTTGAGGACACTGCCTGAGATGTGGACTTGCTGGCACTTATTTTTTGTCCATTATAGAAATTGGTACATATTATTTTTTCAGCTTTGTATCTATCACTAAATACCTGGGCAGCTTGCTTGTGCACAAAAAAAAAAGGCAGTTAGATTAGCTGCAAAAGGGTAAARTTCCCTGATCAATTTTTTACCCAATTGAGGTGGTCTGAGGAATTTTAAGAGCTGTCTTAGTAAGAGAAAAGGTAGAATAGCAGTGACTATGCAGACCTGCTGAGTGGCAGCAGTCCCATCTGACCTATACTACATGGAAAGCAGATTTTTGGTTTAGAAAGAAAGCAATAGAACTGATCTGTTCAAACTGCAGAATGTAGTTTTTTACAGAACAAAATATACAGGGGTGATAACTTTCAGAGCATCTTGTGTTGGTCATATCTTATTCTTTTTTGCCATGATCTCATGGCCAACTCCTAATTTATCATCAAGTGCTCTGATTTGAAAAGGCAGAGAGAAGTAGTTAGTTGTTTCTACCMTGAAGATGTCACTTGAGATTATCCTGTATGAAGAACAGTCACTTCCCCAGGAACAGAAGGACAGCATGGGTGTTGTTTTTATGTGATGATGGAAGAACTCTTGCTAAATGCATGGATCTCGGTTGTGATATTATAGGTAAGAGGAAAACAGGTATTTTTAAATGCTTATTCAATTAAACTGTTTAATCTTTCAAGTGTGAAAGCCTCTGAAAGACCACCGATGAATAGTGGCAATAGGCAGAGTGGAAAAACAAAAACAAAAACAAAAACAAAAAAAAAAACTACTTTAATTAAGCCTTAGATCAGCTTGAAATTTCATCATGCTTCTTTTCCTTTTTTAACATTTTATCATTGTTTAAATAGGTAAGTATTATATCATAAATACATACAGCATAAATTATATAAGTAACAATGCATGAGAGCCTGTTAACCAACAATTTCCCATCTCTCACAACTTTCTTTATGAGGTTTTTTTATTGGAACATTGGAAAAGCCAAATAATTTCAGCACAATATTTACAAACACTTTTCCTGCCATCTTAGTCTTGATATTTCTTTTAAAAATAAGCAGGAATTGACACTTATGTCTCATACATTTTCACAAGGATCCTTCCTTAAAAAAACCTTCCATAATTTTCCACAATCCAGTTGAAGGCCTTTAATATCTATGTATGGCAGCCCACAACCCACCAACAGCCTGCCAGAGGCTGCAAGGAGTAACTTGATGGTTGTAAAGAATAACTTGGTTTGGAGGTTCAGTTAACAATGTCACAATTCCACATATACTCAGCCAGACTCACTAGTTTTCCAAGAATGACCAGGAAAACCCAGCATGACCATTTGCCTTCCAGGTCCATTGTACTTGGAAGTTTCTCAACAGTTATTGTTAAATTAATGTCTCATCCATCAGCCATTTGTTCAGTCAAAAAAGTAGCTCTACATTCTAGGGATGGAAGGAAGTAAATTAATATATTTACCTGTGCAGATTTATTAGTTTATGTTTTGTGAATAAATGCTGCAGCTATTTTATGTTAATCCACCTTTCTCATAGTTAAGTGCTTTTATACTTGTATGTCTCTTCTTATTTCCAAAGTCAAATCATTCCTGTGATATACTACCTTGCAGAAAACAAGTAGTAGTAATCATTTAAAAAAAAGTAAATGTTTACACAGTAAAAGAAAAAATCTCAAATGAAGTGGGATCAATGATGGAAAGTGGTAAACCAGAGCTGTTCTAAGTGCCTGGAGGAATTTCACTTCACCTGTTTGAGTCAACACACTGGATTGACTAAAATACTGGCTGAGATTCAACTTGCTAGTTAGTTTAGAATTCCAAAGCCCCATAACTATTCTTAAAAAAAACGTGCAAAATAATCTCAGCTTCAGAACATGATGATTTAACTGTTAACTATTTTAATGTTTTGATTTATTGATTTGATTTTTTTTCTTGTGTCTTTTCATTTTATAGATTCACCATATATGTGTTTAATGTCTACTTGCTCTTTACTAGATTCCTGGAAAACACATGCACTTTCTTACTCCACTGAACTGCAAGCTCTAAAGGCTTGCAGTTCACTCAGGTATTTGTATTCTTTTAGGCCCTGTTTCCAAATCAATTCTGACGTACAAGTGTAACTAATTCAAGGAGAACTCAGGGGAAAGTGCTGCCAAATGAACTGGAAAGTCATCATCACATTTTCCTTCCTTAACAAGTAGAGAGAGCTGTTAAATTTTTTAGACAGTCATACCAGCACCAGGCAACCTGAGATGACTTGTCATGCTAGAGAAAGACATGTGAGATTAGATTTACTCTTGGAGACCTTAAGTCTACTCTTACAGCACTGCAATGAATCTTTTCACAGGTCTGAATGCTGATCTTGACACAGTCTTGTGAAAGAGCACTAGGTCAGATTTGCTTTGAGGTTTAGTTATCTCTACAGACCACTGGGCTTTCAGAAGGAAGGTGGGAGAAAGAGATGGGTTCATTTAGTTCCCTCATCTCAGAGTACCAGCTGGCTTAAGCGTTGAAAAAGAGTAAAGAACTCACAAATCTTTAGAAATACTTAGAAGTTCACACAAGACAGTCACAGTAGTTCTCAACCCTCCGTTTCTCTTCCTAAAGCTACTGCTGCCCACCTATTTGTGTTACAGAGGAAAGCAGTCGTGTTGAATCCCACTGGCAGCTGCTGCCTGTGACAAATACCAGATTGGGGTATCAAAAGCCTTTGACACTCTCACAGGGCCAGCCCAGCACCCTCCCTTGTGTCTGGACAGCACTGCTGGAGAGAGCTCTTTGATTTTAAAACCCATCATCAAATGTTGCCTCTGGCACATTTTGATTCTGAGCAATTGGATTACTGAACAAGGCCCAGCTACAGCCTTCACTGCCATGCCATTTATTTAAACAGATTTAACTTGATGTAGGAGGCTATGAGAAAACTTTACASAATCTCATGTCCTTAGAAGCTATTTCTTCCCTCCCTCCTTCCTGTTATTCATAGAGTCAACAAGACACACAGACAAAAAAATCAAACTTCCAATAATCAAGAAAATGTAAAATTTAACCAAGTCAGACTCTGTTCATCAAAGATAAAGGGAGCTGCAGAATTTTGGAGCACTCCAGTAAGTTCCAGTTCCAGGGTATAAGTAAAGACCTGAATGTGACCAGAGGTGGCATTACAGAATGGCTGGCAGTAGATGTAAGTAGCAAAATCTTTGTCTTTTTCCCTTTGTCAACTGTGCCCAAGGCTGGCTGGTCCTCAGCTGAACTGGGAAGCAGGGTAATGTTGCAAAGTTCTTCCTATGGAATATTCTGTGGAACAGTAGTCACACCTTTGTTAAGCTGAGTCCAGCAATGTCCTCACTGAATGCAAGTCTGAGGCAAGAGGTCCGAAGCATCTCTGGTCACAGTGGACTTTTAGACAATGTGCGTTTCAACTTAAGTTTGCTTTTTTAATGTTTAGTTTCTGTGTACATTTTGAAAGCTGATGGAAAACTGTCCAAGGATGGGGAAGTTTATGAAGAAGTGCTGATGTTCAACTTGCTGTCACTGAACTCAAAATGGTGCTGCAAATGTCTTGTTTGTCTAAAACCATGAAGAGAAATCAAAATYTGCCACAATTATTAACAGTACCTACAACTTCTGCCTTTTCAGATGATCTACAAGAAACATCTAGTCAAACAAAAAAATGGAATATGGTGGGAAAGTAAGAAAGAAAATCATAAATTAAACATGTAAGATACTGTAATTTTGTATTTTAACCTACCTAGGATCAAATATTGAAGTGATAAGGTAGAGCCTATCACCAGGATGCCCTTCAGAGGAGAGAAGACWAGACATGCAGGATCTCTTTTAATTTTATTTAGGTAATATTGTGCAATATATGGGAAATTCTGCATGATTTTTAAGATTTCAACCATCCTTCCCTTGCAACAAGTAAAGGGCTTCTGAGAAAACTTTCATCTTGGAAATATATTGAAGGGCTGGGAAGGGGGCATTTCTGAACTGGAAAAGTTCCTATGAACCAAAGAATTTAGATTAATTATGCTAAGTATTAACAGACTGAAAGAAGTATTTATGAAGTTCCATCTTTCCAGACCTAGACATATGTCTAAAAAGTTATCCATCTTCTACTTATTGTAGATTTTCTTATGTGTTTTTTTTCCCAAACTTCTACGCACTTAAAAATAAGCACTTAAATATCTAACATTGAGGGGTTTCTATGTTTCTATTGTTAAAGTAGATCTCTAATAACTCATTAACATCCCTCAAGATAAARGAATCAAATATTTAAATGACATGCCTGAGTTGTTTTTCATTTTTCATTTTTCAATAATTATTTCTGTTAGCTTTCATGGTTGAATATCATGAGCTCAAGCTATCATATTATTAAACCAGGAAGATTTTAAAAAATATGTTATTGTGCTTTCATATACTCAGCTATGACATTTGAGGAAGACTGTGATATAAATCTTCCAACAGTGATTCTCAGTTTATTCTGTCAATATTCTTATTCTCATTATTGCTCAAAAAAAGATACTTCATTACCTTTGTCAATTTCTCAATCTATTTCTGTAATTTAATATTCACCATTATTCTTTAGAGATTTAATGTATTTTACTAATCATGCATTACATAGAGAACTACCAGGGGATCAGACCCTGCAGAATGGGTTCGTGAAAGGCAGGTCCTGCTTGACCAACCTGATCTCCATCTGTGACAAGGTGATTCACTCACTGGATGAGGGAGAAGGCTCATGTGGATCTTGTCTGTCTGGACTTTGGTAAAGGCTTTGACACAATTCTATTTCCCACAGAATTCTCCTGGACAGGTGCAATGCTGGCTGTGTTACAGACTGGCTGGATGGTCAGTCCCATGGAGTRTTGATGAATGGAGTGACACCMAGCTGGTGGCCAGTCACCAGTGGCCTTCCCAAGGCTCTGTGTCAGACCCAGCTCTGTTCAAAGGCCTAGATGAGTGAATCACAAATGCATCATCAGTTGRTTTGCAAGAGATATTATGTTGGATGCATGTGTTGATCTCTCAGAAATAAGGAAGGCTCTAGAGAAGGGTCTGGACAGGCTGGATCAATGGTCCAAGCCCAACTGTGTGAGGTTCAAGATTATGAAGTGCCGTGTCCGGCCCCATTCACTGCTACAGGCTGTGGACAGAGTTACTGGAAAGCTGCATGGGGGAACAAGATGTGAGGACGATGGTTAAAAGCAGCTGAACATGAGCCAGCAAGTGCCCAGGTGCCCRGGAAGGCCAAGGACAACCTTGGCTATTAGAAATAGTGCGGCCAACAGAACCAGGGATGGGATCATCCCCTTGTAMTTGGCCTCRCCTTGAATCCTGTGTTCAGTTCTGGGCCCCTCACAAGAAGAAATRCATTGAGGCACTGGATTGTGTCTGGAAAGGGCAGTGGAGCTGGTAAAAACGTTTGCATATAAGTCCATGAAGAAAAGCTGAGGAAGCTGGGGAATTTAGCTTGGAGAAAAGGACACTGATGGAGATTTATCACTCTCTACATTTGCCTAAAAGGACAGATAACAAGGATATCATTCTGGCAAGGTGGGGGATGGTCTCTTCTCCCAAATAAGAAGCAATAGTGATACCAAAATTGGTTGAACAGAAACTTTCAAATAGAGTTTTGATTATTAGAYAGCAGGCATTCTATTTTGCAGTTCACTGGTCACTCAGAGGATCCTTCCTCTAATTGAGTGCACTGAGCATCAGGTGAATAGAACTTTATCATGCACACTGATTACATATTCATTAGCTATCCCTGCTTTCTTGACATTATTACTGAAAAGGGAATAAAATTTCTTTTATTTTGCAGATAAAAATAACAGAATAGAAGTAYGTATATGTATTCCTTTATTTTGCATAGTTGCACTTCTTACATGGAATCCTCGCATGGTTTTTTAGGGGTCTTCTTTAGCGGTCTTTAGCATTTGCTGTTGTAATATTTTAGGTGGTCATCCCTTGACCCCAGCTCCTGAGTGGGCAGAATACTGGGGGTTTTAGCATGATTTCTGTCTTRCCAGCCTTACAGAGCATAGCTGGCATCCTGCTTGCCTAAGTTACATCCTTTATCTACTTCTCTCCAGGTGTTTTCTTCTGCTGTTCTGTTCTAGTAGCCTTACCAATAGAACAAGAAACAGCATCTAGGTGTTCCAGAGAAGATTTTGATTTGATATTAGGAAAAATCTCTTCTCTGAGAAAGGGTTGTCAAGCACTGGAAGAGGCAGCCCAGGGAGATGATTAAAACAACCATCCCCAGCAATAGTTAAAAGACAGGTAGGATTGGTGCTTAAAGACATTGTTTGGTAGTGGACTTGGCAGTATTGGATTTCCAACTGGATCTTAAATGTCTTTTCCAAACTAAACAATTATTTGATCCATTTAATAGGTCTTAAAAGAAAAAGATCTATATTCTATTTATTCAAMTTGGTTTTGCCTTGTATTTTCCTTTTCAAAATTCTTTTTTGGCTTAAATCATTAAATGGTTACAACATTCTTTAGTATGCAATTACCTAGACTGTTAACAYAAAATTTGGGATGTGCTCATAATTCAAAACAATGCAATAATCCAAGCATTTTAAAATGTTTTCTCTTTAGGGAAAAATTAAAAGCCCTGTCCATTCAGTCTTGCACAACAATCACAACAAAACTGTTTCAAATGAACTGGTGAGTCTAATAAATTTTAAATAATGATACWWTAGGATCTGAATTTGCAGTAAAACTCTGTTGTCCTCATTCTTAATTACGTGAAAAAGAATTCTTTTTTTCTCAAAATTTTCCACRTTTTTTGCACACTTTTGTTCATACGCCCAGATTATTCTTTCTATGGCAATGCAAATCTAAACTGAAGAARGTAGTCAAAAAAATTACAGGGTCAGAGTTTCTAGATAAGAACCSTTGGCTCAAAGCTCCACCTAGCCTATCAACCTATCAGTTGTCAAGCAGGAGCTGTCACTGAGRGAAAAATAAAACAAATAAAACAATATCTTCATGGTTTCTGGGGATGATAGATGAGACTCTGACAGTTCCAACTCTGAGAGTTCCTGTGTTTAATGCCTGTCTTGGACTTACACTCTATCAATTTCTCTGATCTTTTTTGATACATATGTACATTCTTACTAACAGTATCTGGAGCATTGAATTCCACAGAATATTTCTTTTCTTCATGATTTTAATAATTATTTAACTAAAACTTTCCAACTTGTATTTTCCAGAACTTTTATTTATGAGTCAGAGTGGATTAAAATATTTTACACATGCTCTTTTATGTTATTACCTTGCCATAAAAGTGCTCTCTCCAAATGCTACTCCTTCTTCCCACAAGGTCATTATTTCATTGTTATTTYAAAGTTAAGAACAGACACAGTATTTGGATGGAGAAACCAGTATACAGTTTCYTTTTTAACAATGTCAAGACTTTCTCTTGGACCTATCTTGGCTGTCCCATTCCTTAGTTTATTATTGAGAACTAAGGTCATTCCAAGGACTGGACTTCTATCTTGTTCTAAAAGAGACTTGTATCCACAATTACACAGAGAAACTGCAACTTCTAATCTGTTGCCATTATTTTCTTTCAACCAAAAGGCAGGATCATCACAGCATTTTRAGAAGAACCCTTAGCAATCTATAGTATCTACTGCTTGAACTTAGATTGCACTAAGATTAATTGAGTATTAAACAGTGAGACAAATGGGGTTGCTGGCCTCATTTGAAACCTCCTTAAACTTCAAATATGTATTTAGCWATGTTATATGAGTCATAATTAAGGGGTTTTGTGAAGGGACAAAAGGGAAAGACTATTACAAATAGCACATTTAATAAATTCTTATCTCTTCCTCTTATGAATTATGAACAGCTACCAAATGAATGCAGTTTCAGAGACATTATTTTGCCTGGAAACTTTCCAAGAAATATAAGAAACCCCACACCTTTAGAACTGCAGAAATAAGATGTCTAAAAACAAGTTATTACTACTTTTGAGCAGTATCTCCAGAGACCTTTCAGACTGCTGAATAATTAATTGTATAGGCACTGCAAAAAAATCCATTTTATTATTTTTCCAAAAGTCCATACAATTCTTACAAAGACATTTCAGCTTATTGGGTCAAGCCTTGTACTGAGATGCTTTAGCTTATGGATCACTGATTTGGCTGACTATAATAGCTTCAGCCTGACAGGTCAAAGTCAATGTATCATACCTTTTTATATCCACCTCTAGGAAAAAAAATTAAAATAAAAATCCCAACAAAATACCACTGTGCCCAAGAACAGAAACAATWATTTTTGTCTGGCCATATTCCAGGCTGAAATTATTATTTTAMTTAATTAAGACATGGGTCACCAGTAAGGTGTTATATAAAAGGAAAAGTCAAATATGGCATTACAGTGCCTTTTTATGTACTTGCAGTAGCCAACACAAGGAGAATGACCTATTTATAGAAGCTAAGCTAAACAAATATGTTGTCTTTAAAATAACAGGTACAAGGCTCTGTTTACTTAAAGTCATATAAATTTTCTTGTTTATTTCATTACTTACTGATGTAAGCAATATAAGTAGCCTTATAAATTACTTGGTGATAAATTGCATAATAGTCAGGACTGCATTTCCACTATCTACTGACATGGTATTCCCATTTGTCAAACAGAACAGTAACACAGCCAGTCTTCTAGGATCATGGCAAATATTTACGCACATAGACCATTTGTAGTGCTATACCAGGCCAGTTACCTAATGTAGATAACAGCTGTGAAACCTTTGTACAGCTTTCTCTTCCCTCTCTCTTGGAGTGTCACAAACTACTGGGTACAAAACTCTCTTTCTTCAAAAAAAAACCCTCTGATCCTTTCTGTTTGTCAAATGTGTCCAACAGAGAATCACCTTTTGCAGATTGTAGCCTTGCTCCTCAGTCCTTCAAATACCAGGACAGCTTTCATCTCCTTGTTAAACATTTTATAAATGAACTGGCCTAGAAAACACGCATGCATACCCATTATATATCTGCCCTCTAAGCACAAATGTGTACATAACAGGATGCTCTGTGGAGTGCCCATGTGTTTCCAGTGCTTTGTATTCAAGAAATGATGCCTGTTTTCCAATTTCCCTACCTATAGGAGATCATTTCTCAAAATCAGTGTGTATTTAAAGAAAAAAAATTAGGCGGCATCATAAATCATTCAGCAAACACCCCAACTCTATTCATAGCCATATACATATGTTGCCAGTAATACAGATAAATATAGACTCATAGAAATACACACACAGACTTTGAGAAAATATGCCTCTAGACAGAAACATATTGTGCATATGCAAATAACTGTCTGGCACTGAAGCTTTGCCCTTTAGCATTCACTTAACTGTATCTCTTTCCTACGCCTGCTCACTCCCGTTTTTCCATCTGTTTATTTTTTTCAAAGCTTCGTTTAAGAATATGGTACAACTTCTCAAAAATCAAGAAATATGGTCCTGAAAATATAACTGCCAGGTATAACATAAAATATTGCTTGAGAGAAGCAAAAAAAAAAGATATAGAGGAGGCTACATTCAAGTTTTCCTACAAAGGTTACAGGAAATGGGTTTTATCCATTCTGTCCCAATGATGTTCATTCCTGGTTAGTTTTCAGGTCTGGTTGCTATACTTTAAAGAAGCTGTATAATCCAGACTTGTGATCAGCTTCCTTAATTTATTTCCCTTGAAATGACAGGGCTGGCAAAGGCAGGCTAGCTTCTCAGATGTCTAGATTACACTGTAGCTATGGAAACAGGTGTTAAAATGCTATGAATTTCAAGTTACACTGATATTCTGCACAWCACGTTCTGTACTGATGACAGGTTATTTTACATGCTGACCAATACAACAGCATCAATCTTACTGATTTACATAAGACTGTCAGGTAAGAGTGTAGCCATGATGAACTTGGGGAGCTTTTTTGGGGTTTCATTCTCAATGTGCACACACAGTTAAACATGTGCATATGCAGGGGCAGTACCTGCTACTACACTGTCCCTGAAGTCTTAAGGACATGAAATGCAGGTGCTAGAAGTCAAATTATAATTACTTTTCCAGCATAAGAAGTATTTAGCACTTTTCTTTGTTGAAGAAATAACCTCTTAGTTCATTCTCGTAAAGTGACGCAGATCTGAAGACCTGCASTGGTTTTCTTGGTATTTTGTATAAGGCTGTAGGGAAAAATCCTAAAACCTTGAATGGGTGTGGGAAAGTATAACAACATAAGAAAGCATTTTTTCTTTGGTTCAAAATCATATGACTGCCATCCCCGCCTCCCTGTGGATGGCCTCTACTGTGACTTCTGTAGAGTCTACAGYAGCATGTGGTAGGAAGCCAGACCACTTCCCATTGTCCTGAAGTGAATTCATCTCCAAATAGTGAGCATATTGCACTACAAACTTTCCTCATCACAATGAACTCAGAAAATAGTTTTTGTATGGTTTTGCAGATGAATGAGCTACAGAAATCACAGGTTTTCAAAGAAGCATCCTTGCTCTCCCCCAGGCTTGTTGTCACTTTTACATCGATACACCCACTTTATCTATTCCCTCACAGTCCTGAAGTTTGGGTGAGAGATTTGTGTTGCTCATGTGTATGGACATTCCCAATCAGCTGAATATCTGCTTCCTCGTTTGTGCCACACAGTCAGTCCAATCCTTCCTGAACATGCCTCTTCTATCAACAGGGCCTTTTTTAGTTTTCTGATATTTATTATGTTTTTGATATCCCTCATTCAGAGCCATTCAAACTGAATTATGAATTTCAATTTGGCATCAAACTGCATTTTTGTTCCTCACAGATGTGTAAACTAAAAAGGTTTTCCTTCCTGCAGAACTGGAAAACCATTGTTAAACTATGTGGAAAATGTACACTTTATTTGGTATAAAAATTTATCTTGTCAAAKCTTAGTCTTAAGTTATTTTCTAAAGCATGATAAACCAATAATCACCTGAACAATTTAAAAAATGGGAAGGCTTTGTTATGTAGTTATAATATTCTTATATGAAAACATCCGTGGGAAAATTTAAGATTAATTGGTCCAATAGAAATAAGGTAGCAAAAAGTGTAAACTACATTACCAGTGATATGGATAGTATGAGCTGCAGTCTGAAATCCCCTATCCATAGTCTGTGTCRCTGGGAATGTCCACACTGCTTCATAGCAGTTCCAAGAGTTCATTCTGTTTTCAAGCAATCCTTGCRCAACTCAGTTATCTACTTTACATAAACCTGTATGAAACAGCACAGAGATAGTTTACTTTGTATGGTAAGGGCCTCATCACAGACATTTGAGACAGGGCCAAAGATTTTGTATGAGGCATAGGACCATTATAAAACATTTCCAGGAAATTATAGGTTTGAACTAGTTGCACCGTAGAGTAAAACATCTCTGCCACCAATGAAGAACTTCATAGTTATTTATTTTTCGGAATAAAATATTCTATAAGTGAAAAGCTGAAAGGATTATTTCCAAAATTTTGAAATACATATGCTGGAAAGTCAAAGTTAAGATGAGGGTAGTCATCATACTTCCTCCTAGTTTCAAAGTTAAGGTATGAGCTAAAAGCAGAAAGAGGAAATAGGAGCTTAGTCCCTCTTGTTTATATAGGCCAATGCCAATCAAGTAAATTAAAGGAATAATTACTGAATTTCAACACCATTTATGTTCACATTTGCATGACTGGATGAAAGATGTTTGAAGGCCTTTCTTGTTTTGCCTTCCTTTTAAACCCTTTCTGTTTTTACACTGAAACATTCACTTTAGTATAACAGAAGTTGTATTCAACTTTTCCTTAATACATTAACTARAACTGCACTACTGAAACACAAGTTTTCAGTAGTTGCAGTCTTGTCTGGTGGCACCTGTAAACTCTAAACTAATAATACAGCCTTTTCTCAGCTATTCAAGTTTTAAAAAACATTACCCACTTGACACAGCAGAGTCTGCTTTGACTGATAGCAGCAGCATGCATTTAAAGGCCAGTTCAGTTTTCAGATTCATTTCCCTATCCAAAGGATGTTTCAAAATATTTCACCAGGCAGACAAAGGATTTTAGAGCCACTGCCTCTATGGCAACTGAAGTCTTAAAAGGACTCATTTCTTCTAGACATAATTCACATGAATGACACTTTTTGCACTATTGCGTCAAGTCAARTCCTTCCCAAAGGAAAACCTGTTTCTGTTATGTCCAGTCAAAATAATTACACACAAGACACATAGTTTGCTCCAATAATTCCCCATTAATCAGCCTGCACTGGTTTTAGGCATGGGTCCCAGAGGTTAATGAATGGATCATTAAATCTACTGTGCAATCAGTCCCCCAGAGTATGCCCATTTTTTGCCACATCACTTGTTTAAGAAAGCATTCTTCTTAATAGCAAAGACAGAAATTATAAAATCAGAAGCAGATGATGCAAATTACACACTTTTTAAAAAATCTTCCCTGCAAGTATTTGGCAACAAGATGAGAAGGGTGAAACTAAAGTTGTCAGGGGAGAACAATTTTGAAAACTGTTTCATAAAGAGGTTTAACTTAAGGGAAACCCCCCCCCCCCCGAACTGAAAAACAACATCAACAACAAAAAAAAAACTCCTCATGGAGTCATTTGATCTCCTTCAAACACTCACACCCATTCCCTGTAGGAAACTAGAGATGCCCGTCTGGGATGTGAGAGATCTAACACACACACGAAGTGTTAAGTATCACTGGCTCCTGCACAGAAAATGTCATCCTTCCCACCTCCCAGTTGGTATCTTTAAATAGCTCACATTATTTATGGTGTACATAGTGTTAATGTCCTTCAGTTGTTCTATTTTCAAGGATGGAAAAGCAGTTGCTAAGCATTTCTAAATGACAGCCCCAGGGTTCATYAAAAATATGGCAAACATTTGCTAAGCTCATTAAGTGCAATTTTTGTGCGTGTGTGWATCAGATTCCTCCTCTGCATGTTATGCGTGACCAAACATCTATTAACCCTAATCCCATTGATGAGTCTGATACATTCAAACTAGCAATTAGACAAAACAAAAGGGATATTTACTGAGAGACTCATAAATGGGCTTTCATATTGGACTAAGCTGTTGCAAAATGACAGTTTAATTCCCTTCTGTTARTTCCCACCTACTAGAGTACTCCCTTTGTTTGATTATAGGTTGTCAGATTTAGGGATTCTGATTGAATCAAAATTTTAAGTAAATCAGAAATACACAATAATTACACTTGCTAGGCACTGCTGCCTACCGTACAAGCAAAGTAAATGCAACAAAAATTGTAATGAAATTCAAAGAAAGAAAAAAGGATTTCAGGAACCACTTATTAATAAAACTAAATATATACATTTCCTCCATCTAAATGCAGGGAAAAAAAGTCACTTCTCTGAACAATAACATGTTTTGATACTATTACCTRCTAAGCACAATTTTTCTAGAACCAAGAGCATTTCTCCAGATCCACAGAGGAGACACCACACTTTCCTTAAACAGAATGACCTTTCTAGCACGCAGTCATGCCCTTCTCACAATCTTTTCAAACACTTTGAAGCACAGACCTTACTATGAATTCTGCAAAATATTTGCTATATAAATTGTCAGATAGAGTGTCCTGTATGGAAAAACTCRGAAACATTCATAAAGAAAATATCTGCCTGTTTGTGAACACCATTGCAAGSCTTGTCAGTAACATTTAAGGGTGCAAGAGTTGGTTCTGTCCTATAAAGTGTGAATGGGGTTGTTGTGAGTCAGTAAGGAGGGAGCATCATTTATGCCACAGAAAACTAATATTATCAAGTTTTCACAGCACAATGACAGTACTTTGCAAGTGAAAACTTCTGATGTTTACATAGATTAAAGCAATTTAACAAGCAAAAGCCCAAGAAGACTCATTCAGTAGGTCTTTCTCAAATTTTCTCCCAGGAAAAAGCTTGTTTTCTACCTGAGGGATTTTATGTTTAAATCAAAAATATTATGTCCAACYTTTATGCCTACAAAAGGATCATTAACAATGTGAAGTAATTTTSAATTAATCTCTCCTGGTTTTCCTGGAATTCCACTTCTTACTAAACAAAGGCTTCAAAAAAGTGATCACACAGAAAACCTTCAGAAGAAATACTCAAACACAATAAAGATTTTTAATTAATTATTCTAAGCCATATTTAATCAAGAGAAAAGAGCTCCTCATGTAATAATTATATACAGAGAAAATACTTGTGTATGTGTATAAATACAGAGATTCTATCAATCATTTTAAATTATATTTTAAAGTAAGCTTTTTCCCTCAAAAGTCTTCAATGAAAAGGAAGATGCTGCTGCTTTTTTAAGATTTAATGCTAGGAAGTCATTCTTTCAGTCTACTAGTGTGTACTACTGACCTAAATYTTCTATTTAGTTATTCAAAAACGCCCCCTGAAATTTCTGTTAACCACTCCAAACCGTCATATTCATAGATTTATTCCCTCTGTGATGGTGACATTTCTGTGATTCCGACAAATCACCTCTACAGGAACAACTTTCACATAAGTTTTCAGCTTCTCTTTCTCTTTCTCTTTCCCTCAATATAAACAGTATAACACTGTTTCATCAGGGTATTTTCAATAAATATGACAAAATTTTACTAAACCACAAAGGTAGTGGAAAGGTCCAAAGTGCAAAGGGACTCTCTGCGCTGAGGGGTGTATGCTTGGACATATTTTAGCTTAAAAAAATTCTAGTTTCAGATTGACCCACTTTCAACAGGAAGGAAAACAAATCATCATGGATTTTTAATAACCTAAAATCAATAAGACGTAATGAGCAATTACTCCGTTAAAAAGTAGTTGTGGTAAGAGAGCACACCTGTGGATATATGGAGCCTTTAGTAGAAACATTGATAAGTAAATGGCTCATTAAAACCAAAATCAACAAACTTTTAAATCCTAGATTTTTAAAACATAGCATTATATTTTTCTCTTAATTATGCATTTTTGTTATTAATTTTCTCTCTCTATTCCTTGCATTGCATAAGAGTTTAAAAACTGTTACATGCACTTTGTCTTAACAGATACTGAGCAATGTTCAAACATATTTTACGTTTTATAGGATGGAGAGCAAACCTGAAGRCATTTGGATCTGAAGATAATGCAGTTGGTGCATTTTTTTTCTGTTCTTGCATTGGTGTGTTACTGCTCCAAATCCACTACTCGGGAAGTTTGGTCTTTGACAAAACTCCCAGCACAGAAGTAGAAACATATACCACAGTGGAGACAGATGTGCCAAGGTGACCATAAAATTAATTTTCCTGGTACTTCTGGTTTTATTCTTCTTGAATTTTAAAACAAAACTGGAACCAGAAACTTCACTGCATGAGCTTTGCCATTCTTTACCAATTCTTCATGCAGCATTAYACCTTGTTTCAAGCCAACATAAGTTATTTACTAAGTGGATTATTGCAAAGTGATAGAAACATGTACAAGGTTGTACCAGTAGCACTGAGAACAGTATGCATAATTGCAGTTAATAGATTAAGTATCTTCAATYTGCAAGCTTAACTAGTCTTACATACCTCTCCTTTTCTTTTTTCCCCCTATAGTTTTGTCTTCTTGTGACTTAATGAAAGCAGGCAAAAATGAAAAAAGCTTTCAGTCATATAAAATCACTTAAGCACAAAGTTCAAATCATATAACAGCATCTGCATATGTGTAAACAGGCATATTTTTCCAATTGGTTTCCTGCATAAGTTTTGAGTTAGTAGGCACCAAGGGGCAAACAAAGTTTCCAAATGCTACACTACTCCAGCAGTCAGCAAAGGATTTATGAGATTTTAACAGCAGAGACAAGAGAATGCAAACAATTGTTTTGTGCAGAACTTTCCTTTCAACTTGCTCTTTGCACAGGAGCAAAATGTTCTGGTAAAAAACTGAAAAGAAGATTCTGTGTCCATTTTTACCTTGACACATCTTACAATGCCTGTTCASCAAAAAGCATGCAGAACAGGGAATAGCACATAGCCAATGTAGAAATCAACCATCACACTTTATGGATGTAGTAAATAATGAATTGCCCTGAATTAATTTACTACAAGATTATCCCACAAGGAGATTATATATATATAATCAAATACAACATTTAAAAAAATTAAAATGCTTTTCATAATTTTCAGTTCTTCTTCCTAATAYGTGCCTTTAAAACAAACTGGTAAAGATGTGGAAACCCTTGATCACACTGTTGCTTTCTCCTGAAATCCAGAGAATATTTTAACATATAATCTTAAGCAACCTTTTACATATTTACAAGTACACTTACTTTTATATTTTAGCAGTTAGGTAAAATATTTTTTTGTTGCTTTCAATGTCAAAGTTGGTTGGAAATCCCTCATGTCTCACTTTTTATGTTTATTTTTTCTTTGTTTTTCTTTGCTTTACGGCATTCTTGTGAAGTCTTTGCCATGGGCATCATGCACAGTACCAGCACATTAAACATTCCTCTCCACTGAGGCTGTCTTTAGACCCTTTTCAAGTTTTTGACTTATATGGACATTGTCAAAAACCAAATCATGAAGTTACAACACTGCAAACCAGATGGGACCAAGTGATACTTCTGCACTGGAAGWCKGATATGGGARTATAAGTCTGGGTTAGAAGGATAGGAGAAGTACAGTCATAGACATGCATAATTCACCTGTTCACCTAGTAGAAAATTTTCAGCTCTCACTCCTACTTTCTTCTATTCCCCTTTCCCCAAAACAGAACAAACAAACAAACAAACCAACCAAAATCCAATTTCACTAGTTTACAATAATTTATGAAACATTCTAAGTGTGTCTGACTTTAATTATATTAAAATATTTACTTTTTTACTCCTTTATTTTTTATTAAGAAAAGCATTTTAGTGAAGGAAAAAAAATGGGGGAAAAGTCTAATGAAAAATTCAGAATTAGATGCTGAATCCAAAGATAAGCAAAGAAGTTTTTCAAGAGTTAAACTGCAATTGGAAACCCACCTTTTCACATATTATAAATAAATAAAACCAACAAGCAAACCAAAAAAAAAAAGAAAAAACCAACAAACCTGACAAACCAAAAAAGCAACCAACCAAAGAAAAACCCACCAATGCTGTGACAGGTGTCCTTCAAGAAATGTTTTTTTWAATCCAAACYTTGGAAACAACATCTGTCTGAAATCACAACTGTGGAAATAGTTCACCAGAATAGAAGGAAATCTAATAGGATTTATTTTTAATGTTTTACCACTAGTGGTGTAGTAGAAACAAAATATCCACATTAAATACATGGTGTTCTTTTTCAGCCTGTATCTGGCCTCTCTGCCCTTCAGGCCCAGCCATTCAGGCAGAATTTGCAGATTTTCTGGATTATGGAAAATGATGCCAACATGAGTATCCTTTAGGTCACGGAGCTCTAATTTAAACGGATATCCTATTACAATGGAACAGCAAGTTTCTAGACCTCAACGAAGTTGGCATTTGCTCCAGAKAAAGACAGAACAAAATGGTCCACAAAGGTCCCATTCATGTTAAACTGGCTTCTGCTAAAGCCTTGGGAGGCTGCTTGGTCACTGAGTTGTGCAGCAGAAGGAGGCAGTCAGTGAGCTCAGGCTGCACCAGCCTGTGTCAGGACCACAGCCTCACACCTTCCACCAGGTACCCTAGGAGCTGCTGCTATTTAGCCATAGAGGTAGCATTTCAGACCTACATGCTCCAGGCAAAATTTTCATCCAAAGCAGGCACATGGAAGGTTACACATCAACAATCAGTGCCAGTTACTCGGAATGGGAATTTGTGCATGCTGCTTTGAGAAGGTAGCCCTTTGGGGTTGTATAACAGTTAGTGGAACAAGTAGCTGCAACAAACGGCCAGGAAGACTGAATATGCAATTTAATAGCTGTGTTTTCTGAATCAATATGGATTGGTTGAAAAGTAAACATTTGAGCTTAATCTATTGCTGTCTTATAAAATTGGTCATCTTCCTAAGCAGCATTAAGAAACATTTCTTTCTGTGTGGAGTAGTGTCTTTCAAAGGCGGAAAAACCTGTAAAGGCTCTGTCATCCAGAGAAGAATAATAACAGAAAAGGAATAATTTGACTGAATTCAGGCCTGTATTATTAAGTATGTTGTATTCATTTGTGGACTTCAATCAGCTGTGAGCTACAAGACTGTTTCACCAAAAACAATACATTTTGTCTGAGCTCATCAGGCCAAAATCCCTCTGTGTCTGAACTTCATATAGCTCAAACGTTATACATATGATGTCCAACMTACCGACAGAAACAACAGACTTGCAACCATCATCACTATAATTTTGCTTGAAATAAGACCAATTACACATAGTGAGGGGAAAAGAACTCCTAAATTCACTTAAATAGAGAGCAGATTCTTGTTGAGACTAAAAAAAGGAGTAGATTTGTGGTCTTAATTAAGTTGTACATTCAAAGCAGAACAAAAATGAGTCAGTATCTTTGAGTGTGCAACAGGGGCAGGGAATTAAACATCTCTTCTTTCCTCAAGACTTACAAAAAATACTTTAATTGCACTACATGTCCAAGTAATTTTCTTTTACCTGTGTACATAAATTGAAACAGGGAATTATAATGACTAAATAGTGCCTGGCTTAGGGGCAATAGTACATATCAGCACAAAAATTCTAAAATGAAAATAATTTGAGGACAATAAAATAATACCTACAAAACTAAAAATTGAGTCAAAGAAAAGATACACTAGCTTTTGGAATATATCTAAGACTCACGAGCCAACCAGTAATAATTAAGAAATTCTTAAGCCGAAAGTTTGTGGGCTTTTTCATGGACACATAACCTCAGGAAAGAARTGTTTTCAAACAGTGACTGGTGACCCCAAGCCCAGCCAGAATTCTCATAATAGTTTATAAGAAAAAGTACCCTGCATCCCAAAAATTTTATCCCCCCTATTTTCACAGGTCAGCTGCTCAAAAAAAAGAAAAAACAAAAAAAAAAATTGCATCTCAGCATTCTACTACCCATTGTACCTATGAGCCAGAAAATTTTCTTTGTGGCATGAGTTGCACAGACTTCTCCCACTTGGTCAATGGGGTTTCACAGGCAGTGCAAAACACTTGCTGAATGGAATGAAGTTAAATGCAAAAAATTACACTCTGATTGTTGTGCACCTTTTTTTTTTTCCTCTTTTTTTTTTTTTTTTTCTATAAAAGCATTCCAGCATTTTGAACTGATCTTGATTTGGGTGCCAAAAACTTAGGATTTCACTCCTAGAGGTTTACTAACAGAGATTTCCACCCTTATTTATTCTTTACAGAAAGGATAGCCTACAGTGAAAAATTAATGCTTGACATAATTTGTAGAAATAAAAATAACTCTTACTCATCCAATCCTTCAAAGCCYGTGCAACTGAATTGCATGTTTTGCAACTGGATAGGAGACTCAAGCACAGCAGTGATCTATAATGTTTGCTGTGCTTTACCTTTGGCTAGCAGGACTTAATGTCTTTCTTCATCAGCTCTTTAACTTCACAAGTTTATATCTGCAAAGGGAATTTTAGAAAACATAGTAAATATGTATTGACATATTTACTGTATGCATACAGCTTTTGTACAACATATGATTTTGAACGAATGGTTAAAATTTTAAGTAGTAAGATATTTAACTACAGATAAAAGAAGCAGTGGTTTTTCAGATTTCACAGTGAGATTTTCATATATTTGTGTTAATTATGAAGGGGTCAATGCTGCATAAAACAAAGCTATTTTTTAAATCATCAGGGAGATACCAAGAAGGAGGGGGCTGAAAAAGCTCATCTTAAGTCTGAAATCAAGCAAATTTCATTTTTTCATTAAGCAGTAGGCTCAAGTACAATTTCCTCTTAACTGTTCCTCAACAATAACTCCTTAAGAGCCATTGACAAGTTTTGTCCATATAAAGTGAGCAGGGACAARTACCAGCATCCATTGAATGTAATATGATTGATGAAATTCCCGCAAATTCTTTCAGTTCTTCATAAACAGAGCTCCTGCAGTCCTTATTCAGGCAAATGTCCATAGAAGACAATTTGTATTTCTGTCTGTAGCAGCTTGTGTCTCCACTACAAGACTACTAGAYAGGAACTTTACCCCAGTATAATCTTTTACACTGGCCTCTCTGATACTAGAAGGAGGATGTAGAAGGAGTTTCTGTTCCAATTCTCCAATTGTGTCTCAGACTATCTGGGAACTTGACTGCACAAACTTGTGACTACTTTCTTTTTTTTTTTTTCCAAATTTAATAAAATTAAAGTATGCCAGAATCACATGTAATTTACTACAGATGAATTCAGATCTAAAAGAGAATTTTTTGTTGGCTAATAGAAAATGTAGAGAAGTAGTATTTCAAATAGTAGAGCAGATGTGCAAAGAAGCATCTGTATCACCACTCACATGTGTGCGAATGTAAAGGAATACTTACAAAGGTTGTCGTGCCAGAAATTGAATGATGTAATCTCACAAAGCACCATGATTCTAAGCGACAGTAGGGCTGACTGTGCTTTTGTAGGTGAGAAAAGGCTTCAGAAAAGCTCCTTGGAGCCAGGTCAGGACTTAGGACTCAGAACAGCACTTTATTGGTTCTTGTATAAACATATTTCACAGTCAGCTGCTTTGAGCTTACTGTTTGAACCAGATGCAATGATTTTGCCRCATGCTCTCTTCACTTTCCAAAACTCATGTTTTGTGTTTGCCTCTCATATAGAGCATTCCTCTGCACCCACTTCCAAACATTACAGGGTCCTCATCGTCAGTAACTTAACTGTATGTACAAATACAATAATTAATGTGAGCACAGAAGAAAATATCTAAGCAATGCTAAAATGGCTGTTATACTAGATACATATTAGTATCTTAGTTTTCAAAGATAACTATGTTGAGAAGAAATTCTCTAATGTTGAAGTGATAGCAATGTGCCAGACTGCACATTCCATTTCTCTGATAGTCACCATGGGTATATAAATAGTCTGATAGAAAGCTTATCATTAAAATCTGAGCTGAAAAATCTTTTTGAGAATCTTAGCTATCTCCATTAGATTTCTCACCAACTCTTCTGTATTATTTTCCAGGGGGAAGGTACATTTACTTAATTTTTCTTTTTTCTGTCCTACATACTTGTAAAACAGAATCACAGAATGGGTCAGAATTGGAAGGCACCATAATGGGTCATCTTGTCCAACCTCCCTGCTCAAGTAGGCTCATCCCAGAGCACATGGCCCAGGAGTGTATCCAGATAGTTCTTGAATAGATCCAGTGAAGGAGACTCCAAAACCTCTCTGGGCAACCAGTGCAAGTGCTTGGTCACCCAAACAGTAAAGGAGCCATTCCTTATGTTCATGTGCATATGTTTGCCTATTACCTTTTGTCTTGGTTCTTGGCATCACCAAGCAGAGCCTGACACCCTCCCTTCAGATAACCACAGGCATTGACCAGGTCCCATCTCAGTCATCTCAAGGCTGAACAGGCCCAGCTCTCTCAGCCTTTCTTCATAAGACAAATTCTCCAGTCCCTTAATCATCTTTGTCCTTCTCTTCTAGACCTGCTCCAGGGCCTCGATGTCTCTCTTGACCTGAAGAGCCCAGAACTGGACACAGTTGTCCACATACAGCCTCACCAGGGCACGACAAAGAAGAGTAGAGGGGCAGGATAACCCCCCTTGCCCTGCTGGCAATGCTCTTCCTGATGCACCCCAAGACACCATTGGCTTTTTTGGCCACCAGAGCACACTGCTGGCTCATGGACAGTTTGTTGTCCACCAGGACCCCAGCCCCTTCTCCACAGAACTGCTTCCTTGCTGGGTTATTCCTCTCCAGAGTATGACCCTGCATTTGGCCTTGTTCAGACGGAGAAGGTCCCTCTCTGCTCATCTCTCCAGTCTGTCAAGGCCCATCTGAAGGGCTGGATATTTCTCTGGGGTATTTACCACTCCTCCCAGCTATGAGGGAGTCTAAGATGATATTGTAACAGCATCAAAAACCTTGCTGAAGGCAAGGTGGATGATATCCATTGCTGTCCCTTTGTCCATCCAGGTGGCATTTCTGACCCCAAACAGATTTTTGCTTTTATATATTCTTCATATATATTTGTAGCTCTGTAATTCATTATTGTATAACTATATAAATTAATAGCTAGTATTTTTCCTACTCTGCTGGACAGAAAGAAAAAAACATGTCCCTAAGGCCCTATCCTAATCCTGCCTCTTCTGAGAATGAAGGTGGAGCTACCTTCTCAAGAAACTTTCTCCATAAACATCTATTGAAGAAGGGTGGCTTCAGGAGAGGGTTGAACCAAGAAGAGGAATTACCTCCTCACCTGTGTTTTTAATTGGGGATTCTTATGAATCATGCTAATTTGCTGAACTTTTAGAACTGTATTTGCCCTATGTCATGTATACATCTTTTGCAGATTTTCCAGTGTGTACTCAGGAGTGTCATGCACCTGCAGGTCTCTTCACTAAAAGTAGCCACATTTTACCACCAATCTTCTTTGGCTCTTGGCTTTAAGGCTCACATGGGCAACAGTTTCCATCATAGAAGGTGATTGGTCAAGCATGATTTACCACTACTCCTGATCATCTTCTTGTCTTCCATGGGGATAGAAACGGCCTCCAGAATGAAGCATTCCATCACCTTTCCAGGGACTGAGGTGAGGCTGACCAGCTGGTAGTTCCCTGGGTCCTCTTTCTTCCCCTTTTAGAACAGTAGGGTGATATTTTGCTTTCTTCCAGCCTTCAGGCAGCTTTTCTGATTCAGAGATGATMATGAGCAGCCTGGCCATAGTGTCTGCCAGCTCCCTCAGCACTCATGTATGCATCCCATCAGGGCCCATGGACTGCCCGTGCATGTCAAGTTTGTCTCAACTGGGTGTTCTGTAACCCAATCCTCCATGAAGGATTGAAAGCCTTCTTTCCAACATTACTTTACCCTGGTCTCCTGTGTCAGAGATTCCTGAGGGCTGGCCTTTTCAGTGAAGACCAAAGCAAAGAAAGTGTCCAAGTAACTATTGTCTTCTTTGCTTTCTGTATTACCAGGGTTCCCCCTCCATTTAGTAACAGTCTCACAATATAATTTATTTCCCTTCAGTTACTGATTCAAAAATCCCTTCTTATTGTCCTTGACACTGTTGGTCAGATTTAATTCAAGATAGGCCTTGGCCTCCCTTGTCTCATTTCTATTTACTCTGTGATGTCTCTCTTTTTATCCCAAATGGTCTGACTCTGCTTCCATCTCCTGTGTGTTTTCTGCTTACACTTGAGGAATGACAGGAGTTCTTAATTTATCCACGGATGTCTCTTGCCCCCACCACCTAATTTCTTGCTCATTATGGTATATGATCCTTGAGCTGGGAGGAAGTGACCCTGGAATATCAACCCTTCCCTAAAGGGCCTGTTCCCATGGGATTCCTCCCACAAAATTCCCTAAAGTGGGTGAAGTTAGCTCTTCTGAAGTCCATGGTTACAATCTTATTTGCTGCCCTGTTTCCTCCCTGCCCGATACAGAACTCTATAGTCTCATGGTCACTACACAGCCAAGGYTGCCCCCAACCTTCACATCCCCCACAAGGCCTTCCCTGCTTTTTGGTGTGAGGTCCAGCAGCTACAACATTCCCTGTGGGATCCTCCACTATCCATGACAGGAAGCTGTGATCAATGCTTTTCAGGAACCTGCTGGGYTGTTGGTGTTTCACAGTGATGGTTCTGCAGCAGATGTCAGGGTAGTTAAAATCCCCCAAGAGAACCCGTGTCTGTGTTTCTGAGGCAGCTTTGTGCTGCATGTAGAAGGCCTCATCCACTTCCTTCTCCTGCTTGGGTGGCCTTTAGCAAGCACTCAGGAAACCTCATTATTATTTACTGTTGCTGTTGTTATTTATTATAATTATAATAATTTTATTATTGTCATCACAATTTCTTAATCCCCATAATTAGGCACTGTCCGTATATTCTTYCCAAGATAGGTTTCATTGGTTCCACTGCATTTCCTGTACATTGCCTTTCATTTTTCTAGGAGGTCCTTACTGATCCACGCTGGCATCCTTGCTCAATTTCTCTCATGTAGTAATCAGGATCTTTCATGCTTAAAGAAAAATGTCCTGAAAGAACTCACAGATGCATTAATTTCCTATGTTTCTGAAGGCAGGTTCCCAGGGTGTCCTGTCCACTAAAGTTCTTTTAAAAAAACATGAAAGTTGTCTCTTCTACAATTTAGCACTCTGGCCATGCTCCTCCCCTTGCCCATTTCCCTCAAGACTGTGAGTTCATCAGTACACAATCACTGAAGCTGAGGTGATGAACAAGCATCAGTCTTGTTCTTTCATGTTGGTGAGCAACCAATCCAATACAACTTCTCCTCTGATCAGACTGCGGTAAAGTCTTCAAATTTGAGGTGTTCATTACTACAAATAGGAAGAAAGCACTAAAGTCATGATTCTAGACAGATTTCAAAGGACACGTATTTTATAATGGAGGCTTTGTAGCATGGAACAGAGAAAGGTAGATTGTGCTCTTTTTGGCAAAAAACATATATAAAACTTCACTTGCAAAAGGACTTTCTAAGTCAACCACATTTTTAAGTAAATAGGTTCATATTTATTTAAATTTTCAAGTTAATGGAAATTATAAATCTAATTTTTTCAAGTTAATGGAAATTATTAATTTAAATTTTAGAATTGCAGCTTTCCCTGATCTTATAGCAGCTATTACTCACAGAAATCACAGGCCTTCTGTGCTGACTGGCATCTGATTTGTAGAGTTAAGACCCTTAACTCTAAGGCTGCTGCAGACAGCCCTTCTGGAAAGTATGGCCCCAGGGCATGTACCCTAGATATTTCACTCCCGCAAAAGATGGAAGTGCTACCACCTGAAAATGAACAACTTTCTCGGCAAGAAAATCGCTAAAAAGGCAAACATTTCATTCCAATGGGACTTTTTTTCTGGTGACAATGTAACTACTTTCATGGAAAAAAGAAGGTATAAAATGAAGTTCAGTCAGCTTAGAAAAATAGAGTATTTTACGGTTTCACAATGACTTTTCTTATTTTTGATACCTACAAGACTCACTAGCTGCAAAGTTGTGGTTTATGAGATTCCCTATATGTGAGAATTGATATTGCAGAGACAAAATGACAGAACTGTGACTGCAGAAATTGTAAAGAGGGAACAGATACAAAACTGTTATGGCTCTTGAGGCAACTCCTTCCAGAAGGAACACCTTTCACCAGTGTTTAGAGTCCCACCTACACAGATCAGAAAGCTATTGAACTAGTACTAGTTCCTACTTATTTCCACAGAATTCCTGGGTGACAAAAGAGTGCCAAGAGAGAGCAAGACTTAGACTAAAGGTATTTAAAATTTGCTCCCTTTTGCAGTGTTTATCTTTTTCCTTGTCTTAAAAATAATCTTGATTTCATTCAGCTTGTTTTCTTCTGCAGTAAATATCCAGGCATATGCATTTCAAACATGATGAACGTATGTGTCTGATAATCACATGTATGCTGAGTCCATTTAAAAAGTCCAGTTACAATCACTTTGTTTCCAAATGTGCTTCTCACTTCATTTCTAGGAAAACCAACTGTAGAAACCATTGCTGTGAACCAGATGTCCTTCCTCTCTGCCTTTCTTTCCTGGTGCCRTTCAGAGGTTCACTTACAGCTCTGTGCTAAGGGCTGGGAGCAGCTGCAGCTGTGGAGCAGATGTGTCAGAGGGTGTTCTGCACACCTGGGACAGATGACAGCAAAACACTCTGGGGGAAGATCAAAAAGTTTGTGATTCCCACTGTTACTGTCTCCTTCCTGAGATACACAGCAACTGCCAGTTTTTATAGAATAAGGAGAGGGGCTTGATCWTGTCTGTAGAGATCAGGGTTTCCCATGTCAGTCTGAGAGAACTTTACCTTCCAAGGCTTTCCAGAGAAAGTGCAATGTCTGCCCATGCTTACTGGTGCAGGAGGTGATGGGGAGGCAAAAATGTCATTCTGGAAAATCTGCACATTTCCTTCTGGGTCACACCACACACAACCGTTTTCTTGGATATCATTTTTGCATGTATCCAGTTATTCTCTTTTTAGTAGGAGAAATCAGCTGTAATTTGCATTGATCTTTTAGATAAACAGAATTTATATTGAATTTTGGTCTAAGTTTAAGTAGCTTTAAAAAACAAACAAACAAAAAAA
>CADDXX010000406.1:585091-611845 GCA_902810485.1 Alauda arvensis | reverse complement strand
CCCCTGAAGATACTGTGTTTTAGATCACCACTATTATATTTTTAAAACAAAATGTTTTCATTTCTTAAATCTGAAGCCATTTTTTCAAAGTCGGATTAGATTTATTTTTAGAAGCATTAACATTGCAGAAATGCAAGGCCTTGAATTATTTCAGATTAAATAAAATATTCCTATTGGGTTATTAAATTTCTCATTGACCTTATTTGTTTGTTTACATTTTATTCCATTTACAGCACAAATAAATAAATAAATAGCAAAATTTTCATGGGTCTTGAATTCACTATGACTAATCTGATTAGGAAAATAAGTATTTGGCAATTTTCTTGGTGAGTAGGCACACTGAATGYCACAAATTCACAGACACGGCTTCTGTCTGATTTAAAAAAATACGTGTAGCATTGAATAATAGTAAAAGAACTTGTTATAGCTGTGTTGGTCTAAAAAAAAAAAAAAGAGAGAGGAAGGGTTTATAGAGTTAAATGCCACATGTTCTGGAAAAGTGGACATGCCCTCTTCCCTTCCTTCTCCCTCCACAGGCCAGTGAGCCCCTGGCACTGTGGTCTTGTTCCCAGAGCACAGCAGCTGGGGTACCTTTGAGATCAGTCACCAGAGCTGGGAGGCAGAGCAGATCCCATGCAGGTGAGATGCACTCCCTGATGGCTGAGCTGGCAGCCTGGCCCAGCCTTGCCTGAGGATCAGTCTGTGGTGCACAGCCTCACCAGCACACCTTTGGTTTCAGAGTCCTCAGTACTACCAGCCCCCTACCAAGATCCTCTCATTGCAATTTTAAGTTCAGCAATAAATCTGTTTTTCATTAATGAGAGAATTAACAAGAGAGACAATCTCATTTCAGACCTATTAAAAACAAAATTAGGTATATTAAACAAGGTATATAAAGTGCTATGGGAAACTTTTTTCACCAATAACCATGACTGCAGCCAGTGTAATCCAATCTAAATTGCTATTGAAAAATTGCATCCCACAGTTTTCCTATTTCTGAAGGTCACCAGCTCCCCCAGACTAGCCATACCTTAATTTCACTTGAATTAGTTTTATAACAGCTCAAGTGAAAGGCCTTTGAGAGTGCTACCTCTTTTTGTCAACTCATTTTAATAAAATCAGGATCTGGTTAAGTAGGTTTAATCGCACAGACACAGTTCTTGTCTCATTGACTCTAGAAGGTTAGGGTGTAAAACAATCCAAGGAAAATCAGAATCAGCACCTGTGGTGGAAAAGCATGTCTGAATTTGCTGAAAGAGCTTGTAGCTTAGGTGGAAAATGCTAGATTATGAGCAGAATATTATGTCTAAACATGACACATAATTCATTGCACTTTCCTATATCTCACCGACATCTATTGTCATTTCTTTCTTTTTTCCTAGTTACAACAACGAATGAAGATGTGGTAAAAGTCAAAAGGTTGAATTTTAAAGTCACAGTTCTTATGCAGATRTGCTCATTTGTTAAAGCTTAGCATTTAACCACAGGCCATGACTAGAATTTATTAACTCGCTAAAAAATGATAGTATTAGGTCCTCAGACATTGTGTAGTGACTGCTTGCTTAATTATCCATATCTAAAGAGTTAAAATGGTGGCTTTTGCTGATTTAATATTCTTCCAGCTTTCTGCTGGCGTGCAGTGTACTGTGCATTAACAACACAGGTCATTGAGTACCCACTGAAAGCTTACTCTGGAAATACCTGAAGGACACATTGAACTCTTTAGAAATCCGTGTCATAATACTTCATGTGTTAACAGAGTACAAGGCACAGTGATGCATAGCAAAGGATCAGCCCAGGGTGGGCATCTGAAGTGCTCTGTCTTGCCGCTGAATGCTAGAGTGAAACATTGTAATTTTATTCCAATTATACTTTTAGTGCCATGATGTCACAGCATAAATTTGTACTTTTGCATGCAGCTCATGCTGGTGTGATGACAGCTCTTAAAATATTGAGCGATTGTACGCCCGTCAGCATAAAATTACTCTAACACGGTGCCTTTATTAGGGCTTCAATAAATGCCTTTCTTCTTGTGTTCCAAGGTGGCATTTGCAAATGAGCTAATTTCTCAGCAGTACAATAATTGTGTTGCATTTATTTTGCGAGGTGGGGGTGGAGGAGGGAGAAGAAAAATGCTGTTACATAAAAGGGGCTCTTTTGCCATCAAAACTACATTCACCATCATTAGGCAAGTTTAAAAAAGAACACATTAACTAAATGACTATACAATTATTTAAATGAACTTGGTGCTTTTTAAAGCCATGGAGGAGTATAAACACTTTTCCAAGCCATGTAACAAAAGGTATGACAACCCTCTCACAAGAAACACTTCCTGAAAGTCAAGCGCAAACTCTCTTTGCAAACTGCTGACAGATATTTTGGGGTTCAGAATGCACCTACTTCAACAAACTAAATCCTAGCCTGATGTCAGCTAACTTAATTCACAGGGTAAAATGCATAAGAAGTAAAGCTTAGGGAGGAAGCAGGTTTTAAAATGTACGTATTTTCTTTTGCTGTCTTTGTTATCGAGAAAACAGAAAAAAATGATGCAAAGAAAATGATGCATAAATGRAACTCTGCAATCATAGTGCTAACTTAACAGGAAAGACTTGAATTCACTGTTTCCTTGATACACACATCCAACAATCTGAGAAGATTTTGTGTCATGCTGTGCTTCTCGTTTCTTGTTTGTGTTACTTACACTTAAAACAACAACTGACTTTTCAAAGTGGTGTTTAGTATGCATCATTCAGAGTTCACAAATATGAAATCTGTTCAGTTGCTGAAAGCATTTAATTTTAGGGATATTGCTTTAAATATTTTTTTAAATCAATTATTCCATGAGCTAAGCTATAGCTGTTATCAATGTCACAAGTTCCTCATCCTTTCCTTCCTCTATTCCCTACTATAAATAAAGATGTTATTAAAATTTATTCAAAGTAAACAACTTGTTCTACTAAATGAAAAGTAAAATGTTTTGAAAATCATTTATTTGCCAGAAAGAGATTCTTATCCAGCCTCTGAGATTTAAATATTTCATAAAAACTGTACAGCTGTCCTATGGGTCTGAATTTAAAGGATCTTAGTTTCTTTAAGACAAAACTATTCAATAGTGTCTGCAGTAAAGGCACAAAAAGTACATCAGAGAGAAGTTATCACAAAGAAAGGACTTAATTAAAGCACTCTGAAGTTCTACAATTGAGATTACAGTTTTTCTCTCAATTATGCTTAAGATGTGTGTCTTAAAACATCAGATCTTGAATAAGGTTGAATTTAACTAGAGCATTCAACAGTACTTTTTGCTTAATGCGAGTCAGTTGTGTTTACAAAAATCAAGCACAGGCACCAAAAGCAGAAAATTAAAAGGAAAAGCAAACTTGCATAATCCCAAAACAGTTGGGGATATTTTGTGATAGAGTAGAGAAATCAGCAACCACATTTTAAGTGCATTTCTTTAGCTGCCTACCATATCTAGCTACAGCTAGGTCAGAGAATGATTTGCAGCCTGTAAGTGTCTGAATACTGTAAATACAAAGGCAAACTGATCAGGAAATTATATTACCATTTAATTAGGTTGCAAAGATTTTGCTACTAAACCTGCAATAAGAGAGGCCACTAACGAAATTTTTATGAAAAATTTAGCTGTAAAATGAGTATATCTGTTTCACAAATCGATTGTTTGCCATATACATTGTATGCATATACATATATATCTATATTTATCTATCTATCTGCACACAGAGAGTAATTATGGTTGCTGACAACAGTAATCTAAGTGCCTCTGTAGATGCAACAGGCTGTGAATCAGTTTCACAAAACTGTTGATTTGTGACTGATGAGGCCCTAGAAGACTTTCAGAGTCTTACCTACCAGTAGCAGAAATATCAATAGCGACCTTTTCTGTTAAATATAATGAATTAAAATACATAGGTAACTGTCATTCAATCCAAATAAATCTATCAGAGTTTTTTTAGTCAGGAATGATAAAATTCTTTAGGCAAAAAAAAAGTAAATCTTACTGATGAAAATGTAGGAAGCATTTTTCAGCTGTACTTGAATACAAGTATTCAGTATTGACACTGATAGTGTTAACACAAGTTGTGTTTTCATTACCCAGCGGAAAAAAAAAATGCAGTATGTGGTGTTTCCTTCCATGGCCAAAGAGAAAGGAGGAACTGGGACACAGGGAGGAATTAAGAAAAGAGAACATCTTTCAGAGTCACTAGGATTACAACAGAAAAACTTTTGATCACTTTATGATGCAAAATACTGAAAAACAAGCAAGAGTTCACTAAGGTCATTAAAGAAAGATAGGGAGCAACTTCAGTGCATGACAAATAGGGAACAAAAGGAAAAAAACAAATGCATGAAGAAAGCAATTACATTATTGACAAGATGGAAGTATAAAAGATCAACTTTTATACTTCAAAGACTACAAAGTCACATGTTCTGGCAATGCAGTAATATAAAACTTAAGCATACTGCACAATGATGCTGCATATGACTTTATTTTTAATAAAAGAAAATTAATAAAAACCATCAATTTTTCTGGAGCTCAAATGAAAATATTCTTCAGATTAAATTATTTTTTAATTAATTAACCCATAAAGAAACATCTCATGTAGGTTTCCTTTTTTAGATTTCTTTTTCACCATTAATTTCTTCCCAAATTCTATTTGAAAAACTATTAAATGTCTTATTCCATAAATGCCAAGGAGAGATTTTCTGACCTTTTCAAAAGAAAGTCAAGGCAATCAAATCCATTTATGTTAATTATTATACTTTTGTGAATATATTTTCTGTGCAGTTGCTTCCATGGTTTCTGGTAAATAAGTTGTCCTGCTAAAAATGCTGGTAAGACTGAAAGCTGGGACTGCTCAGCCTGGGGAAGARAGGATTCACAGGAATTATCAATATGCATAAGTATCTGAACAGGGCTTGTAAAGAAGACAGGCTCTTTTCTGTGAAAGCTCACAGTGGCAGAACAAGAGGCAACACACACAGGAGATTCTTTCCAAATGTCAGGAAACACTTTTTCCCTGTGAAAGTGACTGCAGATTGCACAGAGAGGTTGTGAGGTCCCTGTTCCACATACACATTATCCTGGGCAAACTGACTAATGTTGCCCTGCTTGAGCAGGGAAGTTGAACTGGTTGAACATCCAGAGGGCCCTTACAATCTACCTCTACCATCCTGTTGTTCTGTGATTCCATGGAGTTAGGGGAAGGGAGTCCACTCTCAACCAATGATGATCTTTACCAGGAAAGATTTCTGTTCCAATCACTTTTAAAACACATGGTTGTGTCTTTCAAAAGCTAAGATCAAAGTATGCAATTATAAATTATCTTCAAGTCTCAGGGTTGAAGTTATTCTTAAGAAATTAGATGTAACTAAAGAATCCACCCATGTGCCTCTCACAGAAATCTCATGTATTGAGTGTCTCCCATGCTTTGAAAGATGGAAGTTTTTTACTATTAAAAGAAGAGATGTTCCCATGTGAGAGAAGTAAGAGGACCACCAGAGACCCTAGTGATATAATGACCCTCTCAGGCTGGGTRGGTACTTTGCAGGCTTCCAGGAAGTAGAGGAGAGCTATAGCTATTCCTAAAAACACCAGTGGAATAGCAGGGAAAGATTTTCCTTTGCACATGATGGAAGGCAGAAGGTCAAGCTGTCAATCTTCAGAAATGGGGGATTCCTTGTTCGCGTTTGCAACTGACTTARCAATGCCTATTCGAAAAAGAAAATAAAATCTTCAGCTCCACAGGTGCCAGGTCAGAACCAGCTGGAGGAGTGGTCGTAGGACACACAGCCCCAGCTTCCTTGCTGTTAGTGCAAGAGTCACAAAGAGGTCCACTTTGAAGCCAGTATGATAACCTCAAGATACATTTTACTCTAGCTAGTATTGTGGGCCTCCTTTTTTTCTTTTTAACAAATTATAAATTAAAATATCTCAGTAACACATATGTTAGGAGGACAGCAGGAACCTGATTCTCAATCATATTCTTAGCTTCATCTTCCAACCTAAACCTCTTACAAATTTCCGAGCTGCTACTTGTATTTAATCCTCAAATCCTTTTTCATTTAAATGTCATTTCTTCCTTGCTAGTGCAGATATGGGGGATTGTCTCCATAGAACAATTGCTTATTTCTAACTTTTTCTTCCATCCAACAGAAAACAGTTACCTTTTACAGGTAGAATACAAGGATGTCTTCCTCTTTTCGTCATGGTACAAAACCACCATGTTTGACTGAGCATATAGAGACACCTGAATGCCGGCATCTCCTAGTATTTTCTCAGAGTTTTATCTCTACTCTTCTCCCTAGAAAAACAAGTCCATTCTCCGTAAACTAACAGGGAAAGAAATACTCATAGGAGCCACTGAAGCAGATGAGATCAAACCTCCTGCTAAGTCTAGTAACATGTCTCTGACAACAACCAGTACTGGAAGTTCAAGGAGAATGGAGGAAATATATTTCATCACATCTTGACAATCTCAAGACATCATGAACCAATGGAGTTGTCTTACTCTCTAATAACTCACATTGTATATTTTCATGTAGTTCTGCAAAAGTACTCATGGGTCTATTTACCACACCAATCACACTGATAAGGTACAAACCACAAGATAAAGCACCACCAAAACAACAACAACAAAAAAAAGCCTCAAAAAATGACAAACAGAAAAAGCCACCAAAACCAAGGGAAAATAAAACCAGAAAAAATGACCAGGAGTAAGGAGCCTGTACTGGTTTGAAAGCAAAACCAGTGAGAGACTAAGTCAGAAGTACAATTTAATAGGAAAAAATATAGAATAAAAAATAATAGTAAAAGGAACAAAGGAAAAGACCCTTGACAGAGTCAAATACAACCTGACACCCTGTTCGTTAGGGTAGTGGTAGCAGCAGTGATCCTGTAGAAAGATCTGGCAGCTCCTCTCCTCTGGGAATCCAGTAGGTRCCYATGCTGTCYCAAACTGCAGDTTATATCCAGGTGGGAATGCTTGGCTCCTCCCCACTGGGCAGAGCATCTCACAATGGGCTGATGTCATTCCATGAGTCACACAATGGGTCCTTGATTGCCCATTAAGCAGAGATGGCTCCTGAGGGGAGTCACCTGTGAGTCATTGGGCAGGGCACTGATGGGCCATTAACAGATAGTCCTGAAGGAGGGGGGCAGGGAAAAACACTGCCTCACCTGGCTCCAACAACCCATGAAGATGGTAATAGAATACAYACTTTTGGCACATCTTACATTGCAACCTAGGACAGAGCCACTAACAAAAATGTAATTGAAATATATCGTTTACATTTTGGTAGCTGACTGCTTATTCAAATTATGAAGGATAGAGACACCATTTTAGCAGACCAGTTAAACAAACAAAAATTGTGGCATTTGAAATGCATTGTGGTATCTATTCAATGCTTGATTTTCAAAACATGAAATGTCCATTAATGCCATTCTAAGTAGTATGAGCTACAGGTGTCAGTAATTTGTAGAATAAAATTGTGCCTATCCCTTGAGTCTTTCAAGCCAGATGTTAAAAAACAAGCAGACAATACGCTGACAGCAGTGTGCAGAGACACATCTGACAAAGTGAGGATTATCATCAGGGAGAGGAACCTGGATATTAACTCACTAATGAAAGCGTTTGATGTGTTATCTTAGAATCCTTCCAGTCTTGTGTCTGGAGTAATTTTCCTTTTCCTAACTACCAAGTGCCCTCTGCCTTCTTTTTCAGATTTCTCATAACATGCAACTCTTTGTGCAGTCTTTTCCTCCCTAATTTAAATTATGAATAATAATCCTTACACACTGCCTTTCCTGAACTGTTGTCCTGTGTTTTGCTGTGAATTTCTCCTATCTCATTTAGACCATAAGCTTTTTAGATAGGGCATGCATCTTGTAAATGTATGGTGTTGCAAGTGTGTTTAATGCTAATAATGTGCAGTGACAGGGCAGGGCAGATTCATAAGCAATGCCCTGAAAAAGACGCAGCTATTGAATTCATAATCTGGCACTTCATATTCACAAGAGAGAAAGAAGCTGTCATCTCAGAATAGGGGATCTGCTATAAAAGGAATGTTTTTTTGCACTAATGGTTATCAAGAATTCATACATTCCACTTCATTATCAATTCCATATATTAGTGACTATTTCCTAATGTTACTTGTATCATAAAGCTGTTGCTTAAGTCCATTTGATCACTCATATTTGTTAAAAGAAAGGTTTCACAAATAAAAAGCAAATTAAATCCAAGGTATATGAGCAAAACACCCACACACTCCTGCCCATCAAACTTCATAATGCAGGGAACAAAACAACTTCATATGTAAAATAAGATAGAAAGTTCCTCAGTGATACTTAAGGAACAACATCTGAGTCATACAAGGGGGGAGAAAGGAAGCACAGTGCTGGATGATTTAAACAAGGGAAATGTTTGGGGGCTATAGTTTCTGCTTGGGACCTGTAGTTCCAGAAGTAAGATGAAAGACTTCACCAAATTGAAGGAGGACTTGTAGGAAAAGTAATTTCTTTACAAAATTGTTGGGGGCCAAAATGCTATTTTTGAAGAGCCCATTTAATTACAGCTCTGATAGAGTAAGCTGAGTGCTCCTGGAAAAGAACTCACATGCTTGCTCATTTTTCATCAGCACCAACATTTTGGCAGCACCAGGTGACTGCCTGTTCTAAGCACAATTTAAGCATTTACTTCAGAGTAGTAGAATGCCTTGCTGTGTGTGCTCAGATGCTCCTTAAAAGCCATAACTAAAGGTAACACTAAAATTAATGACTCCCAGGGGAAAAAAAAGAAAGAAAAAAAATTGAAGAAAAAAGGAAAAGAGGCCTGCATTGATCCAGTATATCTTAATCGAAAAAGAGAACTTTTCTTGAGATTTCACAGCAGGGAACATGAAATTTTCCATGAAAAATATCTTCAGCTACACTGTTTCTTACTTCTTGGGGCATGCCTGTAAGTCTGCTTGCTGTCACCCCAGAGGCAGCACATACAGTGATACGCATATCTGGCAGCTTGATCACACACTTGTGAACCCACAGGAAACATTCCTCCAGCATACCCACTCATACCACTGCCCTCCCAAGCTGCTTCTTAAAAGAGGAGTACCTGTGGCAGTCCCTCACAAGACCACACTCCCCCCAGCCCTTCTCCTTAATCACAGCACAACTGTGACTGAGTCTGGCAGTAGACAAAGCTGTGGAAATTGCACTGGACATCACATCCATGACATTAAGGTAATTTTTTTCATTTCTTTTGATTCCTTTTTCACTCTACTAATTGCTATTCCTCTGGATTAATCAAGCCAAATGGAATTTTTGTGCTATGGGATCATGCAAGCTTAGAGAAATAAYTCCTTTTTTTCTTTCTTGGTGGGAGGGGTAGAGGGAAGGGTGGAGGGAGGGGTAGAGAGAGTGAGGGAGGGGTAAAAGGAGCCCTCAACCATAAATCTAACAAAGTTAAAGCATTTCTGGAATTCATAGACCAGGTTTATTTCTTACCCCAGAACAAGCTGATAATTAGAATGCTTAAAGAAGATAGGAACAATAATTCCAAAATGCGACAAGGTTTTGGCCTTCACTAACCTATCTAGATTAAGCTGTACCTCATAGGTACCATTTTTATTCCTATTTCATACTATATGTTTTATAAGAAAAAAAAACTATAAAATACAAAACACAGCAACAGGGAGAAAAGGTACAAAATAAGATACAAAATAGGGATTAAAAATACTGATTGCAGAAGTTGTAGAGTAAACTTTCTTATTTCTCCCAATAGTTTCACCGCGCCAAAAATATCCATAAGGCATTCTGCTGTGATTCCATTTGTCAAACATCCACAGTTAAACACATAAACTGTTCGTCTGTCCATGTCTGTGTTAGGTACAGGGTGACTTCTTTCTTGGCTCTTGATTGGCTGTCWTGMTAATAAATACAATAAATAATTGAAGGGAGTAGCTTTTGCCACCATTAATGATATAGTCTTTAGAAAATATATGAAGTAAATAACAGAGTTCCAGTGATATAGCAGGATGTGTAGAATTTAGCTTCAAATACGTCTTCAAGAGGCAGGCTCTACAATTAAACATTGAAGAAAATWGTTGCGCAGTCTCACCTGTATGGATCAAATGCAGCATCCTACTTTAGGCCTCCAAAAGTGTTTTTCTTTATCTCATGGAAATATTTTCATAAATAGCTATGATTGCAGATTCTGATCAGGTCCAAAAAAAATGAAAAAAGAAAAAAAATAACCACAGGTTTTTTCCCCCTGGACTTAAAAACATTTATCACAAAAGCAAAGAACTTAAATTTAAAACAAAGCTGGCAAAGAAATTTTTTTTTAATACAGTCCCTAATCAAAAATAACAAATATTTTTATGCTGAAGAATATACCCACATGAACCAAGACCAAGAAGATTTTTACAAGATTTTTTTAAGTAAATTTTTTTCACCAGCTAAGTTAATATTACAGTTTTGAAGGAAATAGGGATGGAAATATTCTGTAAAAGAAGAAATAACTTCCATCAACAATTTTGCACTCCTTCCTGAGGGTAAATTGTGTTATACCCTAATATTCCACTTGCTACAGTCTACCAGTTCAATGCCCATTAAGATGGAATCTAAATTTCCAAAAGACAGTGTCTAACTGAGAATACTCAAAGTTGTTTATCTGCAGAAGCCTAAAAATGGCAGGGTTGTGCCTGCACAGGACAAAACCTCTTGCTGATCCAACTCTGACACAACCCAAGCAATGCCAAGGACTAACTCAGCCTCTGTGCTCTGCTAGCAACAGCTCTTGTCTTCCARTTCAGCATAGCCAGCCTGTGCTCTTGAGAATAACAGGAATTAATTGAAAATCCAACATAAGCATGGCTAAAGAATTAAATAAAAAGGAGTGAGTCTGTTCAAGAGAAGAAAGATCATAAAAGATACTTACTTCAGAATGAATAATCAATCTTTCCTTGGCTGGGAAGGARTTTAGAGTGGGCCAATAAAATGCTTTGTGAGCATTAAAAATACAGCAGGCAGTGGATAGAGCTTTGGACAAACCCAGCTTGTAAGATATGTCTCTTTAAAAAGGGGAAAGCCTAAGGACATGTTTTTAGAGCGTGCTTAGGTACAGCCGTAGGATAAGACTGCAACATCAGCCAAGAGRAGTGTGTGGTCTGAAATATAAATCAAGTAGAAAACCCATGGTATCCTAACTCCCTTCTTTGGAAGAACAAATAGTGATATGATGGCTGAGGTTTAGTATATGTGACAACAATTATAGGCATTTTTACWGCTGAAAATTCCATATGAAACTTTCATGACCCTATTCACACTGAGCGGTTTTTCTGGCCGGTGAGTAAGAAATTAGCCACGCATTTTTTTAATGTCAGTGGCAGCTGAGAAGCTGCTAGGAATTTCAGCTAGTTCTCAATAAGAGTCCTTCTGTAGGAGCTCCTTCCATCTGCAGAAGGTCAGAAAACAAACTAGTTCCTTCTAAACTGCAATGGAGCAGGAAATGCTGATTTATTTTTCCCCTTCTTTTCATGGAAGGGATTTCTCACAGAAAGCTAAAAAGAAAGTGAAAGCTTCTTTTAGTGCCTTGTCCCTCTCAGTTAAGGCTTGCATTTTACATATCCTCAAAAAACACTATTTCAGAAATATTTATAAAAATCTAATCCAGCCCAGTGCAGACTTCAGCAAYAGAAAGTCTTCTTAGCAGAACAAACTCAAAACAGGGAGTAGAGACAAATCCCACTGCTTCAGCTKACCAACACGACAYAGTCTGTGTCACTCCTTCCTCCTGYCCCAACCACCTCTTAATRCYATTGCAGCTTCCTGAGGTACTTTCCATACAGAGGAGCTTTTCCAAGCTCTCCTTTTAAGAAGTAGCYTTTCACTGTGACACTCTTCCCCTCCATCCTCAATGCTTCCCTCACAGAAATGAACCTCGTGCTTTGTTTTAAACACCATGATAATATGATTATATTCATATATATCATATTATATATGAGATATATATACCAAGGTCAATGCAGCTACAGAAATGTGACAGACCTGCTTCACTATTACCACAATGGTCACGTTGATCACAACAGATCAATAAACAAACCTTTCAAAAAAAACAATGAAATAATAAAACAAAAGAAAATATCTGCTCCTTGCAAAAGAAATAGACAGCAAATACAGTTGAATTGTATAGTTCTGCCATTCAGATATGTAAGAGGATATTGTGATATGTAAGAGGACTATATCGTATTCTTTCACAGAATATATGGAGATATACAGTGTCATCACTACCATTAGAAAATACATGTGTGTGCTGTCAGGCTGTCTTTTTCCTGAAAACCACTTCTGGCTGCTGTGCACAYAGTTACAATGTTGTGCCTGTTTATTTTAATAACTTTTTAATTTTAACCAGRTTTTCTTTTCAAGTGAGGGAATCAGTTAAGATATCAATGTGCAAAAATAAAATGTGTTTCTGAGGGTTTTTCAATTCTCTTCTGATAGAGAAAAAATACCTGTAATGCTGCAAAACATAATGCATATAAGTAAATAACTGACTTGGTCCATTTTTTCTAAACAGAATGAGAATACGTGCTTATAAATACATCTTATGCAATGTGAGGAAGCAGCTGAAATATTTTCTTATTCCCTGAAAATGTCTTTTTTTCGCATCATGTGAGAATACTTGGTGTGTACTGAGATTTTTTTGCTTCAGTTATTTTCATGGATGATAAAATGAAAACTCTCCTTATAATGTACAAATGAGAGGTCAAGATTTCACTAATTTCTCTTCTAACTAATTGCACTTAGTGAACTACAACATATGCATTTAGGACATTACAGCATAGTCTAGCATCAGTCATAGTGAAACTTTAACTGTCTTTCAGGTTCAGGAGGGTTCTTTACTTGTTGGAAGTACTATTAAAAAAATTAAAAATTTACTTATGAACACAGTGAAAGGTAAGTATATAGTAGATAAATCTGAGGTAAAGTGGGATGAGAGAGTGCCACTGCACTCAACAAAATAAGGATGTGCTCATATAAATATAAGAAATCAAGTAAGAACATTTTTAATAACTATTACTTAGCAGAGAGACTGTACATTTTTTGAGATTCTGTTACAAAAAATAGTGATGATTTAAGGTGGATGATTTTACTTTGCAGCCTCAGTAAATTAGAAGGACACATACTAATTTAATAGGCATCACTGCAAAGGAACAAAGCTCCTAAGGTAGATGAGGAAGTCTTAAGATATGAACTTTGTCATTTGCAATTGTGTGAATCTTTATGCCCTCACAGGAGGATAAGAATCTCTACCATTATGAGTAGAGTAGGTCWACGATGTTGTTTGTATTATTTTCCCTTCCTAGTACTTTTAGTATCTCATTTCTCTTCTGTGTAGCCCTAACTGCATCTATTTTAATCTAAGATATGCATCCATGAGCTCATTTTTGGAATCAGATTGCACAGTTGTAAATATTTGGGAATCAGCATGACTTACAAAGCTCATATTAGCAGTTATTTGAAAGCAATGTTGAATAAGTTTTAAATTTTTCCCTGTTGCCCCGACTACAGCATTCCCATGTGTCCCACAGGAAGTAGTATAATATTTCTCATCTCACTAGTTTCTTGTCAAGCAGATTCTTCAAAYGCCCAAAGGCTGGTTTACTAACTTGATGATGAAGATGAACAGTGTAACAAAGGCTGTAATACTGTATCACTCCAGGCGATGTAATTCAGTCAACTTTTGCCTGAAGACAAGTATGCAATTCTCAAGTTCTGTGTTGCTGATGAACCTGCCCCAGTGACGCTCTGCTGCCCTGCACAGAAAAGGTTGAGACACAGATCCTGGGTATAATCTTCAGATCACCCCTAACACAGATCCTATTAGTTATCAGTATGGCAGGATKGTGACTGGTACCAGAGGACTTCATGCTGCCTTGCTGCCACTGAAYGACTGGGKGAAAAAAAATAAAATATTYCTTATAAAATTACCTGGAAATAAGCATGTTTCCAGCATGGCTGAGTGGGTTGCACCTGGGATTAGACTTGAACTGGAATAGTCAGAATCAAGCTTTGACAAAGGGAAGCCTCTATTCTGTCATTTGCCACCAGCTTCTTTTTAATTCTTTGTGACTGGAGGGGTTGGTATTGAAATGAMTCTCCTCATATTATCAGCTCACTGCTGGAGTTTTTCATTAAACTATTTTAATTACTTAAAACTTGCATCTCAATTTCTCATAAATACTGCCTAAAATCAACTCAGTGTCAGACAACATCTGCAACATGCACTGGAACTGGTTCCTGGAAAAAATAGTTAATTCTTAAAATGCTAACAGCTTCAGACTTCAATTGAATGATTTAATAATCAAAATTTTAATTTACTCCCCCTTCCTCTCTTCAAAAAGTTTTAAGACAGGTTAACCTGTCAAGAGCAGCATTGCTACTGATCTAGCTGAGGCAGAGAAGGAGGTTGTATATCCTCATTATTRCCATAATTGGCATCTGGAATCTGTTCAAAAATTCTGATTTACTTTGTAGCAAAGGATTATGGCTGAATGTGGAGTACTTTATGGTCTAYGGAGGCTTGTGAAATTCAAATATATAAACTGTCAGTTAAACATTTCGTGAAAAGCCCTACCTTCTACTAATCCAAAGAAACATGAACAAGYGCTTAAGGGGATGAAAATCCACAATACGTTTTGGGAGCTAACCACTTACAGAAACATTAACATTCCTGGGCAGGTTTGCTCTCTGAGCTTCTGAAGTAACTTTGGAGCCAGCAGGATTCAGTTTCTAGCAGATTTCCAATACCCTGAAAAAAAAATATTCAGTCAGAAACCTCTAGTATTTATGAATTATTAATGCTGGCTTTCTCTACTTTTTTCCTTAGTTTTGCTTTTGTGTGCCTGTTCAGCTAAGTAATTCAATAGACTGATAGAGACATGAATAGATATGCTAATTAACACCAAGGCTAACCTTTAAAGTTCCTTAAAGCTGTCAGCTTTCAATGAAATATTTTCATTTTTCTTTTTCTGAACTGRAATACAAACATTATTTGTACACTTGGTGCCAGCAGGGGTGCCCCCAGGAATCAGCTTTTAAGATTTTTTCATTGTGGAAAACAGTTTAAGAAAGGTGTCAGTTTTACAATCCTCATTTACAGTCCCTGTCATGGGAACATGTTCATGTGCCAGTAGCTTCCCTCACTTCTCATTACAACTGTCACCTAAATAAGCTATGGAGATTTGAATACCCTACATGTTGCCCTCATGAAATAGCAAAATCTGAAGTAGGGGAAAAAGAGAGAGCAAAAGGGAGGCTTGGAGACCTGAGAAATTACACTAATGTCTATATTGAATGTGGAAGGAAAATTTCTTACTTTGAAACAATTAAAACAACATGTTTGATAAACTGAACAATGGGCAAACTCATTTTACAAACCCCACTTAACTCTTTTGATAAGTTGTTCCTTCCAAAGATATTAATGCGAGAGAAAAAGAAAAGCATCTTTACRATCCAGTAGTAACTGTGTTATACATGTCCTTTCTGGTCATTGTTAAACTATTAATATAGATAGCCACAATACCAACATTTTTGATGGAGAAATGAAGGGAAACCCAGTATAATTCATATTTGTCTGAGTCAGACACCAAAACACAAAAGTAGAAGCAACCGGAACCTAAATCCCAGATTCTGAYAAAAGATAACTAAACTCTTTACCTCTCTTCTATTTTTCCCCTTCCTCCTTTTTTAATTACAACTGAGTAAGAAGAAACACTAAGCCTCGCCCAAGTTCAACACTGCAATTTCTTGCATTTCTGTTTAAATGAACAGATATTCTGAAGCTAAATTCACAACCTGTTTTGGGATTCTAACTCACCCAGTCCTGTGAGGAACTCAGKCAGAGCTGTTTTGAAAATATCAATACTATAGGTATATTTCAAGTTGCAATTACAAATCTTGAATGAAAGCCTACACTTTTGTCATAAATAAACAACTTGGATCTATTTTACTTGATTTGGGCATAAAAATTTCATCTTTGAAATACAGAGAGYTTGTACACAATCATTGTGACCAAAAATGTGGTTTGCTTATTTTTTTAAAATATACATTAMTATTATCCCAGCAGGGTAACGACACCAGAAAACTGATGTACTACTTCAAATGAAACYGGTATATTTTCAAAGTATAACTGTCTTGGTTTAGAAAGACAGGTGTCTGCTAGGAAAAGGCCAGAGCCCCCACTTGCAATGGAGAATGCAAACCCCCTCCCTCCAAATTATAATAACTTTGAAATTAGGGGCTTTCAGGCAAAAAGATGTGGGAATAGGAATAACAGTTCTTTACTAGAAATATATAAAAAAACCAAAAATGAAGTAGTACAAAACACAAACAAAAAGAAAACACTGTCAGAGTCAGAATATGACCCGGTACCCTGTTGGTCAGGGTGCTGGCACCAGTCCAGTTAAATCCTCCTGGAGTGACAGATTGGTTGTTTTGAGGCAGAGATGATCCTGTAGGAGAGTGTATTTTCCTTCCAAGGGTCCAGTGGTGATGAGATGGGTCCAGTCTCTCTCAGCAATCCAGTGGAAAAACCAGCTGTCCTGGTGTTTGAGTTCCAGATTTTTATTCAGGTGGGAATGCTTGGCTCCTCCCACTGAGCGGAGCATGTCAGTATGGGATGATTCTTTCAGTCATGCAGTGAGCCTTAAATGGCCCTATTAACAGCAGCTAGGTCCCTGGAGGGAGGAAGAGATAAAGAACACTATCCCACCTGGTTATAATAGCTGGGCCATTAACATCTCCCCCTCCTTCCCGGAATTAGAAGAGATAAAGAGAAGTACCTGCCCAACCGATTCCAACAGAGGGTAAATAGCATACATACTTTTTTTTTGGTTACATTTTGCAACCCAAGACAATAATTTACTTGGTTTTGATCATCATTAGGCACAGCAACTAGGCCAGGTGCTGAAAAGGCCTTTCATTCCAACACATCTGCCAAGGGTTAAGGTAAAGGCCTGAAGCAGGAAGTAAAAAAGTCGACTGAAAAAGTGTAAGGTAAGAGTCAGTGTTTCCTGAYCCCACTACAAACTATGTRGAGTTTTCCTCCTGCAGATATTTTTARGTTGGCTTCTGAGATTATTCAATGATTCAAAATTGAATCCARTCCTGGCTCTCTTGTAATTTGATAAGCAATCAGCAGATTTTGCAGAAATKAAAGACCTGCTTTTACACCCTGTGTGTGACACAATGATATCATTCAATCCATGAACTGTGCTACAGCATGAAAATGCAAAATATATGCACTATATTACATAAAGAAAAGAATAATCAGGAATAAAATGCTTGTCATACCAGGCATTGTAAAGATATCCTTCAAGTTTTATTTCTTCTGTACATAGGAAGATTCAGTGAGACCAACCTCAAAGAAGCCAACTTAAAAATATCTGCAGGAGGAAAACTCCACATAGCTTTTACACCCTGTGTGTGACACAATGATCTCATTCAATCCATGAACTGTGCTACAGCATGAAAATGCAAAATACATGCACTATATTACATAAAGAAAATAATAATCAAGAATAAAATGCTTGTCATACCAGGCATTCTAAAGATAGCCTTCAAGTTTTATTYCTTCTGTACATAGGAAGATTCAGTGAGACCAACCTCAAAGAAATTAAAGTTCTTCTCATGTTCAGGTAATAAATTGATGTCACCTTCACTGCTATTCATAGCAGATTCACTATTGCAGTGAAGTGAAGGTTTGAAAACAAAAATTATATAATATTCACTTAGCTTCTTTCCCACCATTATTTGCRTCACAAAGGCTCCTTTATCTGCACAATTTGCACCCTATCTGCTGCACAGATCAAGTTTGTTGAGTAATTTTCTCTTGACCATTCCTTCAAAATAAMGAGAAGATATTCTTTCTTAGTCAASTATGAYGTTTTGCTGTGTTTGCAGCTACTTCTAAGGAGTTGTTGTAAAGAATTTCCTGACCTTTGGTTTGCTCAATTTTATTGTGGTTAGTTGAAAAATCTKGAAGAGATACTTACCTTTCCATAAGTAATGTCCAGTAAACAGCTAATCTGTCTGAATGTATGATCAGTTAGTTCAGTAGAAAAATTTTCCTCTTTGTCCCACATATTTCCTCTACTTCAGTATGACCAGCTCAGTCCAAAACAGTGAACCCCAAACTATTTTTACTGCCATTGACACAGGCACCTTTTAGGAACTAAGTCTGCGTTGCAATATCCAGTCTTTCTAAAGATAGTGAGGTGTTGTGTGATCCTTTCTTAATGTTTCCTGTAATGAATATAACTTAATCTAACTTTCAGCCTCAAGTAATTCTTAAAAATTTTGTAAAATATTGGATTAGGTAACTGATTAATCATGTTTTCTAGGTAATTCTCTCTTATTGCTTTCTGTTATATCTAGAACAAGAAATGGAAAAAARGCAACAAAATTAGACAGTACTTTTTAAGAAAGTAAACCTAAATGTTCCCATTTTTATAATAATCTGAGCATTTTAGGGTTGTGGCMAATTTTGTTTCTCAACTTTATTTAATATTAATGTTACCAATAAATGACATTTTGCATTATGCTCTTTCATCTGAAGAGTCACACAGCGCTGAGAAAAAGATACTACTCTTTGAAAGATGAGAAAATCTTCAACAAATCCCACATAGTGCCAAAGACTGAACRAGGTCATTAAAACATCTTCATTCCCCAGAGAAGGAGAAGAATAAGGGTAGAACTGGAGGGACTGACCAAGGCTTTATCATAGTGCAGCTCACATTATTGCAACAGAGGAATATAAGCACATTTGAAAATAAAAGCTACRCTTTTTAAATTCTAATCCATTCACAATGTTAGAACAGACTGACAAAACTCGTACGAAAGAAAATTTGCACAAAGACAGAAAAATTAACAAGACAACACAGTAGTCAATTGGAGAGCCTRGAACACTGAACAAACTTGAAAGACAAACTTCCATATTGTGACCATTTTGAATCAYTACATCAGTCAGAAACAAAATACAGGACATACATTTAAAACTCCCACACTGCTCTTCCCAAAGAAAAGTGTATRAACTATGCAATTCCTTTACAAAACATTAATGTAATCTCTAAATTATGAATTTCCAAAGTTGAAAAGTACAAAGTGCTGTTTTTCTAAGTTGAGTAAGATCAGCATTACATCACATCCCCATTTTTTACATTAGTTGACTACTGTGGCTTTTATGCTTATGATTTTTGTGGCACTGATCGCTTATGCCCCTACTTTATTTTAGAGAAAGGGTCCCATACTTATAGTCAGTCAGACATGTGAATTGATAATTCTCTAAYGGGACTTTAACTCTTGGCACTCCAGAAAGCATTCAAAGCTATATGAGGTAGGAAGTGGGTAACAGTGAGATGAATAAGAGTCATAAATTCATAAAATCCAAYATTGTTGTGGAATGTTGCAAAATTACATCTATAGAGAGAAAGAGGATTCAAGTATTCTCCCTCACACTCTGCTGCATTTCTGCAAGTGTCTAGACTATGGTAGTTAMCAAAGATATAATTCTAAAGCACTGCAGCCCCCTGTTCTTTCCCAGTCCAACAGAGAATTATTTCCTCTGTTCTACTGAATTTACACAAGACATTATCTCAAAAAARAATGAGTTGGCAACCAGTTTCTCAAGACTCAATAATCCCATCCCACTTTCCTTTTCTCATCCCTTCCACATCTGCTCATGTTTATGAGGCTACACCTCTTGTTTTGGATTTTGGTTGCTYACCTTCTAGGGAAGCACTGAGCTTTGAGAGTTTGTTCTTCCTGCTAGAAATATTATTGAAAGAAAATTAAAGAGTTCACCTCTTTAACTTGTGAACAGGAATTCGGGCTCAAGCTGAATACTTTGAAATAGAAATTGCTGGTCTACTATGCATAGTTATGATCAACAATTTTCAGGCCCCACAGTAATCTTCTCCTACAAGTTCCAGATGGSCACACAGTATTAAAATACTATGGCTCTAATACAGAATTCACCAGGTTTGTAAATCATCATAAAACCCCATACATATTTAGTTSTATGAAAATATACTACATTGGGGGAGGCAGATGTATAAATAAATATATTACACTTAAACTCCATCACAGCTGTGCRACTTCATATAACAGATCACAAGAATAAGCAGAAATATTTGATTGCTTGAATGCTGCTGGCATTTGAGATATTCAAGAAATTGCCTATTCACTTAATTCTCTTGTTAACTCTGACCTTCCAAACGCTCATTTCAAATTGTGTTATTCTGATCATGCTATCAACATCGACATTTCTATTAAAAAGAAAACTCATTTATTTGACAAGAATCTCAGCATTAAGATATCCAATCCCACATGCTTTGTACCCCTCTAGTGTATTTAATGATATGATTTGTTATCACTCACAAGATACATAAGAGTTATACTTTTGCAATTGATATGGACATGGTTGCAACAGTCAAGAGAGATGAGATTAAAGGATGAAAGTGTTCAGTATCAGCAGCTGAAAAAAAAGTCACATTACAAGAAACTGTACTTTCTTTTTTTTCCTCTTCCCTAAACCTACTGAGTCATCATCCTTTCTTTAATAAAACTTTGTCACTGCGGTGGACAGTCATGGAACAAGGTGGAGCAACCATAGGAAGAGAGGAACAGGTTACCAAATAAGAAAAATTGTGAATTATTTTTTTAAGAAGGACTTCCAAGTATTGGCAAGAAGACAGATTTGGKACTTGGTTCTTAAAAATAAAAGAGTATTTCTGAACATGGACCAAGAGGAAAACAAATTTCCAGGAAATCCTGGTGGGTGGGTGTGAAAGCAAAACCAAACGTTAGAAGAAGATATCACCAAATCAGCACAATCTCATTGAATGAGAATCAGTGCCAGCAGCTGAGCTCTCTGTAATGAAAGGGTTAACCTATGTCAGTGAAGATAGGAGGACTTTCCACCTGAAATAAGCTTTGGAATTTGGGTTGAGGTTACATGTGGTGGGTTGACTTTGACTGGATGCCAGGCCAACAAGCCACTGTATTGCTCCCCTTCCAAGATGGACAGGAGAGAGAAAATCATATGGAAAACGAATCACAGGTTGAGATAAGGCAGTTTGCTAAAGCAAATCAGAAGTTTGCACATGCATAATCAAAGAGGGGGGAAATATCATTCTCTGTGTTTTATCAGCAAGTGATGCTCAGTGTTCAGCACCTCCTGGGAAGCAGGGCTCCAGCACAAGAGCTGCATTGCCAACATCTTACCAGACACCAATGCAAAGCACTGTGAGGACTGCTGTGGGAAATCTAATTCCAGCTCAGCCAGAACCAACWCATCACATCACACCAACAACTCTGTATTTTGCTATTCTGATGATGTTTGCATTGGAAGGCAGATAAATTCCAATCTGAGCAATTGTCTTCTCAAAAAGATCTTTCTAAAAATCATCAACCTGTAGTTTCAATTAAGTAACAATCTTTCTGCCTTGTCTCCAAGAGTAGAGTGTGGTGGTGAASAGCTGCTCTGTCCCACCTAAAGAATGGTTGCATTTCATTTATCAGAAAAGTGAATTGCTTAATGATCCTTATTTTGTCCAGAATAATTTTCTAGCAGTTAGGTTGGTCTTGTAAATCACTTTAACGTTGTACCTACAAAACACACAGCTTCAATTTATGGCAATACATAGATGTACTGGRTAAATATACAAGTAAGAACAAAAATATAATAGACGGCTTACACACACTTTTACCTAGAAGGATATTATACTGCATATCAATGCATATTATTCAGCTTCATGTTCCTAAATGTAAAGAGAAAAAAACCCATCTTACTCAAGGAAAATTACATATAAACAAGTTAATTAATTAAAGTTACATATCAAATAATCCTAGTGGATRTAAGTATAGAAATGCCTCAGTAGACTATTAACTAGTAACAAAATACTACCTAACCCAAACAGCATAATTTATACATATTTCACTTCCTATATTATCTTTATCATACTCCTTTTGCATAGGGCAGCATGAAACCTAATATACAGAGGTTAATTTAGGTAAAAACTACCACAATCCACAATTACATTAGCACCTATTAAGAGTCATTGTTCATGGAAATTTTAATTATACATTCGAGAGTGAATAAAAGCAGAAAATGATTAGGAGTAAAATTGTTTCCATGTATGCTGACAGAACTGCTGAACATAATTATACATTTCTAGGGCGACCTGTTTGGAGTTTACTCCATAATTTTATGTAAATTTTAAATTACTTCATTTTTTCAGGTTAAATGCTAACTGTTCTTTCATTGCTCAATTGAGTTGTAGGAGTAYTAATGGACACAGATTGCAATTGATGGAACAGGCATCAGATAAAAGTCTAGAAGCATTTCAGAATGACAAACTTTTAATTCATTGTTTTCTACTGCCACATTCTTCTTGCTCCTGAACAAGTTGCCAAAATTTTCAGTTACTAGACATTAGCTGTATTGTATATATTGACAGCAAAATTCCATTCCAAGGAAAATATTCYTTTTTGAAAAGTATTTTATTTTTCCCCTCCTTTTCCTCATTTATTCACTGCATGATGCAGGCTTAACTCAGCTTATACAGCTTCATGTAATACACTTGCAGTAATCTGTACAACATAGAAAGACAAGCAGAAAAAAAGAAAAATCAAATACTCTGAAGACAAATATGTGGGATCAGGGCTGTTGAAAAACCTGTCTGTTTAGATTTGCCCAGGTTTCAGTGAATTATACCACTGAAATCTTGTGAAAGCCAGTTGATTCTTTATTAGGTTCAAAYGGGAAGACAAAATAAAGCGAGCTTCACAAGAAGCTTGCAGGTAATGTACATGAAAACAAAATGAAAAGTTAAAGGAAGGCAGGAAGGAAGGCAGGCAGGCAGGCAAGCAGGAAGGAAAGAAGGCAGGAAGGCAGGCAGGAAGGAAACACTTTGCACCTGTTTTCTCCAGTACTTTTTAACTCATGACCTTTTCTTCAAACTCCTCCGTCCTCCATACCGGGATTAAATATGCTCAAACTGAGAATAGATCACCACTATCCACAGCCTAATATGAAGTTCACACGCTCACATTCTACCAGAAGGGATATGAAAGCTTTTATAAATGATAGAMATTTCTCTGTATCTGCCTTGTTTTACTTGCCTTGTATATTTGCAGAGAGAAAGAAAAACCCACAGTAGCAGATATTAATTTCTCCATTATTATTTGATAATAAGATGTTCCAGATCAAGAACAACAGCACTGCTCAGGTCCTTACCTTATAACCTGAATATTTTGCTGGACCTTGAGCTGGCAYACAAGCCTTTCAGCAACATAAATTTGATTACTGTGAATCAAGCTTAAGAGGTCTGAGTTATACCTTAACAAAAAGCTACAGTCAGGAAAATAAGATTTTAAAAACTGTGAAACACCAGACTACAAGAAGACACTGTGTGAAGCTTCCTGAGCAGATGCTGGGAGGTAAGATCAGTCAGATGTTCTTTAGACCTTTTTGAAAAAAGGTTTGATCAAAGCCACTGGACAAGGAGGTTGTTGGGAARTGTCCTTGTACTGATTTCTTGACTTTGCCTTACAAGCTGTATGCTTCTGATCTTTCCCAATTATGGGCTTATCTTTCTTTCCTTTCTTGCTACAAATGAATCGAAGAATCTTATCTGTCCCTGTAGCAAACAAGTGAGATTGTGGGGTTTAAAGACTCTCTAGGTTGAATTATCTGTAACAGATATGAAGAAACTAGATGAAGCTAGTTAGATAAGTCATAACAGTGAAAGGTTAAGCAAGTGTATAACTGTGATACCTTCTATAAAATAATCCATTTTCTTTTAGCAAATACATTTTTAAATTAATAAAATCAGCAACTTTGTCATTACTGGTGGTAACTGCTCAGTAAACAGAAAAGTGGATTTGCTTCCTTWAACCATATTTTGTATCCTATGACATAGGGTGGATCTGTAGCTAAAGGTCCACATTGAAATCTAGCTTTATCCAGCAATTAGTTTCAACAAATGTGCCGCTCACATGATCCTAGAATTTATCATCATGAGTGCACGACRTGACTAAGAGAGGGTGTCTGAAAATGGAAAAAGAAAAAAAATGTAAGAGGAAAATTTTCTGATTTTCTGTTCTTGCTCCATTTTATTTCATGTTTAATATAATATGATGCTAAATGAAGGAAAATATTGYTTATATACAAAGCCTCTTTTGATGGAATTAATTTCAATTTAATTATATTCAGTTTTGAATAATTTCCCATTAGAAAAGTTGTGTTTACTGGTATCACAAGAGCCCCATAACAGGAATTTCTACTTAAACTTCAAACCTTTAGTTCTTACTGGTATCTTTAGCTATCCCCTTTCTCTCATTCCATCTCTACTGTATTTCACAGACTACTTTATTCTAAGCAGTAAATAATATTTCACATTTAGTCACAAACATGACAGCTTCATTAATATGGTAGTTATCATGGACCTTATAGAAAATCAATTATGGGTGAAACTCTTTGTGGAACTGATCAAACAAAAAGGTCTCTTTGCAAACCAGTAGGTAGATGATTGATTGGTTTGAGTGAGAACACATGCCAGAAGAAGATAATGTTCCTAGGACCTTAAAATCTACAAATAACATTTTGAATTATTTCACTAATACTCAGTCACAGTATGAAAAAAAAGGCCAAATACTGATTTTGTACTCTAAATTRCACATCACAAGCCTGTCAAGCATTTATTTTGGAATGGTGTAATCCATGTTGAGAGAAACTGATGTCTATGGTCAATTTCTATATAATATGTTTATCCACTTTTTTCCTTTTCCTCCTCCTTCCTGAATCTTTATCACAATAAAATTAAAATAAAGTTCTTGGTTAAATTTTAAATTCATAAATCCTTCCTCTGTATTTGCCACTTTGATTTTTCCCTCTATGTACCTTGTGTGTCCTTCAGGCAGAGAGTCACCCAACAATCACCAAATACCATGCAGATCCAAATGATCCTCTAGTCCATCTTCCTTTATGATCACAAAATCAACTATGATGGYGATATCCAGATGAGAGAGATGGTCTTTGATCTACTTAACAATAATCAGAAAAATTTCACAGCTTCTACAGTACGTTGGGTTTTTATGACATCCAATCTGAACTTTCCTCAGTCCAATGTTAATCTAYTCTTTTCTAGTCTGTCTTTTGTGCACTTGTAGAAGAGAACTCATCCTTAGGAATATGTAGACCATTACCATACCTTCCCTCAGCCTTCTCTTCTTRTCAGCTAAACAGGCAATTTGTTCCAATGTCTGATCACTCAACCAAAMCCCCACAACTTTACCCTTAAAATAGAATTACTTCTATTCAACTTTTACTTCTTGTGTGGTGTCCTGCCACCAAGAAGAGCCTTGCTCCATCTTCTTTAAACATTTCCATCAGATATTTATGCACTCTGTTAAGATTCCCCTGAATTTTTATCTCCAAGCTGAAGAGTCACAGGTCTCTTGACTTCTCAGTATGTCAAATACTCCAATGCTTTCATGTTTGTACCATTTACTGGGTTCACTGCTAGATGTCCATACTTGGGATTGTCCATCTTGTACTTGGGAGCCACGATCTGGACACAGCATTCAAGTGTGTCTCACCGGAGAGGAGGGATTATCTCCCTCTACCTGCTGGTGAGGCTCATCCTAATGGAGCCCAGGAAGTTGTTGGCTTTCTTTGCCAAAGGGTTGCATTGCTGGGTCATGGTCCACTTGTTGTTCACCAAGATTCTAGTGTCTTTCTCTGTTAGTTCCTTGCCATTTAAGTAGCCCCAGTCTTGTATTTGTGGATGGATTTATCATTATGCAGGGTCAAGAATTTACATTTCCCCTTGTTGAATTTCACGAAGTTCCTATCAGCCCATTTTCTCAGCCTGTTGGCATCCCCCTGTATGGCAGCACAACCAGTTGCTATATCAGACACTTGTAGTTGTCTATCATCTGCAGACTTTCTGAGAGTGTACTCTACAATAGCATCCAATTCATTGTCGTGGTTAGGGCAAATTTAGGGAGGAAACTTCCAAAGGGGTCTCTCTAGAAAGCAGATTCAAGTGGCTCCTCCCTCAGCTGGCTCAGGAAAATATTTCCTTGGAGAAAAATGGGAAAAACTGTTTATTTAACAAGCAAAGTATTCATAAGCATAAAAAAAAATGAATAATACTAAACCATGAAACCTCTCACTGTTCTGAAGAGATGGCAAATTCAGAAATCCTTGTTGTGAGGTGTAGCTCAGCTCACCCAGTCTCTCATCAGTCTCTGCTGTGCTGGAAAATGCCACATCTTGGGCCCCGATGGGCTCTGGATGTTTTTCTGGGTTTTCAGTCCAGAGCAGGCTGATCAGTTCCAAGAAAAAAAAAAAAAAGCCACCATCTGGAGAAGTTTTCTGACTCAGCTAGCTGAAAACTAACTAAAAAGCAAAGGAAAAGTGTCCTAGGTTACAATGTAAGATGTGTCCAAAGTATGTATTCTATCACCATCTTCATGGGTTGTTGGAACCAGGTGGAGCAGTGTTTCCCGTGCCCCCTCCCTCCGGACTATCTRCTGTTAATGGCCCATCAATGCCTTGGCCAGTGACTCACAGGTAACTCCCCTCGGGAGCCATCTCTGCTTAATGGGCAATCAAGGACCCATTGTGTGACTCATAGAATGACATCAGCCCATTGTGAGATGCTCTGCCC
>CADDXX010000406.1:540393-581040 GCA_902810485.1 Alauda arvensis | reverse complement strand
TAGGACATCCATTAATAAAAATAATCAGTACCTTTTCCAGTATTGACATGTGAGACACAGTACAAGGGATAAGGATTCTGAAGGAAGGAAGGACCCAACATGTAAGAAACTTCAGAAATATTCAGATGCACTATAATAAAAGCACTACTCACAAGTGCTGTAAATCAAATGAGTACAGCTACAGACACTGTCACTGTTGTCATTTCAAAYCTGTCAGCATTTCTGCTTCCTCTGAACAGCTTGGATGGGCCACATCTCCAGAGCTCAAATGTGACACACAAATTGCCCACCAGGGCACTATTTTCTTTTAAAAGCTTCAATAGATTTGTTATAATGGACCTACCCAGGGGAAAGCTCTGTTCCCAATTCGGTAAAATGAAAGAGTTAAAAAATGTTTACTCATTGATAYATTTTAGGAATAAACCTCCTACCAGGCAAAACATTATGAAGGAAGACAGAGTGACASAGYTTTTCAGTGACAGAAAGCTGGATGYACAACCTCAGCATCTCCTGTGTACATTTAKCTTTGTACCACTTTTGTGGTGGTTTGACCCTGGCTGGTTGCCATCTGCTCACCAAAGCCTCKCTATCACTCCCCTTCTGACTGGACAGGGGAGACAAAATACAAAAAGAGGTTCACGAGTTGCAATAAGGATGGGGAAGGTTCACTCACTGACTATCATCACAAGAAAAACAGACCTCACTTGAAAATATTAATTCAATAAAAACCAGAGTRCRATAATGAAAAGTRAAATAAATCTTAAAARCACCTTCCCTTCACCTTTCCCTCCTTCCTGGGCTTAACTTTATTCCTGATTCTCTACCTGAACCCCCTGCAGCAGCATAGGGAGATGGGAAATGAGAGTTATGGTAAGTTAATTATATGTTGTTTCTGTCACTGCTTTGCRTTAAGGGGAATCCTTCCCCTACTTCAGTGTAGGGTCGCTCAGACARGGAACTTCCCTGACAGAAGCGAGCCCTCCACAAACATCTCCAAAATACATCCTTCCCACAGGCCACAGTTCTTCATTAACTGCTCCAGCATGTGTCCCTTTCCACAGGGTGCAGTCYTTCAGGAACAGGCTGCTCCAGTGTGAGTCTCCTGTGATGTCACGGGTCCTGCCAGCAAACCTGATCCAGTGAGGGCTTTTTCATGGAGCCACAGGTTCTTCCAGGAGCCTGCTGTGGCATGGACTTCCCATGGGAGAACAGTCTCTCTCAGGTGTCCACCTGCTCTCTCATGGGGCTCTTCCATGACTTYACTGCAAGGTGCAGGGGAATCTCTGGACCAGAACCTGCACATCTCCACCCCTTCCTTCTCACTGTCCTTAGTGTCTTGCAGGGCTACTTCTCTCACATATTCCCACTACTCTCTTCTCTGGCTGCACTACTTCTGCATAAGAATTTTTTCCCCTTAAATATATTGTTGTAGGGGCATTACTACCACTGCTCATTATCTCAGCTTTGGCCAAAGGTGGGTCTGTCTTGGAGCCACTGACATTGACATTGGCTCTGTTGAATACGGGGGGAAGCTTCTAGCAGCTTCTCACACCTGTAGCCCAACATGAGACAAAATGCTGGAGACAGGAGGAAGATCCATCCATTAGTTTGTGGCTATCATATGTRCCATAAACTTAGCAGATTCACAAATCAGGCTTACTTCAATACTACCCAGAGAATAAGGGAGGAAAATTTCTCTCAAGTGTATTTTTTTGGTTTCTCAACAGAAAGAAAACACCAAATCYTTGAACTTCTTGGTTAAGTCTGTATGATGATTTGAGCAAGGAAGGACGGTGTAGTATTTTTTCTGTGACACTGATTGAGTTAGTTTTAAGTTCAGTGTTAACTAGTTTTGCTTTCCCAGCCAACGCACCAATTAATGTGGTGGTTTAAGGGTTTTTCTGCTGTGAGATAGGATTAAGAAAAAAAGCAAAGCAGGCTCAAACTTAAAAGATATAAAGATAGTTTATTCACACTAAAAGGAAACAAGGAAGGAAAAAAAAAAAAAGAATCAAAATGAAACTTCTAAAACACTTCTCCTTCCCCCACCAGCTTCTTTTCTTCCTTACAGACATTTATAAAGGCAAGAACTCAGAACCCAGGGTCTGTACTTCTTATAAAATAGTCTTTCATCAATSTCTCTAGAGAGAGAAGTTTCTTCTGGTTATRGTAACTCTCCACAGGGACAGAAACAGTCTACTCGTGGCACTTAGCTCTCACMRAAGACAGYCGCCCAGGAACAAAATTCTGTCTCTGTGGTTCTCCCATAAAGTGCAGTTTTTCCCATCTGCTGCACTTGGGTCATGGACTCTATGTATTCTGGGGTGTTATTTTTAAAATTAAYAGTTCAGGTGCAAAAGGTACTCTTCATCCCATTCTAGGGTAGAAATATCTCTCACTTCTACTCAAAACACTAGCGTAGAAGACTTATATCACATCAAGCATCTTACTCAGATGCCTCAGGAAACCACAGGGTCACTGCTTCATCTATATATACTTAGTCCATTGCAAATACCTCTGCTCAAAAATTACCAATCTGAACAATTATTTCCCCAGTTCATATTCTCCATGGTTTAAAGATACATTTTAGCATAGTTTGTTACCACAATTCACAAAAGATTTTCAGCCTAAGGACATCTTCTCATCTCCCCATCCCTTAAGACACAACACCTCTTTCACAGACCTCAATATCTTCATGAAGCCTAAATAGAAACGTCTCTACTATGACATCTTCTTCACTCCCTAGAAGGATCAGTGTTCTGCAAGCTTCTCCTTGGCAAGGACAGAGTTCACTGTAGCTCGGGGATGGTCCCGTGCTCTCAGCCGGGCAATGGCGGCAGCTCTCGAAAAGCTCTGAGGCCACATGGCGGAGGGGGTGGGGGGAAAGAACAGGAAAGGCAGCTGAGGTCACAATGGCTCCCATGGTGGTGGGTGCAGCTTTCACCCCCTGAACCCCTCGGTCTCATTCGGGTAGGCTCAACTTGGGCTCGGAGCTGCTCCAGGTGGAAGGCAGTGGAGGGGGGGGAGGCGGTGAATCAGCTGCAGTCCCCCACAAAGAGCAGCTGGAACTCAGTCCGAGCAGAGCCAGAGAACACACCTTTCCTTCCCTCTCTGCCCAGGAGTCACTGAGCTCAGCACATGCCCCAAGCTAGGCCAGGGCCCAGCAGAGCCCTGGTTTCCCCCGGCCGCAGGGAGCTGGGGCTGCCTCCGACCTCTCCAGAGGTGAGCAGCAAAAAAGAGAGAGGAGTTCCCAAAATCCCCAGCTTTTATAAATGTGCTCATTCACGAAAACGAGCTGACTTTCCTCACTGGCTGAATTAGGTRTCAATCTAAGGTCCTTGCAGATAACTATTTCCTTTTTTAACTAAAAGCTATGCTAAACCATAACAACAATACATCCCTGAACACCGATCCATAAAAGGAACTGAAGARCTGTTTAATGGTGATCCCCTTTATGGCAGAGGAGCAGTGTTCAATATTTCAGTGTTTTAGACCCACACAGCTGCAACACATCTGTGTTGTGACTCTGTGGAAATTTCTCYGAAACTGAGCCTCCAGTGATTTAAGGTATTCCTATGAGTGGGYTTCCTCTCCTGTCTAAATGAACTGTATAAATCTGCAGATTTCTGAGCAGAGACTATTGCATCTGTGATGTGAAGATAGACATTTGTCACTTTTTCCAACAAGTCTTATAATATCTCTCTGTTTTCTAGCAGTTGTTATACTGCCTCTGGGCCAATGCTGTTGATTCTGAAAAATAACATTTCACATCCAATTAGGTGGCAAAGTAAAGTAAACACCTTCTAGTGTTACAGTACATATTTTAATAATCAATTCGTCTGCAATGGAACCAAGATCTGGTTCCATGTCTTGTAATCATACATAGAAACTGGTTTACCAAATGTAATGCACATAAATCTGAGAGGGCTKGCAGGTCAAGGCAGATACTTTATCTTCTACCAACTGCTCCTCTATTAACAGCCATGACATACCTCCAGTCACTGTGGAAAGGAGACCCTCCAAGCCCTCAGTACATCCAGTACTGACTGTCTCTTTTTTTTCMAAGAGGCTGAAACAATAGCCCTCAAACACAAACTCTCAAGCCTGTTTCACCAAGCCTTAACACAAATATTATCTCAAGTCATCTGTGCTAACTATTCATCTATGTGACAGTGAAAAGGGCAGTATTTTCCTGTCACTTATGGAAAAACTGCAAATAGACTGGCTGTAGAAAGAGTGGGATGCTACAAATTRTRCTGACTAGATCCTGAACAAYGGACATGGACTAGCAGGGTGCAAGGGAAGAAAAGCTTCAGTTTTTACAAGCTTGAAAAGRCTAGAAATCAACTTTCAAACCTTGGGAAATATTAAGGACATAAATGAGCTAACACCTCCTGCTGAGAGAGGACAGCACATCACCATCAGATGTGACACTGCAGCCCGCACTGCCACCCACAGCCTGGTAGCTAGCAGTTCCTCGTGCTCAAGACAATATTTCAGGGACATACTCTCTCATGAGTTTCTTTGTGGGAGGTGATTCACCTCCTGGCCCTTGAAGCAGAGCRACTAAGGCAGTTTAATGAAAACTGCAAACACAGTTTAGCAGCTTGGGGACTGGGTYTTTTCGGAGTGTGGAAACACTGTCTGAACCACTATTTCCCTGTGAGGTTTGCTGGGGGTTTTGGCAGGAATCCGGTGATATTTTCATTTCAGTCTAATTCATATTCCTTGGCAGCTGGGCCTTGTAAAAGCCCAAGAACTTTMAACTTGTTCATTCTGGGGGTTAGGGTGCCTAAGAAAGGCTATGCTGGTTGCTGCACTATGTAAATACCCAAAGGACCAACCTCTGCCTGGCTTTCACTGTGTCACCTAATTTTTTGCTTAAAAAAAAAACATTCCTGGGAKAAATGAGGGAAATGTCTATTCTCAGTCTTTGCAACTTTGATATTAGTCCTGAGCCTGAACAGTTCTCCTTTGGTCCATTTTACTTGGCACTGAAAGCCTTCCTTGCCTGACTCTTCAAGAGACAGGCCTGTTATCCTCAGGGCAACTCATCCACTGAGCTGACAGGGACAGGAACCAGATTAGATCCCCTGTGTAATCCAGGAGGAAGTAATTAATGAATTGCTCTGCCACTTAGACACTCAAAAGTCTATGGGGCCAGATAGGGTTTACCCAAGGGTACTGAAGGAGCTGGCAGAGTGGCTCACCAAGCCACTGTCCATCATTTATCACCATTCCTGGTTACCTGGTGAGGTCCCATACAACTGGAGATGTGTCAATATAATGCCCAGAAGGATCAGAAGGAGGCCTGTAGTTAAGCCTGACCTCAGTGCCAGGGAAGTTTATGGAGCAGATCACCTTGAGTGCAATGACATAGAAGTAAATGACAACCAGGGGATCTGAAGTTTAGGAAAGGCAGGTCCTGCCTGGCCTGGCCTCATCACCTTTTATGACCAGGTGACCTGTCCAGTGGCTGAGGGAGGCTGTGGATGTTGTAAAGTACATTAGTAAAGTCTTTGATACCTTAATACTGCCTCCCACAGTGTATTCCTGGAACAGCTTGCAAGCCAGGCAGCCATGCCCTGAACAGGTGCTCTCTTTGCTGAGTTAAAAACTGGCTGGGATAGTTGAGGCCAGGGAGTGTTGGTGAATGGAATTACATCCAGTTGTTGACTGGTCACTAGAGAGTGTTTCCAAAACTCAGAAATGGGTCTTTATTAAGTACCTGGACAAGGGGCTCGAGTGCATCCTCAGAATTCTGATAGATGGCTGTGAGTTGGCTAGGAATGCTGATATGCTRTGGGGTAGGAAGGCCCTGCACAGGGACCTAGACCATCTGGAYCAATGGGCCAGCAGTGTGAGATTCAACAAGATAAAGGGCCAGGTCCTGCACTGGGGGCAGAGTGGGTGGAAGGGGGTTCAGCAGGAAAGGACCTGAGGATGCTGAAAATGGGCCAGCACATACCCAGGTGGCCAAGAAGACCAGCGGCATCCTGGCTTCTATCAGAAATAGTGTGGCCAGCACAACCAGGGTGGTGATTGGCCTCATGTCAAGTGCTGTGTTCAGTTCTGGGCCCATCACTACCACAAAACATTGAGTGAGGTGCTGGGTGTGCCCAGAACAGGGAATAGAGCTGCTAATAAGTCTGGAGCACTCTTCCTTTGAGCAGTGACACCTTTGAGGTGTTTAATCCAAAGAAAAGCAGGCTCAGGTAGCCCCTATTGCTCCCTACGAGCACCTGAAAGGAGAGTGTATTGAAGTGGGGGTCAGCAACTTCTTACAAACAACCAGCAACAGGACAAGAGGCAATGGCCTCAAGCTGCACCAGGGGAGTTTCAGGTTGGATATCAGGAAAAATATTGTCACTGAAAAGGTGGGCAAATGTAAGAACAGATTGCTCAGGGAAGTGGAGGAGTCATCACCCCAGAAGCATTCAAGAATGATTGGACATGGCATTTAGCAGCCATATAGTGAATATAGTTATAGTATAGTTATTTGGTGTGATGGTGTTCAGYCAAAAGTCAGACTTGGACCTCTTGGAGATCTTATCTCACCTTGAYAATTCTATGACTCCATGATTCTATGGTTCTGTGACTTCCCATATTGTTTTCTTTACAGACAGTTAAGAGGGAAAGGGCTATCCTGTGCGAAAGTCAAGGGAGAATACCTCATTCCCTTTGCCCTTCACCAGCACACAAACACTAGGCACTACATGTTAAAATGTTAAAAAAAATCARAAAAGTATGACCACATTTCTTTACTGGTTCAGTGTGCTCAGATGCTTTAACACTGGCTGTGGTACAGCAATGTGGATGGAAAGGACTAGGCTCACAGAGGACAAGTTAAGCTTTTGCTGTAGATTGTATGAGTTGGCAGAAGCTGATATCAGATTTCCCTCCTACTGCCTCCTTAATAAACAGGCATGTCCCTGTGCAGTCAACCAGCAGTAAATCCCCTCTCTCTCTGCATCATAAAGATCCCTATTCTGTTAAAATTATTTAAGCAAAGAATTCAAGGARTTTRGTTTGGTTTGGTTTGGTTTGGTTTGGTTTGGTTTGGTTTGGTTTGGTTTGGTTTGGTTTGGTTTGGTTTGGTTTGGTTTGGTTTGGTTTGGAGAACAATGCCTAAGGATTATGTTGCTTTAATCCTAACTTCATACCAATGAAAACTAAAAGATTCATCATTTTCATACAGAACTCTTATATGTGTGAGGAAATTTTCTGTGAGGAAATTTTCTTGAGATTAGACAGAATTCACCATTAAAAATAAGTAAATAAATAGTCTAGATAAATAAAAATGGATGTTGTGACTTTTTTTTCCAGGAGATTACTTTCTCAGAAGAAAAAAATAAACTGTTACTTACACAAGGAGAGTAAAAAAGCCTCACAAAACAGATAAAGCAGAAATAGAAAACAATTATTAGAATTCATCAGTATGCCTCTACAATTGCCTGACCTCACTTTTGCTGTGCATCTCTTTTCCATATTATATCTTGTGTTTTTATTAACAATATGTTATACACAAAATATTACATGCAGTATAATTTGAGCTTCTAAATGTGTGCTTGGGAAGGATGACTGTGTCTRTTGAGACTCCTAGATTACTCCTATTAGGGAGTGAATGTCATGCTATTTGTCATCCAAAAGGTAATTTTCTCTAGACTTATATTAAGGTTTCATATTTTATGATAACCTCTATATTACATTGATCTGGGCATTTTTCATGAACCCATTCATCAGACAGGTATCTCCAGCAATACCTGCAGCCCTGCAACATTTTATTTGTTTTCAAGATGAGTAAGATTTTTTTTTTTTCAGCTGCATCAGTAATACCAAAGGGGCACTTGAGTCCCTGTGATCATGCCAGTAAAATTCCATGACAAGCTTTGCACATATTAAGAAGTATGTATGTATATATAAACATGTATAAATTAACTCCTGTTAATTTATTGATTTTAGAAAATGCTATATCAGAAGGGAATCATATGTATCCTGGAGTAAATGTTATTCTCTGGCGGCTGTCTTGTAATCACCAGTCTCTGGCTGGCCCACAATCCAACACCAATAAATACATTAAGAAGAACAGTTTCTATGATTTTTGATGCAGTTCACTATGATACATTTACATGGGTGAATGGCAGCTGTGTGTGAAGGGATGACCACTTTTGAATTAACTGCAAATTCTGCTTTACACCTGGTGTAGCATGAGGAGGAGACACTCTTAAAAAAGAAAAGTTTGCTTGATCTAATTAATAMGCATTAAAACACTTTGCAAGATGTCAGATGCTGCTTAGAAATTGTACCAAAGCTYCACAGGATAAGGGTCAGGGACTGGCTCCAAGGATGGTGTACTCAGTGATAATTAACCTTTTATATTCCTCTTAGATTTCAAAGCAACTTGTGATCCTAATTGAAATTAAATTGAGGGAGGCAGAGAGAGATGGCTCTTGCCAAACTATAAACTGCAATAAAAYGCAGCAGATATAGCCATGCACACTAATTTCCTCTTGCAGAGCACTCTGAGGAGCTGATACAGACACTAAATCAAATCCACAGGTTTATCTGACTAGGTGAGGCCTCAGCACTCCAGTCAAGAAGCAAAACAGATGCAGATCCTTTTGCCAACAGAATGCATTTCCCATGGATAAAGAGAGCAATTTCCTATTCCCTCAGGTGCTGCTCTATGCTAGTATTCAGCGAGCCTAACAAACAATCCCAGCTGCTCTCACCTCAGATGAAGAAAACACAAACAACTCTAAAAAATCAATCTAACGTTTCCTACAGTCTCTAATGTAGACCAGTCAATTCTTTTCTGCCTCCTCCCCTTTTTTACATAATAAAAATCTACCATCCCTGTCATCCCCAATATGTCGTAAGCCAGCAAGTGTAAATGCAGCCATTCATATAATTTGAATAATAATTGAAAATAAGCGGAAAAGGAGGATAAATTTATCAAACTTGTGAGAATATTCTAGGAAAAAAAGGAATTTCCTGAGGTAACTGTCCTTGACCTGGCTCTTTAATCGAGTGAAATTTCATCACTTTATCTAATATCATGCTTCATGCTTCAGGCTCCCAGCAATTCTATTTTAGTGTGGTCTAATGGGCAGCTGACACATCCACTCAGCACCAGACTGCATAATATGTGCTGACACACTGTGTGGTGAGCACCCTATTGAGAGCTGTTTATTTGTGCCTGGCAAGGAAAAATTTCATCCAGTAAAGTCTCTTCATAACAATTTTAGTCTCAGTTTTCAGGACCTCCACAGGCTCCACATTTTGAGAGGTTYAGAAGCACTTGCAGGGCAATTCAGTCGCTTATTTGGGTGGCTGTACATTATCTGACTTCAGGTGAGAGGTTGTGAAAGCACTGGTTATGGTTGTCTGAAACCTGAATCTAGATAGTGTAATGAATAGTGTCATTCTAACTGCTTTGGAGCCAGCTCTCCTCAGAAACCCTGATTCAATTTTATATTCTGAGGTTAACGCACTGCATTGGGACTGAAAATAGGAATGCACAAAAAAGCTTTTATATTTATTCAGTTCAGTAAGCATGGCAAACTCATCAACAGCTATTTGTAAACTGTAGAATGGTGGGACTTATTTGGATGTACTGATTTATGCTTCCTGTTTTTCCTGCAGCATTACCTTGGAGTAGAAATGGACTAAAAGAAAAGAGAAGACATGGCTCACAACATAATAGCAAATGACATTATCATAAACAAAGCAACATGAGAAAATGAAGGAATGACATAATCACAGAGATTYTGGCCTCTTAACCTCATGTAGAAATGAAATTTTCTATGTAGAGACCAAGGATTACATTTSCTATGCATACATAAAGAGCTAAGATATTAAGATAGTTGTTTTATTTATTAGTTATGAAGAAATAAGTATCTGTAAAGCAAGTTATATGTATACACAGGTAAGAAAAAAAATTAAGGGCCCAAAAATAAGATTGATTAAATTTAATGTTWCATCAACCCATCCACACTGAAAGATATACCCAAATTATATCTAGATATACAATTACTGACCAGCTAAGTACTTGGGAGTGGTAACCAAATTTATTTCAGAAACATTGTGGGAAAATAATTGCCTAAGTCTATGAAAACCATTTCAGAATTTTTATTTAACCTCACTATATGTATTACATAACACATGTATTTTCTACAAGGAACTACATGACATGGCCACATAGAGAATGCCCATGTATTATTCACRAGCCTATCTTGCAGGAAAGGTCCTTTGACCTTGATAGTGTTGGAAAAGTAACTTCAGCTTTTTCTCTTTAGAAAATTTGAAGTCAGAACCTTAATAACTGGAAAAAATCACTAGAAACATCTGCAATAGGAAAAAAATCAATCATAAAAATAAACTTGCAGACACCAATTATATTCACCTCTGATATACATTTCTAGAATGATAAATATGTATTTTTGGATTTAAAAGTTACTTTACTAGAGAGTGTCTAGAGACTTAGTGAAGAACCTATGTACTTAACTAACCTAACTGCAGCTAGGATGGACTCAAAGGGTAAAAGTTAAAGGCTGTTTCTTTTCTTTTTTACTTTTTTAAGAAAATTAAATTCTGAGGGGCCAAAGCCAGTTTTCARTGCTTCAGACTTTGAAAATTCAGGTTCATTATTATCTGGGTCAAATTTTGTTTGCTTGTTTTGCATAACTGATCATTTTCTTGAAAAACTTTAAATTCTCCTTTTAMCCCAAACATAAAACAGACACCAAGAAAATATGTACTAACAAAGCACATATTGTCTCAGTCAGCACTGTCTCCCATGTTTCCACATTATTGCCATGTAAGAAATGATTCCATAACTAAAGACTGATTTTTTAATAAGACAATAGTTCCGAAAATTTGTTACCAGTACAGTTAATATGTCCATTCAGTGAATATATGCTAATTTGCATGTACACACATATGCAGACATGTATTTATCTTCACACCTCTATGCAAATAGGCTAGTRCATTATACAAGCATGGAAGTCTCTATTGTGAAAATGCGAAATTAATGGAAAGTAAATCAAAATAAGAAAATACGTGCTGCAGGTTCAGTCCTTAGAGGAGCWTTAGTTTAGCCATCTTGCACAGACTGGGAGCTGTAGTTTTAGTGCATGTACAACACTTGCCAATCTTATGCACAGAAGGTGCAACATGATCTAAATAATATTGTCAAGAAGAACCTCAGTCACATAATTTCTTGACTTTTATTTCACCCATGTAAGTTTCTTTGCAAATTAATATAATTTCATTTCAGTGTGATCTCCAATTATAGAGAGGAAAGGGGGRCTGGGAGAAGGAAGAACTCTAGTTAAGAATGACATCATAGCTGTGATGYCTRYAGCAGTTTTTCAGTTTGTGCTTTGYAAAAAGCCACCTCTCTTGTCACAGTCCTTGGTCGCACTTCTGCCTCATAGTTGCTATGCACATAAAAGTCTTGCATCCRTGTGGCAGTCAGTATGTGGCTGAGAGAATAGGGTCAAGTGGAGAAAAAAAKGTTTCTTCCAAAAAGAGGATGTTTCTGGGTCATTTCTGAGAACTGTCTCTTCTTCCATGCAAACATCTGTAAGAATAGAGATGGCTTAGCTCAGTGTAGCGGGGGGGTCTGACCATCCTTCCACATTAGGGGCAACTCTGTTCCAACACATCAAATTCAGGACAGCAGCATGGGATTTCACACACTTAAGYAGGTGTCACTTTCCAGAGACTATTCCCAAACACTGGGATAAATGTCAGAGGCAGGAGAAGCAAAGAATAAAAGTCAGGATGCAGCAGCTGAACACAGGGCAGTTATATACAGGTTTGGTGTCAAAATGAAGCCATATAGACACTGATGTTGGTTATCACCTCCTAAAAAGAAAAAAAAATATGAGAAACTTTTAATCATGTGCAGATACAGCTGCACCAAGTAGCCAGCACTAGTATCAAACAAGTACCTCATCAGGTAAGTTTTGCTTTTCCACCTGCTCATGTCCAGGAGCAGTCTTATGCACTCTACTTCAGGTTCCCTGGAGTCACAAGCTATACAGGAACTACTTTTTATCTCTGAAATGAACATTTCACAACTTTTCAGACTTTACATGAATTGAGCAAACCCTGCCRGGAGACGCACAGAAAGGTTTAGAAGATTCCTCAATAGTTTTCTACTAGAGGAAGGGTACATTTGTTTCATATTTTTTCATCTGTAAAGGTGAGTCACAGCATGCTTCAGCCTTCAGTCASATACTGTATTGATCTTTCCCATCCAGCCAGAGTTAAGTATTTAGCAATAAATTCGAGTTTTAAGGCAGGGAACAGTAATTGGACATATGTCGTGATCTCTGGAGAATGAGATAAAGTGGAGAGGTCTTTTAACGAGCTTGGAGAAGGAAAGAGGAGCTCAGAGAAAATAAGGGTGTTATTACAGTTCAGCAGTAAACCCTCTCCATGCTTAGAATCCTAATAAAATCTGCATGCTATTTATCCRAATGCAAGACAAAGAAACAAGTAAGCCATGGAAAGAGGAGAGCCAAACCAACAAAAGAGTTTCTAACCCTGTATGCGCATTTCTCCATAACTCAGCGTCCAAAAACTAACAAAGAAAAGTCAGGAAACTCTCATTCTGATACAGGAAATTTTAAGAGTATCTTCTCATGAAATTATATGGGAGAAAAAGTGGAAATGGTGCTCAAGTATTAATACACTTGGAAGAACCAGGAAGGCTTGCATAGGAATCTCTTTTGGTATATGCATATGTGTGTCCATATATATTTGTCTGTATTTGCATACATATAAACATATACACATGCATTTAATTTGTTAGGCAGAATTTTACCTACTTTTWAATTTTACCTTAATTTAGTAATTTTAATTTTTTTTTACATGCGGCAATGTCTGATACTTGTTAAAGCTTKAAATTATATATTTATTTTACCCTTTCTGGGAGTTGTAACTAGGATATAGTTYGGTCTGCATTCCTTGAATTGCAATCATTAATAGACACAGGAGTTTTTTGCAAAGCTACATCTATTTTGTCCAAGAACAATTAATGAAGAAAAATCCTTGAATAATGCAAGACAGACTCTCCTAAAGAAGCTTAAACAAGGGTCAGTGAAAAATTCATTTATTTAGCATTGAAAGCATGTTTCATAGCAATCCACACATATTGTATTGCTTCTGCTTTATGGCTAACTAATTCCATAAACAATGAATTTAAATTAAACAATTAATTAACAAGGCCTAGGGTTCAATGTGGGATCAATAACAATCTTCTGTCTGTAATGTTTTAGGTTAAGATCCACAAATAAGCATTTAATATAAATTTCCATAAAGGACTTATTGTGTACATACCAAATTATTAAATGTTTTTCCAGGACAAGAGATGAACTATATAATAGATTAAGCACTTGTTAAGCAGGTCCTAATTCTRATATCATTTCAAGGTATTATACTTATTTTACAGGAGTTGCATTAATGTATTTTACTTTGTATGCAATTTTTAAAAATTACTGTTTTCTTTTTGCATTGTGAGTGAAAGAAATRTTTTTGTGGATTTCTTTCTCTTTCCCTGAAGCATCTGATACTCACTGTCCAATGTATAATAGGACAGTGAGTATCAGTGTCCTATGTATAACAGGGTAGAAAAGGGACAATATTCTTGTTACGTATGGGCACTTTTTCTTCACTAATTGAAATTATCTTCTAATTAAAATTCATTTCAATCCTTTACCTCTGTCTGCCCACAAAATTTTCTCAGCTTTACTGAAAAGTTCAATAAAGGCTAGKGCTAGATGTAGAAATCTTTGTAGCTTTTTGGGTAAACAAACAAATTAATAGCACGTATATTTCTATTAATCTAGACTGTTACCTAACTTTGTAGGGTAGGGAAATGTATCTCATTCTTAATGTAAGTGCATTTGTGGGACACAAAATCTTGATCTAGCTGTATCCAGTGTATTTCACCACTTACTTCCTCACAAGATGCATTTAAGATTTACCCAGGGAAAACAAACATGTCCTTAGGACATAATAGTAAGGCCATGACAGACACACAAATGGTGCACAGTTATACAAAGTCCCACTGCAATGCCTGAATGRCAAGGACATATTTACTAGGGCAGCTGCTCCCTGGCTCTGGGTGAAGTCCTGGTGCCCTAGGTTTTCTCTTCTTTATCCTGAATCATCAAGATGCACCTACCTTCCAAAGGCTTGAAGGACTTAATTAATGGATGTTCATAAAACACCCCAAATACCTTTGAAGACATTTGACTAGTATGAAGAATACTGTTTCCCACATGCATTGTGAATGAATAGAAATGCTTTTGACATTTGCACACCTATACTGAATTGCTGAAAAAAAATACAGGCAACCCAGTTTCATTGATTAAACATTTAGTAGGGATTCCCTTTTTTTTAACCCCAGGAATTCAGTAGACACATGAAAATATCTACAAAAAGAAAGCTTCTACAAAAGCATTTCTGTTGACTTCTGACAGATGCTTATCATAATAAAAGACAATGGAAAGGGTCAAAGTTCAAGAAAAAAATCTTTCTCCAAGATGAGCTCTGTTATCTACAATATTCTAATACTAAAATGAGTTGCAATCTTTAGTGAGGCTCATGMGTTCATCTCTATGTCACATACTGACAGGGTTTTATGAAATTCATGTCTCAAATCTAAATTTAACCCCCCAAATTCTATAGGAATAAGGACTTGTAACTTCAAACCTGTTTATATCTGCTTGCCAGTATTACAGCAAAGGCATATAAATGATCTGTGAGTTACCTCATAACATGCAAGTGCTTTTAAGACCTTCGTCTGTACTCAGATATATTGTTATTGGGTTTCTTTCTGAGACAGACAGAATTTCCTATGGTTAGCATTTCTTATATCGAAAATTTTACCAAAGTATAGCACCAGAGGGGATTTCGGGAGAGGACAGGATGAGGGTCATTGGAGTGTCTCTGATACTTAGTTCTGCTTCTAGCATGCTCTTTTTGCTTCACCACATAGGTTATCTTTTCTTTATTATCATGTGTAAACATCCATTTACATGAAACAAGATCTTCAGAGCAACCATGCAAATGTTACCCTCGCTTCACTCATGTTAAGTAACTGGGGGAAAAGAACTTGTTTGTACATTGTCCTTCACTGTAAGGTCTTACTTTTTGCCAGTGTTCTCAGTTACAGTCAAATACAGAGTATATACCCTGAAAACATCCAAAAGCTATAAGCCAGCACAGATTTTGTACTGTGGGTTGTGGGTGTTTCTTCTTCCTCTTCAGGGAGTAGTTCATTTCTAGTTGTCTTCAACTTTAACGTATTTTGAGGGTTTTACTTTGGGGATACATTTGTGTCATGAAATTACCAAAGATATATCCCACAATATTAATGCATATTTTACAAAATACAGAGTAGGTAAAAARTACAGGTTAAAATGCCTTATCCTTTATAAAATTTACAAGTCCAAAATAACATACATTGAAAAGGCAGTAGGTATCAGAAATATCTCTGGTGTCATGGTTCCATTTGCATCAAATTCAAGATGGCAAGCAGAAACATTTGTGACTCAATGGATGCTTGCTGTCTTCAGGCATCAGGATGCTTGAGTTGTTGTGGATATACCATATTTTAGATGAAGGCACATAAACAAAATCAGATCATCCAGATCAGCAAGTTAAAAAATTGRTTTAGGGGTATGTCTTGGGAAAAGGTAGTCAAAATACGCTTCCCTTGTTGGCTCAAAAGTTGCTGTCCTTTTTGCTTTCTTATTTAAATGTCCAACTTCATCTGTTTGCTAATATTTTGGGGACATCTATATCACCTTCTTTTTTTTTTTTTTTTCACTTGGCATATAAAAGAAGGGCTCTGCTAACTTTATCATACCTACAGAGCCCTTCCTTAGCCATCCTCACAGTTGTTATTAAGTGTGGCTGAGGAGCTGGAGCCAAATTGTAAAGGACCTGACACCCACAAAGAGACATGAAGAGAAACCAAGCCACAATTACAGCTTTCAGTACTTTTGTATTCTACAGTTCTTTTACTGACTACCTTGACAAACTGGTGTGTAAAAAGTAAGATATATAAATTTATTTCTTAAATAGGGGAAATTTCATTCACCTAACATTTTCTTACCCAGAATGTTTTGAAACATCTCTTTCTAAAAAAGAGAAGCTTTGTAAACTGAGCTAGGATTAAATGTATCACTGTGGCTTATACAGAATACCTTAATTTGTGTATATGGAGAAAGATAACTTGACCTGAAAAAATCAAGAAAATCAAGAAAGCTTTAGAAAGTATATTTTCACAGAAGAGGAAGAAGAAATTTGATGCCAAGAAATGAAGACATGTAAATTTTTTAGCATGATGGGGATAGATGTGSAGAAGATCTATGAAAGAGAATTCAAGCTTTTCTTACATGGTCATTTTCAAAATATTGAAGGCCACTTAAAAAATATTATAATAGAGGACCCAAGAAGTCACACTTTGAAAACAAAAGCTCAGGAGAAGTTTAAGAATAATTTAAAATTTTCTTAGAAATGTCCATGGTATTTTAAACCACTAGATTCACCATAGGTGAGAATCTGAAATCTTTAAACCAGACAAGTTACAAAGGCACTAAAGAGACCTATAATGTCCAGTAAGGACAAACAAAGCAAAAGTAAGGTTCTGCTCACTATACATAAGGGACAGGTTTTGATAGATACACTGTACTCCTATTACATGATTTTCTCTCACCAAAATACTTCAAGGCTCATCATGGCTCTTTTCATGCTAAAATAATAACAATAAACAAAGAGCATGATCAGCTACAGTGGCATTTCACACCATCCATCACTTACAGAGCTTGAAACAGGAAGCACCATTTTCCAAATTGAAAATGTTTCAATGGGCTGTCAAAAAGCCTCTCAGTAAATGTGTTCCATCCAACAGAAACAAGCCCTCTGCAAACAAATCAAGTGGTGCAGAAATCCTTTGCACAAGATGATAGGCGAGGCCTCCATGCTGACACTGTATGCAAGCCAAGTTTTCATGTACTTTGATGGCTGACCTCCAACTCCTGACATATTCATTATATTCCAGCATGTTGGGCACAGATTGCATTGAAGTGATGACAGCTACAAGACAGCCAACAAGGAATATGGGCATTCTGGCAACAGGTGGCCTTTCATTTGTACTGGGAAAGTTAATCTAGTTTATCATCRAAGTATATTATGTTCAAGGAGTGTCATGTTTTGAGAAATATAGTGACAGATCAAACAGAGGAAGCAGTCTTCCATAGACTGTGACATTTTTCGTAGACCAAACCTCTCAAGCTGCTCTATTGTTTATGCTTGATTTAGGTCAGTTWAAAATTATTCCATTGTCTCAGGGTTTACACGGCTGGCTCCAAATTATACTTTCTGCCCAATGCCAAAGTCTGGTGGAGGTATGCCAGAAAGTATGCAGCCCTGGGACCACCATCAGCCACTTGAATGGGGAATACTTGATTACCTTGAAAAAGGTGATTTTAGAAAGATTATGCTTCTCAAGGAAAAATATCAGATAGAAATACTTCTGGGAATGTGCATATCTTAGCTCTGACAACCACATTAGCTGCAAATTCAGTCCTAAAAATTCTTACTCCCTAGCCCACTTTGCTTATCTTTTTCAACAGACTGAGGAAAATTTGTGTAAAATTGAAATCATGTCAGAGTCTCATAACTCAAGTGGCTGATGTGAACTCTTGGTTTAATTTCACTCCTACTTTTGAAGATAGGTCAGAGAAATACTGTGCCACAGTTAAAGTAAACCATTGATTTTTACATGTGAGGATATATTCACAGAGCTGACAATTTTTTTTTGTTGAAACTGTTTGTGAAAACAAAATAATTTTACCTAGACTTAAAGTTTTGACAATAAATCTACTTGCTGTGGAAATTGCAAATATATACTCAAGAGATATAAATGAGCAGAAAAACACCCAAACCTAAAATACTAAAACTGGAAATGGACATCTGGAAGTCCTGCTACAATCACCAAATATTGCAGCTTTAATAATGTAAATATTTTTTTCTTTAGYGACCACTCCCTGGAATACAGACTTGGCTGATGATGTTGGAAGTAAAACTAGACATTTCAAGAAAAATGTGATCTAGCCAGGGAAATTAAGTCACCAACAGAACCAGCAGAATTACAGGGCTCCAACTACAGCCTGTATARGATACCATGGCAACATTTCCTAATSAAAATATCAGGAATTCGAATTACAYACTYTTGTATGAATTTCTATCAAAAAGAGATTAATGGAAAATGTAGACAAGTGGATTCACTTCATAAAATAAAGTTTGCCAAATAAAGGGACAAGCAACCCCATCTTTTTCTTTCTATCATGGTATAGTTAATATTAAACTGTTACTGAATAAGGATCCAAATATATTTTGATAGAAGAGCAGTCTGAAAACTCCAGGTATGTATGTCAACATAATTTTTGTAGAGGTGAATATTGATAAAGAATCTCTTAAAAATATTTGCCTTTTGTATCAATTGAACATAATATTTTAAAATATTGAGCTATACAGATGCATTGATGCTTTAGTAGGTGAAGAATCCCTGAAGTCATCACCACCTCCTGCATCTTGGCATCCATCATAGGGTTGCCTTTGAGCACAAGAACCAAATTAATTCAAGATGCAAGATAATGAAAAAAATGTCCTCCAGAAGAAACCAGGTCAATTACATYCTTTAGTCCTTTCAATCAGACCAGATTTAATCCAAAGACATTCGCAAACAGCTTCTAGCTTTCCAAGCAAAGAATTTACTTTTTTATTGTTTTATTGGAAAGATGCTAAGGAGGTAATTTCTCGGGTAACTATACATTTAAGACATCTCAGAAACCTCTAGAAACTGTGGGAAAAGTACATAATGTTTCTGACATGACCAGTAAGAAATCTAAATCATCTCCTCATACAACTTTCACACATGCACTTGTTAAGAAAGTTAAATATTTTAGGATGAGTCCTGAGAAAATTTTGGAGTTTGATGAACAGAGTCCTCTTTCATTTTGGGAAAAGCAGAAACACATCATGGAAAATGAAGCCAGATAGGTCAAAAAATGGACTGGGAAACAAACTACATGAGTTTTCAAAATGTGACAGATGAAGCAGAGCTCTCAGCATTATCTAATAAGGAAAAGCAGATAAACAAACAACAAGTATGCAGCTTTTAGTGGATGACTATACCCAGATCACCTGCTGCACTCTCACTGCYACAAAGGCCATTGACTCCCATTAATTGATAGCTGTGAGTACCTTCACTTCTCTAAGTCCTTTCCTGAAGAGTTGCTCCTGGTTCATCAGTTGTTTGCCCTAACCTGTCCAGTGGATTTACAACTTCTGATTAYAATCTTCTTTACAATGTTGTGCAGTTAATTAAGATATATGAGTATTCTACTCCTCGTGTGACTGAGAACACAATTATACCCACTGGCTCCAATTTCTTCAACATTACAAAAAAAACACATTTCTGTTGTTTTTCAGCAGAGATGCCTATGTTTGCCTCATGTGATTTTACAAATTACTTTTAATTAAAAATTATATTATGCTGTTCCTTATGCTGCACTCTTATCTTTCCCCTATGATCTTAGCTGTCAGAGGCAGAATGTTTTGGAATTTTAATTTAATTTTACTGCAGAGTTCTTCCCAATGTTGTCCTTAATTCCTGCAGCCTGAATTCCTTGAGTAGCTGGAAGCTGAAAATCACATATTATTTGGATAACCAGGCAATTTTGCAATTCTTCTGCAAARAAGAACACATGGCAGAATTATGCCATGTAGTGTTGACCAAGCTAGAAGTAAAATAACAAGCATTTGAAATAATTTTTACCTGTTGCATTATGAAGAAACTTTCTCTTTTCTGCAGTTGTTGCAGTYAGMCTGTGAAATCAGATCTATGGAAGATAGGCTTTGTAATGGCATCTTCACTCCAGGAAAGGGGAAAAGAGTGGCTTCAGCCTAGCAACTTTTGATGTCTCAAGCCCAGAGTGACATTTCTGCTTAAGAAAAAAGGTAGAAATAAATGGAATTGCAATCATTCCTTCAGATGAAATGGGGCTTTGAATCTTGACCCGAAGTATTTTAAGAAACAACTGGAATGTTAAATTTGCTTCCTTCTTCATGGCCACTACTCATCTGAAACCCTGGATGCTAAGTGCAAGGTGAGAYAAAATTACTCTAAGAAATTTTAAAGTCTTGCAAAAGTGCTGCATGGCTTTCAGTGTTGCATACAAGCATGTTAGCTTCCTGTGCACACCTCAGCTTTGCAGAGTACTTATTTTTACAGGGTGTTCCACCAGCAGAAGCAAAGCTGAAAAAAGTATATTTTGTTATACACATCACACAATTTTATGATTTCTAATGCTTTTATACATAGTCTAGCAGTATGAAATTCTAATCCACAAAGGAGGTTTATTGACACTGTTCTAATAAAACCAGTAATCAATAGTATTAAAAGGAAGACAGAAAAAATGGTCATGAGAAGATCTCAAAAGAAGAATCAGTGTTGTTACTGTTTCTGCCACATTTSAGTGAAAACCTCCAATTCTCACCCAGGTTCATAATTGCCTTATGTCATCATTAAAATATTTTTCCTTAATTACAATTTCTAATAATAATGGTTAAACATGCAATAGATCAGTGTTACTCCCTCAGAATATCTAGATACTGAGAAATCCTTGTAAAGAGGACAGAGAGGTGTCATGGTTTGACTTATGGTAAGTAACACAAGTAACACATTTCTAGTAAAACCTCTCAGAACTGGGAATTAGGTTTCTCAGTGCTCTTTTTTCTTTTTTTTCAATTTAAAAGCAATTCTTGCATTKGCTTTAAAATCACTTTTGCTGCAAACAGTTCAACAAGCAAATTCTTCAGAGGGAGAATTTGTAAAGGAAAACACTAGGCWAACACTAAGGCTTTCTCTGTACTGACTAAAAGCTATTGTTTTTCTCTAACAAGATTTTAAAAACYCAGTGTCAGTTATTTCACTGAAAAGTCCTAGCAGGAGACAAAGTATATTTCCTGTGTCAAGTGAAGTATCCAGGTAAGGTCAAATCTGTACCATACCCCTGTGACTGACTTGATTTGATTGACCTTGTGCTGACTCTGGAAGTGCTCTGTTTATACWACATTTTTGCCTCAGTTATCAGCATGTAAAACACTTCCTTGCCATGTAAGAAAAACACAGAAAAAGAACTTATAGAACTCTTCCACTTATGGGTGCTATCAGACTGCTCCAAAAGCAAACACTCTCAGACAATTTTACTTTGTCTCATTTTGCTGTTGCCATACAGAACGTGTCAACAGAAACGTAACTATTGTTGCAGGACTGTGCACTGCACAAGTAAATGCAAACTCCTCTGACTACACTGTGGGGAARGGGTCCAAAGTGAATTGCCTTTCCCAGCCACCCAGAGAAACAGAATGTGAATTATGAGAAATTCTCTCTTTCCCCTGCAGATGTTTGTGACGTTTCGTTGACAGCTCCACTGCTTTACGTCCTCACACTGCTAAACTTCCTGTCCTGCGTTTTGCCTGATAGATATTCATTCTATAGAACAGTGTTTCATATCCTTATGCATCTGCAGCACACATCCTGAAAGCTTACATGGCAGCCTTCTGCTGATGCTGTCACATATTGAAACAGTCAAGATGTTGAAGACATTAACAAAAGATGTATCATATAAATAAAATGCAATMTACTGTATTTTAAAGCAAAATGGTTCAGGAAAAGAGGACCAATGCATTTTCACCCAGAGGTTTATGTAGATACTGTTTATACAAAGTAATGAAATTATCAAAATGCACGTGAATGTGTCAGACATCTGCRGTAATTTCATGGCATGAGCTCCCAGTGACCTTCTGGGACATTGCCTCTAATTTTTCTTATTAAGAAAAATTATTTCCACATTCCATCATGCCAGTTTCAGGAGGTATGCAATAAGGAACTAGTGTACAGTAAGTCAAATTAGWTACAGCATGTCTCTGCTTAATTTACTTCATGCTGTTAATTACCCATCTAGAGAGATTTTAATGATGCCACATTTAATATTCCAGATCTATGTATAARCACATGTTTAAACTGAGTGAAACTTATTTTATTTTGGTGTATGGCTGGCAACCTGGCAATTTCATGCAAGAGGATGTTGAGTAAGTTGATTTGTACTATTCCTCCTGCCAATTACACGTTGATAGTCTTGAAGGCTTCCCTAAAAGGCATTTTTTTTCCTGCCAAGACACTTCTGTGGGGACCAAAATCATTTAATCTCTTCCTCCTCTTCATTTACATTCAGAACAAAGGACCCAGCCACATAGGGTCATAGATTTAATATGTATTCTGCAAAGAGCTGTGCTGAGGAGGGAAATCCTCCTCTTTTCTCATAGCCCACCCTTGACTGTAGTGGTCATGGATGTCTTTCCTGGAAAATAACATTGATTGATCAGAATAGAACATAATTCCTAGCAAAGAACTACTTGTAAATTACAAGGTGTTTGGCCGTGGTGTAAATCTCTTCTCTAAACACCAGAGCGGAAATAGGGCRGATGCTAACATATTCAGACTTTGTTTTGATGGGATGGTGCAGTTATAAGGGGACTATTCCTTTGAATCAAATTAAATATATATTCTGGTACTTGCTGAATTTGAGAAATGAGCCAATGATGCCTATAAGTTATCTCACAAATTCTTATTTTTGACACTTCATTTTTTATTACATTTACCTATATCTGATGTTCTACTACCAGTAGTGTGGGTGCAACAAGTATTCCTGYTTCAGCCTCTGCTCTCCATGCCCAAGTTCTGTAGCCCATGGTCTGTGACCCCTTATAATTGTCCTGTAAACCAGGGACACTTGGTCAAGTAATCATGCCTGCTGCTTTCTGTCACATTGCAAAATTTCAGCCTATAGGGCTGTTTTTAAAAAAATAAAGTAATACATTTATAAAGAGATAAACTATGCTTAAATAAAGAAAATATACACCTGTGCTGTTTGAGGCTCAGCCTGACCAAGGGCAGAAAACTTGACTTCCTGCACACATCTCTTAAATCATCAAGATGAAGTTGAAGACCATGAAGAGAATAGTATTTTAACTACAATATAAGGAAGTGTGTTTAGTTTCTTATTTAAATGTAAATAAGCAAGCAATATGCAGTMAATAAGCAAGCTTGCAAATTATTTTACAAATTTCACAAATAATTAATACWGTTAATCTATCGCATTTCCCTCTTGTCAGAGGCTGTACTTCTTTTGAATGTTTTGAAATCCGTAGAGTTAACAGAGTGCTTAAGGAAAAAAAGGAAATAAAAGTTTATTAAAAGTTTTCTAATATAAAAATTAGAAGTTTAAGCTGAAATTATGCCAAAATACAAGAAGGTTGTGCAAAATACCAAGACATCATTGGCATTTCTTTATCCAGAGTATTGATACTGCAAACATCACAAAAYGTACACTTTTATTGGAACTTATTTTCAAGCTCTTATTAAACTTAATAAACTCACCACAGAAATGATGTGTCAGAAGGGATCCAACCATTTACTTAATAACATCTCACAATACTTGAAAAAYAAGATCACAGTCTTCTAAGYCTTATGATCAATTTGATTTCTCAGATCCTGTGCATATATGCTAGGGAAAACTGCACCTGTATTATTAAGTAATATTCAACAGCTTTGATTTATATTTCTAAGGTAACAATTTGTATTACATTAGTTTTAAGGCTTTCAATTTTTCTTTTTACATTACTTCTTTCCACTTACTCTGTTACAATTTCTTTTGTTATGTGAGAATATATGTATTTTTCATTGTATRCTTCCTCTTCTGAAAGAATGACTGTCTTCATGCTTTTTACCTGTGAACACTCTGTAACATGTTTTTTAGCAATTTGTCTCAATCTCACATGCACCAATAGTCTATTGCTTTTCTCTTGACCTTGCCTACTGAAATGTCCCTTAAAAGTGCAAATGAAATTTAACTAGACAAAGAATAAGGTCATTCATATTATTTTTTTTATTTTTTTATTTTTTTAAACTTAGGTACTCATTCCAGGASCCCTTTGACCAGAACATTTACAAATTCTGCTATTTCAGTTGTTCACTTGTATTTGATCAATAAACAGAAGTTCTCTTATAAATTGCAYTACTCATAGTCAAGTGCTCCTCTAGAGGTTAGTCAAAGTTCATTGTCTCTCATCAGTGTTTAGATGTCATTTCTTTTATTTTTTGGAAAATCAATCCTCGACCAAAAACTTAAACCRCTATTTAGGAACTTATGTTACAATTTTTAGACTTGGAAAAGATGAAACTGTGGGTCTTGATATTTTATAATTAGGCTTCTGCAGAGTAATGATAGCAAGTGAAGTTCCTGAAAAGACAGAGATATATCCAAACACTTCCATAATTTAATTTAACAARCAAAAGATGTCAAAATGTGTTTCTAATCCTTGCAGTAGCTTGCTGTTATGATTTCTTTATAAGTACAAAGATAGAACTCAGGGATATTACAGAGTTGTAAAGATAGTGAACAGATTGAAAGTTTATTGACATGACAGACATGGACATATCACTTCACTCTTAAGTTCATCACATTTCATTATACAACCAAAACCACTTTTGTATCCAGCTGGGAAACCTACTTCTGTAGAATCTCATTCTCTGATAAACAGTTCAAATGAAGGAATCAGGGAGGGATGTTTGGTTGAAATATTTCTTCAGGAGTATYTTACACATTATTATTTTTAATATTGTTAAGCACAACTTAGTCAAAGCATCCTTTAAATTTGGTATGGGCACATTATCACATAAAAGGACCACCTAGCAAAACTCCTTATTCTTGCAGCTGGTTGTTTTATATGCAGACTGCACTTAACTAATGGGAGCAGGTTGTCACCATGTCCCTGAAATTRTCACAGTTTTAAACGTTTATAACTTCACCATCCAGAGGACTTGACTTGACTGAGATATAAATGTTTTAGACAYCATGCAAAAGTATGTTTAAAGAGCCCCTGTCAAAAAGAACATAACCTTGTTCATTACACTTATAAAAGATCCTGCAACCTTGTATATTCTGGGATTTGTACAACCTTAAGCTAAACATTTCTGATTCTGTGAGGACTAYAGACCCAGGGGATTGAAGTTGTCTCTGTCAAGCTGTCAGGAAATAATTTATTCTGATAAATGCAGAAACATTTTCTTTTTAAGTCTTCAAGACTATATCACTATCACTATTTGCCTTTGATCCAAARTAAATGAAGATACTTGTTCTGAAGAGTAGCATAATTTAATTATTTATTGTGTTCTTCCTCTTCCCCACGAATGGACAGTTAACAAAATATGGGATTAAAAAATGCATTAAATATAATTAGTCTTTTTGAAAAAGGGCTTACTTACTTTGAATATGGTGAAACATCGTTCATGTTTTTTCTGAGAGTGTTCCTCTTCTGAGAGAGAGGCTGTAGCAATGAGAACCCACACCAGTAAAAATTGATAGACTACCCTGAATGATGGGAGACACTTGACATCTGGCAGTTTCAGGACATATGAGAAACACTTCAGAAAGGTATCTGTGACTAGTTAAGTTGTTCGTCACAGCAGGAGATAAAGGAAAGTGGACCAGTTCCAGCCCTGGGAATATGAGAAAGAGATCACTTCCACTTTTTCTGTACCTCCTTTCACATTCTGCTGAGACACCACTAAATTGACTGGTACCAATACAAAWACTGACAAAGGCCAGTATTTTCTAAACTATAAGGGCTTAAGAATGAAGTTTTGTGCTTCCTCACGTAAAACTTGCTAWTGCATGAATCAGGGTTAGAATCCAAGCCTAAGAGTCATCAAATAAAGATTTCATCAAATGAAAGCTTTCTTGTACAGGAATTTATCTTCTAGGCACTTGAGTTTTTCTGCCAAYATGGTGAGAGATTTTGACCTACTGGGTTTCTTTAACCCTTACAAAACAAAAAAAACTCACAGAAAAACAAAGGTGAATTATCAGAAGATGGAACTTTTGCTTTTCTAGTTTTTACCCTGCCAGGTGGGGGTAGGGTTGAGTGTAAAGAAAAAGAAAAGAAAATACAAAAAAAAGAAATTTAAAGAGACTGGTTCACAGCACATAGAAAAAACATTAAAATTACTGTGTTTAGATCTTATTGCAAGCTCCCCAGTTGTTCCATATACAAGAGCATCTAAGCTGACCCATCATTTCATGCTGACATCTTAGAGACAGAACAGTTTTCTGTGAATGGARAACAGATAAAATGCAGCACTGGCAGATCTGGCATTCAAAACTGAAGAAATCAAAAACAATGTTTGCACCAATTTTTGGGTCACAAAGCTTCCGACTTATGCCCAGTCTGATTTAAAGTCCATTGCTTCTTTCATGTCAACCCCACTTACAGTTTTGACTCACCACTGCTGTCACAGAGAATATGTCATTCACACATCTTTTCAGTCAGATATTTGAAAGAGCATGCAAAAAGGGTTTTGAAAATTGATGTTATCTCTCAGTTCCAGCAGTAATCCCAGGCCAGCTCACTGATTTCTRCAAAATAAACAAACAAAACCCCCWCTAACTTTCTGGTAGTAGAGTTGGGAATGGACGTCTCAATTAGTTGATGAGATTAGATGAGTAAAGCAGATGGAATGGTATTGGAAAACATGAAAARCATCCTYYCTGACTTCAAGATCACCTRCCATATTGTGTTGGTTTTGCATGAMATGATTTTTGGYGAGGAGGGAAGAGGCCAGCCATGGAAGTGATTTTCTCTGAGGAGCTGCTACCAGCTYCCTCCATGCCTGGCAAAGCAAGTTGCTGGCTGGCTCTGGGAATAGAAACAGTGCTAAGCCATTTAGAGAGGCTGGTAACACCACTATGATAATGTATTTAATAATTTAAAAATACCCCAAGAAGCTAGCTCTCTTTGTCTGGACAGCYRTGCYGGGTCTGTTGGTCCAYCCCAGKATGCCAYAACCTTCCCAGAGTGAGAGGTCTCACAAGAGACAACTTCTCTRGGGTCTCGGGCAGCCACCATATCCCCTCTGCAAGGGAGCGGGGGGCAATAGCTGCAAGTGATTCAGCTCTGTCACTCAACAGTGATTTCAGCTCTGCTTTGCAGGGTTCTCCCAGGCCAACTCAGAGACAGGAGAGTCRTCTGGTGATTCCACAGGGATAGCTTTAATATCCAGCACCAGGGATATCAGCACCAGCTAAGGGTGGCCAGGGATGACAGCTCCCTCCTGAAAGAGGCAGAAGCTGGGATATTYATGGGGAAAGTGAGGGTGGTACCAGAGRGRAAAAYCAATGSRTYAGAAAGAATCTACATGGGTACACCAGAGCATCATGGTTATTCACCATGATTAGGGAGAACACCCTCATCTGAGSRTATCTCTCCCGGAGAGGGGTGAGACGAGCTTATRAAATTCCATTCAAGGGACATTCTTCCAAGGCAGGGGTCTGGCAGGCCCATCCRCATCTTTCCTTCGGCTCTCTGTGGGGTGGAGAGGGAGCCACCAGGCCCCAACCCAGTGCAGCTGCCAGGGCCATCCTGCGGCCACGAGTGTGGTAGCCCAGGGTGCTACCACAGGTCAGCTTGCCCTCCCTTGGAGGGTAAAGGAGGTTTAAAGATGAAGYTTAGTATGGTTTTGTATGCTTTATTTTATTCTTCAAGATGGATCCTGGGCAGACAAAATGGTTGCAGGCCTTAGGGGATTCCCGGGCTGTCAAGATTTGATGGACAGTCGCCTAGGAGATTAACGAGGTTATGTAACTTCAGTTAATGTATTCAGGTTCTTAAACTGTTATGGTTCTCTTGTTGCTCCCCAGTTCGTGGTCGCCCTTGATTGGTCTGTTTGAAGTTTTCCCCTCCCAGTTGCTAAGTTATTTAAGTTACTCCCTTGCTTTGTAAGGGGCTTTTTGCCTCAGGCTCTTTGTCAATAGAGACCTGTTGGTGAGAAGCCTGCCTCCCGCTCTCCTTGGAAGCATCTCCTCTTGATTGCTGAGCCCATTGCCTTTCCTAGGGCAAACCACCAGAGCTAGCTGAGCTTGTGACCTCCTTCGGGGGCCCTTCCCTGAAGGGGAAGTATCGCAGCCCCGGCTCTCTCCCAGACAGGAGAGAAAGAGGGTCAGCGATACATGAGTAGCCAGATAGTCAGGACCATGCAGCCTGGGCTTGCACCAGGAGTGCTCATGCGGCCAGAAGTGGCTGTGGAGCCGAGATCGGCGCAGTGGGGACCGCACCATGCAGCTGTTGCCATGGCTCACCATTACCTTTATTTGCTTAGCTGCTTTTAGCCAGCCACACTGAGAACAGAAGGGCAGAAGCAGTGAYGGCACTTGTTCCTTTTCAGCGCCCCAYGTGAGGASAGGCACTGAGTGGAGCCAGTGGCCRGCRTGGCTTGCACGGTGCCGGCTGGCACCACATGACCAGCAGACAGGCATGGCAAGCAATTCCCCAATGCAGAGCCCAGACAGAATCAACTTTTCAGTGCTGTGGAACTCTATGAAAACTTTCCAGTAGATAGAACTTGAGAACAAACATACCTACAAACATCAATTCTCTCSTGAGTCAGAGAAAAAGGAAAAGGTGAAGACATGTGATGAGAACAATGTGGCAACACTAAGGTCAAAAGAGGGAGGGGGAGGAGGAGCTGCTSTGAGCGTCAAAGCTGAGATTCTTCTGCAAGCCATAATGAGGACTATAATCTTCCTGTAATTCATGAAGTACATGGGGGGATGCAGGATTCACCTGCAGCCCATGAAAAAAGGTGCTCACACTGGAGCGTGTGGATGCTGAGAAGCTATGATCTGGTGAGAGGCTGAACAGTGAGAGAGAGAGCTCTTGCTTCCAGATGTAGAAGAAGAAGACATTTGCTTTTATACTAGAACAACTCATCCTTAAAAAGCTGTACTCCATGAACTAATGACCCATGAAAAAGCAGTTGTRGGAAGACTGCTTTGCCCATGGGAGGGACTCACATTGTAGCAGGTTTGGGTGGGACTGCTACGTTGAAGACTGGGGCAAAAATGTTGTTGAGTACCTCAGCCATAGTTACCAGTTTTCCAGCATTTTTTGTTAGAGTGGTACAACTTCTTTAACCTTCCTCTTCTGCTTAGAAGCCTGTAGAAGCCCCTCCTCTTATTCTTTGTGCTGTTAGACTGACTTCAGTTTGAAACAGWTTTCTTATGATGAATCTATAAACTTCTTAAACACCTAAAAGAGGAATGATAACAAATAGGTTGTAATTTCTTTAGAGYACTCTCTAATATACTTTCTTGAATTATTTCTACAGTTACAAGAGTGCCATGCTTATTAAAAATCAGCCGTAATGTTTTGTTACTCCCCACATACACGGTGAAAAAACCCTATTGTTAATTTTTTTGGTTAATCACAAATTGTTAAATCTGAATTTCAGTGCAGTATTTTAACAGTGATGTAGTTAGGATGTTTGTCATTCTTGTCATTTTATTTATCACTTCTTTCAAATGTTTTGAATAAAAGGATATGCGACTTTTTCAGATATTTTGCAGACTTGACCTATATCCTTAGGTCAAAAACCATCATAAATTTAGAATAGGGAATTTTATGTAATTGCAAATAAATTCAACAGTCTGATGAGCAGGCAGGATTGTGTGATTTAAATCAAGACCCCTCTCTGGAATCTGTAAAAATCATACTGTATCAGTATGCAGTGTAAAGAAACTCAGCCCCTCGTTCATCATAATAATTATAAGGAATAATGGGTTTTCTGCAATATGTTGGAAGACCTTGTACTGAAATGTGACTTTGCTCTCACTTCAGTCATTTGTATTCTGGAGCACTCTCTTCAACACTACACCCTTGGAAGTTGAATTTTCTGAAAGAAAATGTAGAATGTTGGTTCCTTGTATGATGGGAAAGGTTCTTCATGGCTGGGATTTGACAGATTTTTTTTTTACTTGATAAATTCTTTGACCTGGTGGTAAGTTTTAAGTCTGAATTTTACCATGTCTGTTTGCTGTGAGGCATTCAATGTCAAGGCACAGGCCCATTGGAGTGATTTCAGAGAAGGGCCACTAAGCTGATCAGAGGGGTGAAGAACCTCTCCTGTGAGGAAAGGCTGAGAGAATTGGGACTGTAAAGCCTGAAGAAGAGAAGGCTTTGGGGTGACCCAATCACAGCCCTCCAGGGTGCCTACAGGAGAGATGGAGAGAGACTCTTTACAACAGCATGCAGTGACAGGATAAGGGGAAGGTTTAGGTTAGAAGTTAGGAAAAAATCTATGGTATGAGGGTGGTGAGGCACTGGGACAGGTTGCCCAGACAGCTGTGGGTGCTCCATCCCATGGAAGTGTTTAAGGCCAGGCTGGATGGAGCTCTGAACAACATGGTCTAATGAAAGGTGCCTTTGCCCACAGCAGATGAGTAGAAACTAGATGATCTTTGAGGTTCCTTCCAACCCAAATCATTCTATAATTCTATGACTCTATGACACATTTTAATTAAACATCTGATAATATATGATCTTCATAGTTGTTAATGTTTTCCTTTATGTTATGTAAGAATGTGACATAAAATCTTTTTTATTTATAGGTGTCAAAAACACATACACTGATGTTTCAAGGTGCTTTTACACTTTTCAATAACAAATATTTACCTCCTTAAATGAAATGGCACTTTTTCAATACATATAAGAAGGAAATTATTGTTGTAGTATTCCAATCAGGAAAGCTAGATCCTATACCCATTTTCCTGGAAATATAGCTCTTATTTTGTTTTGTGAGAAGCAATTATTACATATATATGTATATATATATATATATATATATTTAAATTAATAGATGAATACAATGTTTTCTCTGTGTAGTAATAGCATTTACAGCAAAATTACACAAGCCCACATTTTTCTTGATTTCTGCATCTACTTACAGCCTGGCAGAGATTACCTGAAAGCTTAGACATTAAATAACTGCCTCACAAACACATAGAAATGTTAATGGAAGGCTAGGAGGCATATAAAAGTAGTTTATTCAAGCCTGAATTAAACCCAAGATTAATATTTTGATCTGATGTATAGTAATAGCTCAGTTTACTAAAAAACACCAAGTTTTTGCTACAGAAATTGCAAAAACAACCTTTGGAACTCATACAGGAAGTGGACAGTGTTGTCTGAGAGGATTTGGGGGATGTATGAACAGCAGTGGGATAAGCAGCCAAAAGAGAGGAACTGCAGAATTCCTCCAGGCTGTGGCATCCTGAGCTGGCTCCATCGGCTGCTCATCTCTGAGGCCAGCTCTGGTGCAGCCATCCAGCCTCTTTCTTGCCCACTTCCCTGCAGCCCTGGTGGAGACCAATGCCTTTGAGCAGGGAAGTCGTGGCTGCCCTCTTTCCCACTCCACATCTGGGTGCCCTGGCTGGAGAGACCTGGAGACACACCATGGTCAGCAGCAGGCAGTGCATAGCTAGTTGTGTTTGCAGTCACAGACTGCAGWGCTGTCCTGATTCTACAGCCCACAGAACAGCAGTGCTCCCACCCCAGCCACCTAACCCACCTCCAGGGCACAGGACCAGAAAGGGGACTTGGGTCATATACCTCCAGGGAGTCTGGTGACCACTACTTTTAAGAGAGCCTCTAAGGATTTGTATGTAACGAGAATTTCTGTACAAAATAACATCATATAGGTGAAATGCATATTCCCATGGCTGATAGAATATTGACAACATGATAGAAAATGGGTGGGTTTTATACCTGTTTAAAACCAGGATTTTTAATTCCAAAACATAATAATATTTTTTCTGGCAGCAGTTTGCTTACTGAGTACAAAGTCATGCAATTAGTTGTGATGTTTATAATTAYGATTTATCTTTTGCTTCAGGATCATCTTTGCTTTATACCCAATTTATCTACAAAGTCAGCTTTTACTGGATGTAAGTTAAAATAAAAAAGATTAAAAATCTGGAAACATTGCAAATGCTCAAAAACCTGCTGAGACAGAACCATATTCTTACAATTATAAGTCACAATACGAGAAAAGGCTCTAACCTTCCTGAAACAGGGAAAACCAAGTGCTTAATAGAGGGAACCAAAATGAAGGAGGCTTAGTGAGCTACAGAATTCAAAACATGCATTAAAAAAAAAGATTATTCATTAAATAAATGTACTTAGGGGTGTGTATCATGAACCAGATTTAATAAACACTAGGGCACATGTTCAAATTTAAGCACTGACTTGCAGTGTCTTAGGCAGATGCTTAGGTGTTATGCTGAACAGAGGTTTTGTAAGAAAAGTTCTGTTTGCCTGTTTCACAGATGTACAACTTGCTATGTTTTCTGCAAAGAACAAGAATACCTTACGAATGTTTTACACTGACAGCTTTCTCATTGCAGTTTTTTTCTTTTTAACAGTGAAAATTAATTATTATAAAGAAAATATTCTTGAGACATTTAAAATATTAGGTCCATGCATCCCTTAAAATCATCCTCTCATGCTGTTTGGGAGAAAAATGGGAACAGTRAGAGTAGCCTTAGACAGCACTTCAATGATTAACAAGGCTAAAAGGATTAAMATTGAGTATTTTTTTAATAAGGGACACAATGGTATTTGGAAAGATCACATAGAGAAATCACTYGAAAAAATCTGGATTTTTTACAAATGAGGGTTTCTGTTAGAACTTTTTGTCATTACAGAGCATATGGCTGCTGGCAACCATTGGAAAATTACATCATCTTTGACCCCAGAAATACGAGTGATAAGTATAAGAGGATTATAAACCTTTTTCCATAGTGCTTTAATGCTACTTTCTAACATGTCAGAAATGATTGCCTTAGAAGTAAAGTAGTAAATATTTAAAAGTCTTTGTTGTTGGCAGATTTAGCTTGTTAACTGTGAAGGCAACATTAGCATAAATATCTTCTAAATAGTACCATTATTKCTCTCTGGCTGTTCACATGACCAGACCAGAGTTGAACTGAGCTCATCACCACCCACCACTGTCAAAGGGCTTTTACTGTACCTTCTGGAAACCACTTCTTCTTCCTGGCCATGGCTTACCCCTGCAGCTTCTCTTTTCTCCCAGATTCCATTCCCAGCCCTGTGTGTGCAGAGTTCCACAGCTGTGATGCAGTTATGCTKCATGTCAACCAAGCACAGGCTCCCTTTCCTTGGAGGACCATGCYCAGCCTGCCCCTGGAGACATAACTCCATCACAGAGTTACCCTTRGCACACATCAGCTCCCTGATGCACAGGGTTTCAGATAACAAGSGTTAAGGAACAGCTGAATATCTCCATAGTCTGTCCCAGAGCATTTTGAGGGGGTAAATGCTGGGTTTTATACACTGTTCAGAATGACCTTTAGTCCACTTCCTACAAGCTACAGAGMGCAAACACCAAGAGCCAGAAGACAGCAGTTGCCTGTCACAGTTTGATTTTATTAGTGTATGGCAGTATTACCATCACATGGACTCTCATGCCAAACTGTCTGTCAGATAGAAACACCAAAACCATGATTAAAAAAGCAGAGCATTTAACAAAATATTTTTATAAAACGCATTTCATGTATATATATGTGTAAAGTACATATGTATATGTAAAATATATATAGGCATAAAATACATGAATTAAATATAATTTYGTAATTTTCTTTTTCATAGAGTGACAGAATTAATATCAGAGATATTTTAGAAATTTAGCAGCAAGGTACKTACATTAAGGCACATTTTCTGCTGGAGAAAGGGAAAAAAATTGTTAATACTTTATTTTTTTCTCATGTAAGCTGACTTGTTTATCTATTCTTATATCTTATTTATTTTATATGTCTGATCAAGCAAGCTAGTTTCTGGTATCATGCAGTGTTGAGGACTTAAAATTTCAAGTGCATAACATTTTGTGCTGCAGTCCTACATGTAACAAAATGGCTGTAGAATGAAACCTCAGGCTTCTTTACTGTTCTTGGCTACTGTATATTTCACTAAATATGTGGCTGCACTAGGATATAGAGAATATGACTGAAACCAGGATATCTGTTACACACTCAAGTATGGAGACCTGAAAATACTTACATTTACAAGGAGCCCTTACTCATTTTTAAGGGGACCTATAACAAAGATGAAGACAAACTTTTTAGCAGGGTCTCTTGCAATAGGAAAAGGGTTATTGGCTTTCAACAGAAGGAGGTTCAATTTAGATTAGATGTAGGAAGAACAATGAGGGTGGTGAATCACTGGCACAAGTTGCCTCAAGGGATGGTGGAAGCCCYATCCCTGGAATGATCCCAGGTCAGATTGAATGAGGATCTGAACAACCTGATCTAGTTGAAATTGTCTTTTCTCACTGCAGCGTGGTTGGCCTAGATGATTTTTAAATGCCCTTCTAACCCAAACTGTTCTGTGATTYTACAATGTTATGATTTGGAGCTTGAAAAGAGCCTTATAACATTGCACTACTCACATGAAAGTCRCASTAGGATCAAGCTTCAAATGGGTGTGCACTTGYTCAGGGAAGCATACAGTACCCCTCAATTCAAAACTAATATATGGTGTATAAAAAACCTTTGTAGAATTGGAGTTGCATGCAGTGAACTCTTTCCAATCCAAAAACCTCTGTGCTGCGTCTGTTCCTGTTTAAGAATAACTTGCAAAAGTTAAGGGTTCTGATAAGGGCTCACACAAGTCTGAATAGTTCTAAATGCGAGAAAAATAGTACTTACCTGCACTCTACAGGAGACATTGAGGACTGATGGCTGACCTCTCTGTTCCTACTAAGTCAGCTTCATATAAAAACTAACTAGCAGTAAAGGCAGCTGGCCTCAGCAAAGATTAATTCTAAATAGAAAACATACTGCTCAAAATTCAATTTAAGGTGAATGCAATTTGAAAGCATTAATTTTGTTACATTTCCTGTTTGAAATTGATAAGGTATTACAGTTTTTCACTGAGTTACTTTAAATAGTTGGTGATTGTTTACCAGTGTCGGCTTACCCTTTGATGTTTGTCATATTACTTCTCTTTTAGAAAGCACTTMTAGCTGCATAGTAGGATTATTTCATCATCAGTCAACTGATGTATCATAGATTATTRCTAACACAGAGCTCCAATCCTGATTTTACCAGATCAACAGGAAATATCACATTAAATTTAATAACATCATGATGGATATTTTCATCTTCTTTCAACATCCAGCCAGAATGCATACAGAGGATCTCTACATCCACATGTGCACAGCTCTGGAAAATCAAACACTGCATTCTGACTCATACCATTAACCATATGTCCTACAGGTTAAAGGGAAGAGAARTCTCACAGGGATGGAACCACCATTGATATTCTATTACTTATACCTGTACCAAAAGTACTGGAGACTCAGATGTCAAGTTGTTATGCAATCAATTGCTTCATGTTTTCACCTTCTACCAAAGGAGTACGGATTAGAAATTACTTTATTGAGCAGGGGGATTTAGTATTATTTTTTTTTTCTTTTTACTTGATTTTCATGTTAGTATATCCTAAACACCAGTTGCTAGTTAAAACCTCATCTCATAGTTTAAAAACATATAAAATTGTAGTAAGATTCTTTTGTGGGACAAAAATGCCATAAAAACCCCACACACAACTACTGCAACATAGAAACCAGAAAATAAACAAAAATAAGTCATTATCATTAACTCAATATTTAGCACAAGATGTTTTGAGGTCTAGCTTATTAATTTCATTGATAATTCAGAAAACCAGTGCACTACTTTTTATTTAAATCAAGTTTAAAATGCTTTTTTTTTCTGTTGCTTGCAAGTTTCAGAGAATTTTGGAAATTATAAAAATTATAAATAATAATTCTGCTTGGATTATATAGTCTTTTCTTAGAAGAGAAATTATGAAATTATAGGCAGGGCCCAAGACCCACCCATGCAGAACCAAAAGTCACCATGCTCAACTTACCCTAGCTGATCATCTCCTTCTCCCACTGAAAATTAGCATGCCCTCAAATTTACCATCTGAGCTGCCTAACATTTCATTTCCTGGGTTTTTTTGAGATACTCTTTGTACTTTTTTTAACTAACCTGATGCTTTTGGACCCAAACAATTTACAGAATATACACATAAACAGTTTTTCTAGCAATATGGGAGACTAGAAAACCCCCAGGTAGAGGATAAAGGAAGACACCAGCCTAAGTTCAGGCAGGAGAACAACTATGTCTTTTACTCTTAGAACTGCTCATGAAGCCCTCACATTTGTCCTCCTCTGTATCTCATTCTTATTGCACSCTATGTAAAATCTTTCAGAGAAATAAAATTTCATTTTTCCTTTGTTTTTTTTTTTGGATAACCATTTCTATAAGTAATAAACATAATAAAACATTAGAGTAAATGATAAATATTTCATTTCAAGGGTCTGAAATAATATGTGGAGTAAAAATAACTTGCATTAACACCTGTCAATTTAGTTACTAATCAGGAAAATATGTACAGACATGATCCTTTAGATAACTGAAAATGATTAATTGGTATTGATTTAACTCTTTGAACTGGTGCAGGTACACCTCCAGGTCTGTCTGTGATGTACACAGTTCAAGATTGTACGCTTGAGTGCGTGTTTGCATCTCCATGGTCGGCATGGAGAATATGGAGAAACTGCTGACTGGAGTAGATAGGAACCAACCAGATGAAGWGAAATAGCTAAGGGACCTGAAATTTGCATGTGGTACTTCGCATGAAGGTTTGGAAACTTCACAAAAAACGACAAATGATGCAACATATAATACACACTTGAAGAAATTTAAACAAAAATTTATTCCCTCAAAGTTAAGAAAGTTTTCATGTACGTTTGCACATCAGTGTTGGGTGTAAGAAAATCAAAAATTGTGAAAGGGAGTAGGCTACTAGTAAGATTGATTGACAAAATAATCTAAACAAAACTAAACCCCAACAGCAAAAAGTGCATTGAGACAAGAGGGAAAGATCTGATGCAGCTGCCTGATTCAAACCAAGAAATTTAACTGAAAATGCACAACAGCMATGCCTTGTCAACATTAAAACAAAATATGGAGTAAAATGCAGAGATAATTAAAGATTTTCAATACCTGTTGCCTAAAGATGGTTTTTAGCTGTCAATACCAAAAATGTGGTGATAGCCAACCAGGCCTATGTATAGATCACCATCTGGAATGCTAAGGCTGGTGGAAAACTTGAGAGCAGATGACTAAGCTCAGATCTTACATAGCAACTTTATAAGCAAGAAGCAAGAACATTATAGACCTTGTCTATTATAAGCAATCCTCAAAGCAAAGGTGGGGAATGAAATGGCAGACAGGATGAATGAAAGAAGCAAGAGCATCATTTTTGTTGCCCACACCTTCTAGAAATCTATCACTTAGTTTAATTTCCCATTTCAAARGCTAATGATACAACTAAGAATGTAAATTGAGATCTACATGAATAGCAGATCCTAAATCTGAGCATACCTAAACAAGGACTGGTTTTAGGTTGGTGTCCCACATGTTGCATCCAGCTTTCCTAACTTTTGAAAACATAATTGTGCAACCTTATGCTGTTCCTAAATATCTTGTCTGTATTAATTGCATTTTTTTAAATGGTAAAATAGAAAGTTAGTAAGACTGAAAATACAGTAATACTGACTTGGGAAATGGTTTGGCAGCTTCAGTGGTGAAAMTAAAATTCCAGCATTTCTGACTTTCGGGGGGTTTCAGTTTGTTTTGTTTGACTGACAAATAATTTTGTTTAACTTCTTAGCAGAAAACTGTATGTATGCTTTTGAGCTATAAATAGTCCCGCTAAATGTTCGAAAATGGAAGGCATTCAACTCTGCTGAAATCTCAGTTTTCCAAGTATAATGTGTACCTTAAACAAACAAACAAAAAGAACCTCATCTAAATGTAAGGGAAAAATAAAAATTTCATAAATGCAACAAAAAAAGGCAAGACTGGTTCACTCACCTAATGACAGACCAAACATTAGAAAAGAAAGCATGACAGACATTCCTGTAGTTGTACTATTTGCAGATCTCTTTACAAAGAGCTGCACTGTGTGTGCCAAGAAATCTCAGGGAGAAGTCACGACTGCTAGGGAGCTGCTGATGAGAGTTGATAGCTTGAACCAATTCACCTGGCAGAAATGCATTACAAAGGGGGTGTATTTCTACAGAAGAAAAATACTTGTTTTGGAAAGGTGACAATGCAAGTGAATGATGTACAAAGAGAGGTATCCAAAAGAGTTAACATTTTTCCTCAGTTTTTTAGATTAGAAGTTAAGTAGCAGAGGAATTTTTCTCTGTTCCATGAAACACATCTTGCAATCAGTGGGACATAAATCTGTGCTCAAACCTTTTGCCAAAATGTGACCTGAAAAATCTGGTTGAGCTCATTCCTGGCACCAGTTAAAGTAGATGCTTTGTCCCAAATTTCAGCCAAGTGTCTTCCTACAAACACAGACTTCCTCTCACCAAAGTAGTAGGTGAGCATGATACAAAATCTCTGTTAATTTGACTATTCACACTCAAGCTCCTGTTACCTACTGTACAAGTCCAGTACTGAACTTTATCCTTCTTTAGAAATGTTGACATCCTTTAGAAATACTTTCAACTGATCTGCACTTGGAAAAACTACAGGCCTATTTATTTTTAGAAAAGCCTTGCAGCATTTATTGCAAGATACCTCTCTCCCCTCTTCCTCAGCATTTACTTCTGGAATGGCAAAGGTTTATTAACCCTTATTCTGGAAATATTATGATTTTCACAAAACAGGGAAACTGTCCACAGGGAGAGCTATTTTTCAAAATCTACTCTAGTTCTCAATATTTTGAGGGCATGTTAACTGACAAGAGATATGCCTACTGAATCTGTTGCTAAGAATTACAAAGTCTATTTATTTATCTATATATTTAAAAGTATTTTGTCAAGATCCAATCCACAGCCTTTCCATTTAGAAATACTGCATTATCTGTGGGAATGAGATAGAAGAGTGTAGCCAATTCTTGGTCTGTCAGGTTAAAGTGATACCTGCTTCATGCCCARATTTTTTATTCTTGTTTTAACTGTCATGAAGACATGTGAAACTGAAAAAGAACAGAGCTGCAATTCCAATAAAATTATATTTCTGATCTCTTAAAATGCACTTAGAATTATTCATCAAATCAGAAAACAATTGATTTTGTTCACAAGAATTCACACTCTGTACAAGCATTATACAAAGTTTTCWGCAGTTTTACTCATTCAGTTGCTTTGAAGTTTTGCAATCCCAAGAACACCAGAGATGACAGGATTCAGGATCACAAGGCTTAATCACCTCAGATGTCTGTGCCCCATAAATGCTCCAAAAAAAGTCAAAAACCAAGAAGTCTTCATAGTAAGAAAACCAGCAGTAGTAATTTGATGATACCTTGAAAGTAGAGCACCTTTGGGAAAATAATCAACTCCTGAATACATCTTCACTTCATACTCACACCGTGGAATTTAATAAATTAATACATTTCCAAATACAACGGAACCAAGTAAAATCTTTCKTTTCAGTTCCAGGGGATTATTTATATCTCATGTTCTCTCACTGTGAGAAAGAAATTACATAAATATTTACATGGAGTATGCCAGTACTAAAATACACTAACAAGGAACAAATATAAATGCCAGGCAAATAAAGTGTTGTATAAAAGGATGAGTTCCATCAACAATATAAAACCATCTTTCACATATAAATTCAGATTTTCCCTGGACAGGAAAAAAAAAAGGAGGAAAAAAAGGGAAAAAGAATATATATTCTAAAAATTTTCAATATCAAGAAATTTCCTCTGTCCTTTATCCAAGATAACATGAGTTCTGATATTCTAAAAATTCTCTTTAAGGTCAGACTTTTGTTTTAAGAGCTGTAATCACTTCTGTCTCACCTTTAAGTGCCACTGTATTTCAGGACTTAAGCTATCAAAGAAACAATGCTCTGAAACAGATGGTGCAGGAAGAGTGCAYCAGAGAATCAGGCAAAAGTCCTAGGAARTCTACAAGTGTTCAAAGACACACACAAATGCACAGGCGTGCATGCACAAGGGAAAACACACACTTTCAATCAACAATGCCAGCTAAACTGCCTCACACAAATAACAGCAAAGAAAACAACAGTAAACTTAAAAGGGAAAGCAACAACATTTGCTGAATAATAATAACTAATATAGACTAGATGTCAGGCAGTCTAGAATGCATCCTGTAGTGGACCACTTTGCAACTAAAGGTTTCAGTTAGATTGGAAACTGTAGTCTGAGTGAGAGGGAAAAACAGAAATCCATCTTCACAAGGCTCAAATCACCTGCTGTAATAAAGACTAATCTAAGTTTCAAACTTGACTCAGACTTCTTCTGATACAGTGTTTACAAAATTCATTTACCATCACTATTACTATTTCTATCTAATTAACAAAACCAGTTTGAATATCAGATGTTCTAAGTCATTAAAACCTTCTTCGAGGAGACAGGAGTAATCTGAAGTTATTTCATTGCTAAATCAYAGACTCACAGAATGGTTTGGGTTGGAAGGAACCTCAAAGATCATCTAGTTTCWACTCATCTGCTGTGGGCAAAGRCAYCTTTCACTAGACCATGTTGTTCAGAGCTCCATCCAGCCTGGCCTTAAACACYTCCAKGGRWKGRGSMWYC
>CADDXX010000406.1:433691-539984 GCA_902810485.1 Alauda arvensis | reverse complement strand
CCMRGRMCATGTTTGGCTTTCTGARATGCAAGTGCTCATTGCTGGGTCATGTCCAACCTCTCWCCCACCAGCACTCCCAAATCCTTCTCCCCAGGGCTGCTCTCCATCTGTTCATCCCACAGCCTAGACTGATGTCAAGGCTYGCCCCAACCCAGGTGCAGCACCATGCACTTCATCTTGTTAAACCTTAYRAAATTTCCATGGGCCCAGTTCTTGAGGTTGTCCTGATCCCTCTGGATGGCATCCTGCCCTTCAAGTSTGGCTACTGCATCACTCAGCTTGGTGTCATCTGCAAATTCACTGAAGGAGTTCCTTTRTCTATGTCATTAATGAAGATATTAAATAACACTGGTCTGAATGCAGACCCTTGAGGGACACCATTTGTCACTGATGTCCTTCAGGACCCTGAGCCATTGACCACTSCYCTCTGGGTGTGACTGTCTAACYACTTCCTTATGCATTTAGGAGTCCACACATCAGTTCTGTCTTTCTCTGATTTAAAGAGAAGGATGGTGTAGGGGATTGTGTTAAAGACTTTACAGAAGTCCAGATACTCTCYACTCAGCCATGCCAGTCTCTTACCTTCCTTGCATGATTTCTTGCTTCTGGGGATTGTGAAATGTTCCACTCTTTCATCCCTTAGGGCACTCCGTCAGGGGATCCCACTATCTCCCGGAAGACCTGGAAGCTTGTTTTCCTAAAATTCAGGGGCCTAAATTTAGGCCCTGTTTACCTGGCCCATATACCTCAGGAGAGCAAACTCCAGGGTCACAGCAGCCTGGGCTACCTCTAGTCTTGATGTCTCTTGTGAGCTCACCTGTGTTGATGACCAATAGATCCAGTAACACATTCCTCTTATAGAGCTATTACCTGGATCTTTAATCATCAAATCATAGAATCTTCAAGGCTGAAGGAGACTTTCAGGATCATTGAGTCCAACCATCCACCCAGCATTGCCACAGCAACCCCTTAACCACTAAACCACATGACCCAGTGACAGATCCAGATCTCTCTTGGGCACCTCCAGGGATGGTGACTCCACCACCTCCCTGGGCAACCTATTCCAATGCCTGACAACCCTATCAATAAAAGTGCTTTATAATATCTGATCTGAATCTCTCCTGTCTCATCTTAAGGCCATCTCCTCTGGTCCTCTCACTGCAGGCACAATAGAGGAGACCAGCCCCCTCCTCACTGCACCCTCCTTTCAGGGAGTTGTGGAGAGGGATGAGATCCCCCCTGAGCCTCCTCTTCTCCAGACTAAACAAGCCCAGATCCCTCAGCCATTCCTCATAAGACATGCTTTCTAGTCCTTTCCTTGTTGCTTTTCTCTTCAGCATCTCAAAGTCCTTTTTAAAGTGAGGGGCCCAGAACTGAACACAGGATACAAGGTGTGGCCTCACCAGTGCTGAGTAGAGGGGAAGAATGACCTCCCTTCCTAATACATGCCAGGATGCCATTTGTCATTGGCTGTGTGGGCACACAGCTGGCTTGTGTTCAGTCTGCTGTCAAACAGTACCCTCAGCTATGATAAGAAAAAGGGAAAAACAGGAGATGCACAACACAATTGCTCACCACCTGCTGACAGATGGGTAACTTCCAGAGTTACTGGGCATGATGTTCTGTGGTGTGGAATATCCTTTGGTCAGTTCATACCTTTCTCATTCAAAATACAGCTATTGAGAAGAAATTAACTACCTTAACTGAAACTAGGACACCTTCCTAGAGGAGCACTCTTCAATTCCTTTCATATATTTCCCTGGTGTTTCTCTGTTGGCTTCTCTTAGCCATGGTGTCCCTGGTTCATCTCCATAAGACTGAAGGTCTGCAGCAATGTGGCCAGTACAGTTCTGAGTCACCAGCTGAGGGCCCTTGCCAGCACCCTGTCCCTCCAGCCTTTGCCTCTTAGCCCACAGCTTGCAAGGGACAAGCCTGCTATTGTCCCTTTCCCCCATCACATCTAATTTGAAGCTCTGACAGTGAGCTCTGCTTGTTCCCAGCAGACTCTCCTCCCTTGCTGAGGAAGGTGGGTCCCACCTAAAGCCAGCACATCCAGTGCTGCAWAGGCCTTTCCATTGTTAAAACACCACAGATTCTGGCAGTGACACCAGCTGCAGAGCCTTAAAATTTCAGAGGATTGAAAGGGAGAAATGGGATGGAGGGACACAGATAGACAGTCGTTTCATAAACACAGCATATGGCTCTCATGGCATAGAGATCCCACAAGGCAACAAAACCATACMAATTGCATAAATGAGCTGGATCAACAAGACCAGGATGGTAGAGATGACTCATATTAGCAAACTCATATATTTAAAAAACCTTTGGTGACKTCCACAAATGGCCAAGAAAACCACAAAGCAGCTATTAGAAAGACTGAAAAACATGTAATCTGAAAGAAAAAATAAAACTGAAACCTTCTAGTCAATCAGAGCAGACTGGGGACATACCTGGCATAAAGGTGTCCCCAAAACAYTCCCATCTGTCTATGGTGTGAGAAGTCCATGCTATCTAAACTGGAGTATCACAGCTATCAAGGATAGCAGACAGCTGTATTTACCTACATGCAGCCTGTATCTGTAATACATCCAATTTGACAGCCCTGCTAAACATTTAAAAACACTTACAAACTTTTAATGAAAACATAGTTTCAGGTAACACAACTGGCCTGGTGTAGTTCAGCTTTCCAAAGGGAAAAAAGTCAATGTCTCTCAACTTAAAGCAAATGTCTAATAATCCTCTTCTAGACTGAAAGAGAATTTAAACAATGTAAAACAGCAATGAGCAATGTAGCATACAGCTCTGGGAAAAACAAACAAATAAACAAACAGACCCACCAAACAACCACCAAAACAGATCACAACCATACTAAATACAGAAATCTACTCGCTGAATGAGGACAACCCCTTAAGGCACACTGGAACTCTGTCCAGCCCAGGTAGCTTCAGTTCTTTAAGGCCCAAAAGAAATGCTCAAGCTAAGCCATCCACTCTTTCACTTTTACTCTGGTATGGAAAAGAAGCAAGGGAGAGAATCTCACAGTATAATTTAGCAAGCTAAAATCTATCTGCCAAATTTTCCATTTTAAGCAGATGAAACTAAGGGGGCTGGGTGCCTTTGAAAGTATCCCCTCTAATTTCTTTCTTTTGATTTAATCTTATAGTGAGTAATCCTTTTTATATCTTATAAGTGATTACCACTCATGATTAAACTCCCAATTATCTAAGCTCAGGTAAAAGACTGCTTTCTTTATTTCACTTCCATAGAATATTGTAAATAATTTTACACAATGTGAAGTGCATAAAATAGTGTGTGACATACATTAAGTCTGAAGAATCTCATTACTTCATACTAGCAAAAATAAAGTTTCTAYACTTTGAAATGCTGTTAATGTAATCCATGCAAATAAAATAAAATAAAGCAAAACACTAAAAGGATTCAATGACTGTATTTAATTGGTTTTCCACAAACCAGGATATATTTTCAGAGGCAGGTCTTTCTAGTGGTAACAGACTTTCTTTTGTGGATCTTCTCTCGAGCTGCCAAAAATATTTGTCCCTTGGCAGGCAGCCAGCACTGATTTTAAGCCCATAGCAGGAGCTATTCTCTAACATGGTTGCTTTCACTGAGAGGAGCTTTCTCAGCGTTGTTCTGGTGGTTTCTGCAGCAGTCAGCGCATTCTTGGAAACATGCTCCAGCTCTAAATTAGGGATGAAATGCAGTAATACATTGCTCTAAATTTTGCACACCTGTCAGCAGCAGCGTTTGAAAGTGCTGCAAGATGATCCTCCTTCTCCAATGCCTTCCTACAATTCAAGGTCTCCTTGAAATCAGCAGCAAATGGCATGAGGGTTAGGTACTGACTCATCYACTCTTCTTGGTGGAATGGCTCTTTCTGCTCTCACATTGCATTTTCCTTAACAGTCTCTACAGGCAGGAATACTGGGAGGGATTTTTCTCACCCACATTAAGAAATAGACTTCAGTATTTAATAATTTTTTTTTTAAATGGAGAATGCATGTGAGGCAGTAGCAGTTGAGCTGGGTAAAAGATTCTCTTGCTGGTGATTAAGAGCAAATTGAGGTAGAAAATTTATTTTTCATATTTTTGTTACTCTTACAATGGGCAGATCACTGCTACAACACATAACCCAGTGATTGGTACCATCTGTTGAGAGTCATATACTTATAACTTGAGGTTTTGAGAAGAGAGTTTACCAGGATTCCAATATGATTTCTTAAGCAAATCTCCATCTTTCGGAAGGATTTCTCAGTATTTTGTTATGATTTCTCATGTTCATCTAATCACACATCACAAGCAATCACTAGRTCTTTGTGGTGCCAACACAAGGAAGACAAGAAATTTTATAAAATACAATTTGTTAATAAGTGTAGTTGGAGCCAAAGTCAATTCTCTTACGTTCTATACACTTGTACCACAAGTGTGGTTTTGCATGGCTTAGCTCTTCTGCTTTTTTTTTCTGTGAGTTACTTGTTTGAACTAAAAGCATTTCAGGTTAAGTTCCCCAGTGAGTGCACTACACACCGTATTATAATCAATAAGTAGATGTTGGAACACTGAGAAAAAATATCAAATTACTCTCTTTAAGGCTTTGGGCAGGAATTTTCAGGGAACAAGATCCGATAAGTGGCATTTATCAATTCTCCTTCTGTTGAAGAAAATAACAAATCTGCAAAATCTGTTGGAGAACATCTATCTATGTTTCCCCTTTTCTTCCTCTATTTCCACAACCACAAAAACCCCTAAACATTAAAATACCCTATTAAAGATGTCTGCCTCCAATACTGCAGGAGGAAACAACAGAATGAGGCCTTCCTTCACTTACRTTTGTCTGCAAAATTCATTTTAAAAAATGAATGAGCAACAACAGAATGCAATTTCAAATCCACATCCCCCTGACAGTTTTCTTTGGATATTAGAAAGAGAAGAGCAGATAAACAGAATAATCCTATTCAATTCTTGTTTGGTTTAAAGAACCATCTTCAGCTGTGAGTGTCCTTCTGTAGCCTGTGTTTCAGGTATTTCATGGCAAGCAGTTAAACATACTGAGCTATCTTTAAGATTGTTGTCTTACAACTTGCCCAATTATATTAAAAATTACTGTTAAAACTACAAATGTATCCTTCCTTTTGACTGTTCTGGAGAGTGCAGACCTAACTTTTTGCATCATTTGGATATGCAGATGCTTGTTGGTATATTTTTCAATACTCCTTTTATATTATGTATTTATAAGAGAAAAAGCATTTTTTATTATCAACTTTCCCACAGGAGCTGTGCATCACATTTGCCCTGTTTCTAAAGAAATCAAAGCTCATAGTCAGCTTTCTAACATTTTTAATTCTCTGAAGGTGAAAACATGTTGGGCTATGTTTATTTTGTCTAGTTTGGGATTTTTGATGGTTCACATTGGAATTCAAAGAAGGCACTTTTCAAAAGCATTTTCATACCTGAGGTGCTAGTTGCAAAGATATATAAACAAAGGTTTTACAAAGCCTAACTGTATGCCCCACTCTAAGCTCTAAGCATGAGGCTTTGTCCCAAAGCGAATACGCACAGAAGTAAAAGGTAATTTGCACCAGTGAGACCAGATAAAAATCAAAAGACTGTCCCTTCAAGACAAATATATCATCCTTTATCACCCTGAATGGTTGCATTATACCTCTGCTGCTTTTGTGCTTCAGTTGAGCAAGTTAAGTTATTAAACAGAATTGCACATCACAAAAGGATAGCAAATGAATTGTATCATAATGAGTGAACATCTACTGTATTGTTATACATAGACACCCTTTATATATTATGTAAAAGAATCCAGCTTGAGAGATCTAGCCGTTYTTCATTTCAAAAGTGTTTTGTACAGAACAGTTATAGGGTCTTCAGTATTAAATACTAGATTTTTTGGAAATTGTAAGGTTGGGAAAGGCCGAGCAGATGTAAGTACATCACCAGTCACTAGGGCAGCTCTGATCTTACCATTTCAGCAATGACAAGCAGCAAGAACAAATTTCAACCCTGTTTTGCTATGCAGCAGCATAAATGCTCTGCTTGGGATAAATCTCAGGCACAAGGGGGTGACTCTTGGGGATGGTGCTGCGCAGGGCGAGGAGCTGGACTCAATGATCCTTGTGGGTCCCTTCCAACTCAGCTTATTCCGTGATTCTGTGATTTTGTGATTCTGTGGTTCTGTAAAACGACAGTGCAGTGTCAGGACTCCGAGAGGCTACACAGAGGTCATACCAGTGTCTTGGGCAGACCTGCACAGTTATGCTCACCATCCTATTTCACATGTAGCAGCTTATACTGCTGAGCGATTTTATTCAGTAAAACTGATGCCCTGTGGAAAATTAGGAAAAGCAAAGTGGAACAAAAAACATTCCTTTTCAGGAGGAAGTACCATTCCCAGCAGTAGATTGCAAAAATAAAGTTCCCTGCAGCAAAGAGAGAGGCAGGTTAAAATTGATTGCATCTTTAAAAAGATATGACCATTTTCAGGGTTTTATTGCTTCTTCTCAGAACAAAGGAGCATCACATCTTTGGCTGTTGGACACATGCTCCAGCTAATGATGAAGCCACCCATATGCATTTTGTACCAGCTTGGTTCCAAATTCTGATGTCTATCAAAATTTAAGATGCTTATACAAAAGAAAATATTTTACCTTAATCACTTAAATGGCAATATCTTGTGACCGGAAGAGCACACGTCTGAACTCCAGTCACTTTCACATCTCGTATGCCGTCTTCAAAAAAAAAAAAAAAAAAAAAAAGAAAGCCATCAGAAAAATGTAACAAAAAAAAAAATGGAACCTGTAGTTTGGGATATATGGTATCTCCAAGTGAAACTGAGAGCTGTTTTTCTTGTTTAAATTAAAATATTTGCTAATGTGTACCCTTCTCTTGTAGTTTATCTGTATGCAACCAAAAGGACCATTGGATAGGTGAAACACTTAAWTAGGCTAACCACTTTTATACAGATCATAGTGATTTAACAACTGCAAGAAATACAGTTCTCTTCAGAGGAATAATCTTTTATTTACTGACAGCTAAATACATTTTTTTAAAAACTTATAAATATTTCTTTTATCTTACCATGATAAAAAGGTTTACTGCAAACATTAACATACCTAGTCACCACACATTATTTATAACAGAGGAAGAGTTTTAAATGCTTTTATGTAAACAATCTTAGGTTTTCCTAAAAGGCTGTTTAAAACTCTTTWATGACAGGGGACCTTGGAAAAACACTGTTTCTAGCAAATCTCCATGTTTTCCTTTAGTTTTTGCACAATATTTATCCTGATGACACCATTTTTGTCTCAAATCCCTCTATAAACAATGTCTGTAATAAAAGCAAATATATTTTTATCAGTCTTGTATAAAGAAGGTCTTGAAATAGAAATGCAAATGTACTGGTGTAAAGTAATGGAAGCACCTTATCAAACACCTTCAACCACCTCCACTCACATAAAATGCCACATTTATCATAACTGACAGGACAGAAAATATACAGGATTCCAAATATTAAACAACCAGACTTCCATAACTACTACCACCTGTTGTTGTAACCGATGAGCAAGGATGCACTCAGAAGGGAGAAAGTTACACACTTGCTCTGTGCCCCCTATTTACATTACAATGTCTGGAGAAGGCTTTCAACTGCAATGCAGTCTTTTGTCAGAGTTCACCCATCCAGAATCTGGGTTCAGAAAAGAAGAAATGAGACTTCATTTGTGATAATCTATGCATTAGCAAGATGTTTAGAGGCTCAGAGTAAGCTTACYATTTAAAAAATCTGGTCTGTCTGGGAAAACACTGCAAACCCCCAACATAAAATGAAGTCCTTGTAAGGGACTCATAAGTCCAAGAGCAACATCACAGTGCTCAGCAAACACCAACTGGCAGTGATCATGATATCCCCCTGCAGGTACCTCATTTTATATATGATTCCACATAGTGAGACACAACATGCAAACATTCTGGGTTTTGGAATATCTACAGGTGTGTCAGGCTTTCACAYTAGACTGTTTTGATCTCAAATTTCCTGAAGTAGCAGTGTTAACAAATATGTTTTTGTCCTTTATGTAATCTTTCACAGAATAAATATTAAGTAGGTTACAAGTGAATCCCTAAGTAAAATATAAAAACAYAGTTACACTCCCACTTCTAATCCACAGATAGCAAAATGTCTCCCAGAGAAGCATGCTTACCAACTRTGTTTTAACAAGCAATAAAAGCTAAGTTAAAGCAGCATCATACWATAATTTCCATAGATATCAATGGARTACATTRTCAAAATAYTGGACTGGGAGCCACTGTGGAAAAACTGATCTGCTACTTATTAAGGAAAAGAAGAAATATGATTTACATCTGAGTCTAATATCCAATGCTCAAAACGAAGTCAATGTTGTAGGCATACGTAATGTAAAAGAAAACAGGCTCTTAAAATCTTCTAGCTTGGCCAGAAAAGGATTTTRGGAGTTGATATTATACCTCCTAACCCCAAAGACAACAAAAAAAATCCAGACTCTCCACAATCAATTGATATTTATTAAAAAATATTAACTGTAAAATAGATTAAAAATTGGCAGTTTGTTCAGAGGAAACTTTGGGCCCACAGTTCAGTCTACATCTCTAGAACCAGTAACAAAGACACAATTTTATTTATGTTCCAGAAATCACAAAGATCTCAGAGAGGCTTAGTCACTGCACACACAGAAAAGAAGGCAATCCTGTACCCAAACAGGCTGCAAGGAAACAAGACAGAAGACACAAACACCCAGCTATGTATCCAATGGCTAGGGTGAATAGCCTGCAATATTGGCAACAGCTAGCACACAAGCATTTGTTCTGAGTCCAGAAGGGCAGGGGACTGAACACGAGCTCCCCACTTCACCTGAAGCTATGTCCAAGGTGTTTTCATGCAGGAAGGGAGCTCATCATTTTAGCAGAAGCAGAGTTCTGAGTCATGAGAGAGTTTCCAGATAAAATCAATTTGAAATGTAAATCTCAATTTGAAAAGTTATCATTAGCTTTTCCATGAATAAACATATTTTTGGTAAACTTTTGCATTGTTTGGAGGCTTTATTTTTTTATTTTACTCTTTTTTTAGATTCTAATTGTTTGTAATTAATAATCAGAGAATCTCATGGGTTGCAAGAGACCCTTGAGGTTCTCCAACTTCAACTCTYGACTCCTCATACGATAACCAAAAAGTTAAACCTTGTATCTAAGAGTGTTGTCCGAAAACTTAATGAAAACTTACATGCTTGGGGCAATGACAACTTCCCTAGGGAGCTTGCTCTCAGTGCTCAACCACCCTCCCAGTGAAAAACTGTTTCCTAAKAYCCAGTCTRAACTTCCCTTGMTTAGATTTAAGCYATTCCCTTGCATCCTGTCATCATACAACAGGGAGCAGATCAGTCCCTACCACACTACTTCCCAAGCAGAAGGAGAAGTTGTGAGAACATTGAGATTATTYATCAGTATCCYCTTCTAGTATCCTCAGCYACTCCTCCTAAGTCATGCCCTTTCACCCTCTTTGKTACTCTTCTTTGGACACAAAACCTCCCRTTAATCAAGCAAATAAAAGACCAATAACAGAAAACCAATGATTCATCCAGTTAGGCTACTAAATAGGACTATGTAGCATACACACTGGGACTGAGCAGGTCAAATGGTTAATCTGGAACAAAAATGCACTTTTTTTTTTCCTCTGAGATATCTTGCCACAAACCAACACCAAGCACAGATGCAGCATAAACGGCAGAAAAATTCAAAATTTTCCTTTAGCTTTAAACACAAATCTTCTGAACAAATTCAGTAACATTCTTAAGGAAATTAACTGTCTTATACTTTGTTGTTYGATTATGCCACAGAAAGAAAAAGCAATAATGAAGAATTTCTACTTTTTGCTGAGCAGCAAGTACAGGAAAACCAGAAGTTGCCAATCTGCTAAAAGACTTTGCATAGAACAGAAAGAGCTGCCCCAGGAAGATGAAGGGCTACAATCACATATTTCCGTGTTTTTTCATGGAAAAAATACTGTCAAAAAGCACTTTAAAAGACAAAATTCTTTTCTAAAAGATGTGTTGAGACTCATAAAAATTGTCAATTGTCATTGCCTCATAAAAATATAGAATGCTTTGGGTTGGAGCAGGTCTCAAAGACCATSCAGTTCAAACCCCCTTCCCCTAGATAGCTTCCCCTAGAGCTGCTCCATCCAGCCTGGCCTGAGACTGGAATGCTAATGACTCAAAAAAMCAGACATYTGTAAAAGCAGCAGGTGCTCTGYTGAGGCCAGGTTTGCACCCCCAGCTGAAGGAGAGAAGGAGTTTTTGGTGTGTAGTGGTGAAACCTCTGGTCTACAGCAGAACAGCCCCAGTGCAGAGAGGGGCACACCCACCACCAGAGGATGAGCATGGCAAACTGACCTCTGTTTAACAATAAGCTTAACAATAACAAATAAGAGTTTTGAGCCAGATAGGAAAGAAAGCTGTTAAGAAACAGTTTCAGCAAGGTGGGATAATACTTTTTATCTTGCTAATTTCTTTCTTTACAAAATTTCTTTTCTTTACACAATTTCTTTTCTTTACACAAAAATCCCCAAAATGTCAGGTCATTCACATTCACCCAGAGGCCTGAGGGTATTTATCCCTTCTGAAGGGTACAACTGGTTTAACTTCAAGGCAGAGGCAGCAGTCATGTCTTAGGAGGGGGTCATAGGTCACTGAAGACCCCAGAAGCATTCCCAGAGTAATTTCTGGGGCCTTTGACCAGAGGACTGCTCATGATCTGCAGTGTAACATCAGAGAGCGTACCTGTCTCCCCCCAGGAGGGGCTAGCAGGATGTTCCCACCTGAACCTGGAATATAATCCATCAAACATCATATGGGCTTTCCCCAACTCCAACAGATCTGSACTGTGACCATCACTTTGACCAAGAGTCATGTAAATTGCAACCATCAAGTCTCATCCCTGGACCCACAGGTGGTGATATCTTTCCTCTCTGTGATCTACTCTTAGCCTTTCTTTTTCTTTTTCTTATATGTTTTCTGAAGGGGTATCTTTCTACTTTTTTTTTTTTGTTGTTGTTTCATTTCTATAGATAATTACAAAAATGGCCACATACCTCCTTTCATTTGCAACCAATTTGTTCTAGAACAAACATGTCATATCTATTTCCTTCTCTCTCATTCACTCTCTCTCTCTCTCTCTCTCTAAAAGCACTAGTTATTCAGGGTTCTCTCATGCTACTCTGCCCCAAAGGATCTATTAATAAGAACCTCAGTTATCCTTGCATTTGTGGGGGGGGGTGGGTGGATTGTAAAGTGGCCACACTTCCAAGGCTTAAACATTTCCAGGGRTGGGACATCCACAACTTCTCTGAGCAATCTGTGCCAGTGCATGCCTCAACACCCTCATGGTAAAGGATTTTTTCCAGATATCTAATCTAAATCAACCCCCTTTCAGTTTGAAAGCACTGCTGCTTTTCCTGTCACCACATGYTCTTGTAAAGAGTCTCTCCCCACCTTTCTTGCARGCTGCYTTCAGGTACTGGAAGGCTGCTACATGATCTCCCCAGTCTTCTTTCAAGGGTGAACAAACCTGGTTCTCTTAGTCCTCAGAGGAGAGWTGATCAATCCCTCTAATCATTCTGGTGGCCTCCTCTGAACTTGCTCCAACAAGTTGATGTCCTTCCTGTGCTGAGGACCCCAAAGCTGGATGCAGCTTATAACTCAGAGAAAGGGCACACATTAGATCATGTGGAGTTGTCTGAGAAAAAAACAAAAACTGTTGCAAGGAATCAAAATTGCTTTCATTTAACAACCTGCTCAGGATATTTTARATTCTTAAGGGTGAAGACATATTTCCTTGCCTCTCATGCCATTACATGGTAAAAGGAAAACTTCCCAGTCATGGGAATGCCCCTGTAATATGGGAGATAGGCAGTGAGAAAAGATGACAAGATCATATGAAAACCATACAGTTATGCCCTGAAGTTCCTGAGTTCCTCTGTACCCAGACACATAGGACTGCCCAGCAGGAAAGAAGTATGTTCMATAAATCTCAAAAATTTCAAAGGTGGCTCAGTATTTCAGTAAGACATAAGAGAATGTACATGCTCTATGATAATTTCATATCTTTTTTTCTCAAGAAATCTTACTTCCACAATGTGAACAAGGGGCATGGGAAACACATGACAATCATRATGAATTCAAAGTGTAGGAAAACAGAAGATTGTCTTTTGAATTTTTGAGGGGTTTTGGGGGGCTTTTTTTAACATGACAGGTACAGTCAGCCTTGTCACAGTTTTCTGCAGACAAAATTCAGCCATTTGTTGAGTTCCTTCTGCATGTTCCTTTACCAACCTGTTACATTACAGTTGGGCACCATTCTAGGTACCCAACTTTAATTACATCAGGCTCTTTTTCTTCCTGCTTGAAACTGACATGAAGCCAGGGAAAACTAAGTTCACAATCTCCTCATATTGATAAAAYTGCACATTGATATATTAAACAAGTTATTTGAAAAGCTGTGCAGGTGGGTCAACAGTCATTTATCTGATGGACTGAAATCCAGCTTCAAAAAATACTATGTTTGAAAAGGGGGGAAAAATGGGAAGAAATTAAAATAAGGTAGTTGATACAAAATAATTCTCATGGTGGTCCATCAAGCCTGTACATCTGTGTTCACATTATTCCAGCTGCAGACATGCCAGATGGAAATATACAAACACTTGTCTCAGGATCAGAAGTTTTCCTTTTACTAGTCATTGAGAAAAGAAATGCCTGGTCTAGAGGCCAAGGCTAGTAAAATTCAGCCTGATGGGAGAAGGCTGCCCTTCCATGTCTCACATGGAACAATTTGGTTTTTAATACCATTTCCCCCTTTGCTTCCTGACACGGTAAGTGGAGGAACCCTCAGCAATCCTTGTCCTCAAGCCACATCTCTCACAGCAGTGCACAGTAGCAGTCAGTACAAGTGACTACACGGAGCTGTAATTATCTTGCCTCCCTCCTGTGTAGCCAAGATCATCTTCCCTCTCTTCCCCTTGAAGTTATTCTGAGCAGCTTACAGCTATCAGCCTGCACAGCTGCAGTCTGGGACACTCCACTGAACCCAAGTGCTTATGGACATGACCAGCAGCAGACGTGAAGGAAAAGCACCTGCTGAATCTCCAGACCCTTTTGACTTATAAGAGAAACTAGATCACACATCTGGGCTGATGGAGTACAAACCAGTGAGTCTGTGTAGGGCGTAGCACACCACATTGTTATGCTTGCATTATGTGCAGTTCTCTTTTCTGCTATTGTTTTCAGAGAAGCAGTGTCATAATAAATAGACCTAGGAAGAACTGTTCATTTTTCAGCTGCACRAAAACACTCCAAAGTGCATGCTTTCTGTTTGACAGCCCTTCTCTTCCACTCTCTTCACCCATCAAGATTCTTTCCAAAATAAACACCCCTTCATTCCATTATGATAATACATTATTTTTATACACAGATCAAGCATGTAAGAAGGACTGGGAGAGATCCATGAGCTATGGATGCCGATATCCTCCAATCACACACAAATCTTCATAAATGTATCATTCTCTTTCTTAAAAGCAGTCTGCTTTTTCCTGGCCATCTCTGTATTAGAAAGCTATWGCAGGATAGCCTGCTCTTAACAGAGCCTCTTTAATTCCATGTTTTTTGGGGTTTTTTTTGTACTAGATTTATCTTTCAGTTTTAACACCATCACCCCTGATGAATAGCCATTTGAAGTATTTTTAGACGCCATTTGTATCTGCTCTTGGTTTGCCACCCTGAAAGATTAAAAGATTAAAAGCCTGTGGGCTTTCCTTACATGACACATTCTCCATCCWCTTGTTTTTCCAGTCTGCCTGGGAAGGTGCACTCTTCTCCCTATCAGTCCCATTTTCAATTAAGATCTTTGAACACGGGTGACCAGGTTTGTACTCACTATTCTAGGCAAGGTCTCACCAGTGCCTTGTATAATGAATGGCAGCAATACTTCCCTATTTCTGCAGCAAATGCTTCTCCAGATACCTCCTGTATCACATTTGTCTTTTTCATGGCTGTCTCCCACTGGCACATTGAGCCTACCTAGAACTCCTAGCTGYTTCTCCTCCTCTGTCATTTCCAGATGATGAGCACCTCTGAAACTTGGTAAAGCAGAAGGGTCAGCTGCACAGAGGACTGCTCCTACTGCATCTCTTTATTTAAGACTGCTCAGAGAAAGGAGGAGGCATAAGTGAGTCTGTAACAGCTGTCACAGCAGTTGTTACAGGCAGCAAAATCCTGTGAATACTTCCCATTCCCATTCACTGAGCAACCCCTGAGAGCAAGACCAAGCCACGAGCAAGAGCATCTTTGGAGCACTGGACACCAGCTTCAGGAAGGTTCTCGGTGGGTGAGAAAAAAGTGAGAAAATATCATTGGAGTCACACACAACCTGCAAGAAACCCTARAACTGATATGATGTAGAGAAGCTATCCTAATTATTCTTAAAAGCTTGGATGAAATAAGCTAATTTGCAATGGAGCTGGGAATTTTTTTATTCAGGCAAAGATGTGTGCATAGGCAAATGGGAGGATGGCATTAACACTGCTTTAAAAAAATATATTTTCATTGAAAGATGAACATTACTGCTCACATGAGGTTATAAAATGAGCACATTTTTTTCCAGTAATATTGCTTCATGTGTTGGAGAYGAGAAAGCCTGGTAACTATCCTCTTTCTTTCAGCTGCTATTTTTTGTTAGGTGGCCAGACACACCATCATTAAAATCACAAGAGGATTCATGCTTATTTATTTAAAATGAGTGCAAATTGGACTTCATACCTAATACCTTAAAGCCATGCTGAAACACAAGATAGTCCATTATCTTTGTATCATATATTTTAGGGTTTTCTTCTCCCCACTCTAGCAGAAGACTGACAGTTTATAACACAGCAGTGTGACTGCCTCATTTGCACATTTACAGCGCTTGATAAGGAGTTGAAATGCTTGATTCCCCAGAGATCCTCCTTGTTCTTTTCCCAACAGAAAATGCCTTCCTGTATTTCAATACAGCTGTGACAAATTTTTCAAAATASTGGATAGCTAGCCTTTAGATAATACCTTTCATGAAGAAGAACATAAAAACACTTTATGTTTTATACAGGGTTAATGCAAATCATTTCACTGGGTGTTAGGCAGCACAGAGTACAGGCTGGAATCAGAAGCAGAGCAACCCATTCCACATACCACCTCTTGCCCATGGTCCCGGGACCAAAGTGGTCCTTAATTACCATTTTTTCATCAAATGTGCCCAAATWACATTAAAAAAATGAAGACAGAATTGATGAAACCCCTTGAAGTTGAACCCCTAAGGTATACTGGGCAGACAGAACATTAGAACATGCAGCTAAAATTCCATACTGCTTTTGCTCAGGAAATGAGGTAACACCTTTGTCCACCAAATCAGACTGTTTTCCCTCAATGTTAATAGCAATCTCTAAACCCTAATTTCTAATAACAGCTGTATCACCTATTCTCATTTACTGCGGACTGTGCTGCAGCACAAGTGTTATAAAATCTTCAAGTATAATGACAATAAACCTAAGAAAATTACTTCTTCAAGCACTAGCATTGGGGTATTTTTTAAAGACAGATTTAATTGAAAGGTAAAGATTAGCTTAAAATTCTTCCACCCCTTCTTTTATTTGAATATGAAAAGAAAGTGTAATACAGATGCTTACCTTGATACGACATTAAAAGACAGTTTGGGTCTATATAATTACTGTAGAACAGCAGAAATGTTTTTTTAAAACCATTAAATATTTGTACTTACTGATTTTCACCTTTAGCATTCTGGGGTAAGCAGCTRAGTCCAAACCACAGATGCAGAAGTAACCACTAGACAGTGCCTCCTCTTCATYTGTACACTGTGCATATGATATCACGGGTTAATCTCTCCCAAAACTAGGAAAAATTCATTTCTGCMATGTTTTAGAACATAACCACGTGAGTCAAAGTGACCCCACAGAAGAGCTTCTTTGCACTCCATGGCAGGTTTATGGACATGTTGTAAATGTCAGACTACACCATTTTTAATAATAAAAAAAGACACTATAATACTGTTTCCTTGTAACTGGGACAGAAAATCATTTGGTAAGAGTAAGAACATTTATTGGTTTTGACATAAAAATTTCTTGCTGTGCAGTGGAAATGCTGTAGTCCAAATACTGGAAGAAACGTGAAATCTCAAGGGCTATGTTCAGTAACTCTTGATTCAAAAGCAGACGTGGCAGGTGCATTATTTAAGAGCTTGTCAGAGATGATCTTCTACAGCACACCACTCCAGGATTCATCTCCTGCTATGTCTGGGAACRGGATTCTCATGTAAGTATATGGCAGAACTGGCTGGCTGCACATCAAGCCCAAACTGCCCAACCCTCTTCAACACCACCGTGGTCGCTGCAAAACCTGTTAATATCAGAAAAGCTCTCCAGTACTGAAGGAAACTACCCTGCTTCATACCATGTGAGAACAGCTCTTTGGATGAGCTATTCAGAGTGCATTTGCTCTGAAAAATTCAAAGTGGCATTTTTCTCACTGGCCATGCTTGATGTTCTAAAGTGTTTTTGTATCGCTGTATGCAATGTTAATTTGGTGCCACAAAGATGTGGTATATTCAATGCAAATGAGAAACAGCGCAGCACAAGTTCTGCTTTGAATTTCTTGACTTCCACACATACARAAACTGTATTTAATTTATTATATTGTATTCCATTTTATACTTTCATTTTGTTTCAATTTTCTTWCACAACACAAATCCTTGAGAAGAAGCTAGTCACATCAGGATTTCACTTGGAATTATCAGAAATAAATAAATACGGTAGTAACAAGAGAAGCATTTATTTGTGGCAAGGACCTAGCATGTTTTTRTAGAATATAGTCCAGGCATATGTAGACCTGCACAGCTACCTTCATGTTTCTCCCACACACCTATCAACACTTCAGGAAGAAGAAATTTTATATGTTYTTTAGGTGCCAGAGTTCAATGCAATACTCAAAATCCAATTTGAACTATTCCAGCACAGACTTAAAATCCCTCATACATGAAACTCATGGCTAGTAAAGTAAATCTTATTTTCTTTTYATGTAATGGAGTAGCTTAAGAAATAGGAGAGAGAAATCACTTTTGGCTAAAAACAAACAGAGAAATATAATTTAAAATTGTGTATCTTTAGAAAACACTGGTTTGATAGGAAGCGTTCCCTTTAAATGCACCTATACTGGCCAGTCAGAAAAGATATAAAAATAAATGTCTTTCTTAATCAATCACTGTACTAAATACAATCTGAGAAGGGAAGAATACAGAGAAAGAGAGCTGCAGCTTGAATTTGAGTACATTTGCCACACATTTGTGGCACAAAACACATCTGCATCAAAACACTTTACACAAAATAGTGCTGTGCAGTTGCAAACAAAACTAATGAATGATAAAAGGAAGGTGACCCTATATATGCATAATTGAAAAACAGAAACTAGTTCTGTACCATCTCTCACTTGCACTCAGCCCTGGAGGGGAAAAAATCAAGATGACTACACATTTAACTGCAGTAATCCTGGATTAAAGCATTTGATTCTTACACTGCTTACAAGCCATCAACACAAACATTAATAAGCAGATATATGGCAGGCTGCTTCAGAAGTATATTACCTTGCTGTCAAAACTAGCTCTGTTACAAATTCAGGTGTATGCAATGTTTTATTCTTTTAAAAGGAATGCTTTATCTTAGATGTTTCAAGTAATCTCATGCCTGAACTACTACATAAAAATACAACATCCTCTCTAAACATTAAGCAGGTGATTTCTCAGTTTTTTAGTAAATTGTGTACACCCTAGCCTTTTATATTTTTGAATGGCTTTGAAAAGATAAGGTGTCTCCAATGTGTTTGTAACCAGTAAATTCCATTTCTTCAGACAAGAGTGAATATTAACAGAAGGTATCTGTACCATGTTTACTTTTATAGAGCATTATCGTATTAAATAGCATAGAACCTTAGTACAAGTGAAACCTTACATAATTCTGGTGGCCATCTGGAAAACTCTTCACTGTTAACTCTAAGGAGCTGATAGCTCTGAGAGAGACTTGCCTCTGCACTCTCYTCCATCACCAACTATTACCTAATCACTCAGAGTACAAGTAAATGACTTCAYCAACTTATGTYTTGTTTTGACATTTCAAGAAAATCCCAAATATTTCTAAGCTTGGGTTTATGCACCAGCAGTCACCACGGGCTGCCATATCATGACAGGCTTGCATGCTTGGGGATTTTCACCATGCACACTATCATTTCAGAAATGGGTTACAGAACAACAAAATTCAAATCTTCCCTTGGATGTTTTCCATTTCCTTTTTTCCTATTACAGACAGCATAACCCGTCCCTCTGCCACCCCTCCCAGTAGTGCACTTAATAATTTGCCCTAGCTTACTTCAACTTGTGTTCATTAACTTCATGGAAGCTGGGCTAAATCCTTGATCCAAACCCAACGTCAGTAAGAGAAGTCTGTCTGTGAGTGCAAACACAGGAAAGCCTGATGTGATGCTGCATTGCAACACCCCTCCCAAATCCTGCTGAGCTCTACATACTCACATACTGCATGTGAGCAGTAATGGTCCTCAACTTCACTCTCTCCCAGGGTATGGGATAACACTGGTATGTCAGAAGGGAAACCACTAAACTGGGAAGGGGCAAACTCTTGGGCGACAGGCAAAGTCTGATGCCTCCAAGTGTTCACTGCAGTCAGGTCAGGTAAGAAACRATAAATTCACAGGTTTCACTGTCTCAGCTGAAACTCTATGTTGTGTTTCAGAGGTGAAACCAAAGGCTCTGTAGTGGTATGTTCCATGACTGAACGGCTGAACATGTGACTGAGATTATCACACGCACAACAAGGGAGGGGGAAAAAAAAAGATAAAATGCATCTTAGAAGTTACTTATATTTAATGCTTAAAAGTCTGAATGCACAAACAATAATCTACCATTATAGAAGTACTGGTGGTCAATACAATGCATTAGAACTATGTACAATGACACAGTTTAGTATCAAAATCTTTCTACAATGTAGAGTATTACGAAACTGTTAATGACATCAAACACTAAGCACTTAAGACACCATTTTTTGCTACCACATTTGGAACTTCAATAAACAGTCCATTTTAACTTGCAGCATCAATCCATTTCTAGTATGAAATTAAGTAATTTTCTACTTATACAATAAGATTTATCTACACGGGTCTCTTGATTTTGATCCATAGCAGCAAAGGCACTGTACATCAGCAGATCCACAGACTTAAAGATTTTTTTTTAAAGCATTCAAAAAAAAAAAAAAAAGAAGTCACAGATCATAGTTTAACAGCAACAACAACAACATAAAAAGATAACACGTTGTCTCTGGCACAATGGCTCAGTCTGCGTCCGTTTTAGGGACATCCAATCAAGACTTGGATTGAACTGCTGGCGAACAAAGCAAGTCCTTCTCCCAATGAGGATCCATTCCTTTTTGTATGTCGGAATGAGTACTCCTGTAAATCCTACCTCAGAGGTCATTGCTTTTGTGGTTTGTATATTGGTAGGCATCCATTCTTATTTCAGTGCAGTTTCCAAAGAACATATCAAATATTTTTCATAATCTCTTGTAATTGAAAAATTGCCCAAAGACACATATCCCCATTTTCAAGGAAACATTGCAAAAGTTTCCAGAAGTAACAAAGGTGATTCTTTGAGGCAACTTATTGTACTCTCTACAATATAACAAAGAGAGGTGTTTATATTAAAAAACCTAGCTTGACACCTAAAATGCTTTATGTTTATCAACAGAAAAGCATTGAGAACAAATCTGTACACAAGATGCTATATTAACATTGCAAATATATAAATTAGCACATTCTTACTTAAAGTGAATTTAATTTAGATGTGAACTGAATTTGCCATTCATCACAGGCATGTAGATCACTGGCTACAGTTTGCAATTTCCTAAGTTTCCAAGACTGTCTAAAATAGTTAAGATACAGCATCTTCCCACCAAATAATTATACTGTAATAACACTTAGAGGTCTCATCCAAGAACAGGACTAAAAAATATAACAAAGTTWATTTTTTTAAATAGAAACTACAAGTCTATTTAGTGTAATTTTAACTATCTCCTGAACATCCTTCTCCAAGATCCCCAATTTATCCACCTGCAAAAACACAAGTATATGATGCATCTTTCAAACTAAAGCCGGGCCAGACAGCTTTATTTAGTCAGTTCGTGGTAAGAAAGCCTTATTTGAACAAAATAAATACATTACAGCTACAATATGTAATTGAAGAGTCAAGGTCACAGTTAAGTATGCTTATTCCATCTTCTTCCAAATAGATATTTGACAATTTGGTATCACAAGTTCTTAAGGAACATTCACAAATCAATAGCAAGTTAGGAAGGTAAAAATAAATTCTACAACTGTGATGAGAATTTAAGTTTTCAGTTTAGAACGAAAAAAAAAAAAAAAAAAAAGAATTTACAGCAAAGTGCTAGGAGAAGGAGTTCTGTCTGCATTCAGATTTGTCTCTAATAAATAACTTCATAGACTGTAGCTTTCTTGTCCCCAGAGCCAGTGACTATGTATTTGTCATCCACAGAGATATCACAGCTAAGCACAGATGAGGATTCTTTGGACTACAAGAAAAAAGAAAAGGAGAAAGAAAATTACATCTTTCAAATCCTTCAATCCTGAAGGGCTTGAAGATTAATTGGAAGAATTTATAGATAGGGAATATATGAAAAGCTCATTAAAGTATCAGTACCGTAGTGGCAATTTTTTAAAAATACTTTTATTCCACAGAAAGATCTATGGTAAAATAAAGCAGTGGTGGAAAGGGAAGTGAATATTACAGACCTAGAGGTAATCTATCAATCTAACAAATACAAGTAGTCCTTTCTATATAATTTACAAGGAGTGAGCATTTATTAATATTTTATGTATTTGATTTGCATAAAAATGAATGAAAACTCATCTTCTTCCCACTTCTTTTGTTGTAAACAAGAAATCCAGACAGAGAAGCACTTCAAAGGCCCTACCTACCCACAGGTATAAAATAAAGAGACTCCACAGAAATAACTGTATCTCCTCTCTCTACTTCCTCAACACAAGACATAAGCTTTGCACAAAGAATTTACATTAAGACAGAGGACACAAGTAGAAAAAGACACTTTGGTGGAACAGGATACACAACAAGTGTGTAGGGGCTGGATGGGACACAGGAGACAGCAGGCTGCAGTAGCTCTGTCTCTTCTGGCTTTGCTGTCTGTTCTAAGATGGAGTGTATGCATTGTCACAYTTACCTTGCTGTTTCAGTGCATGTTTTCTTTACATAATGTATGYCCACATCATTTTTTGCCTGTTACCACAAGAGCTAAACAATTCCCAATCATGCTGTGTTTTGGCAAAGACACCTCTGTTCACCGCACTAGAATTTTCTTTATCTACCTCTCTATAAGAAAGTTGTACTGGAGTTTTTAGCATCACTTTTAAGTGGGATGWGCTCTCTTTAGGATGACTTAGGCTGTCTGTGGGGGTTGGTTGTAGAAATGAATAGAGGYTCTTCTAGGAAAGGTTCCTAGTAGAGGTTCTCTACTAGGAAAACTTAGACCCTACTTCTCTCATATCAAACTGCCTCCAAAAGTGGAGACATGGCAGGCATCAGTCCACGTGAGTCCAGTCATTTAAACTAGAGCCAGTTAAACAGTTAAATTTAACAAAAAAATTCCCARCCTAGAGGTGCCTGCATGGGAAAGAATGGAAAGACATGCCAAAAATCCCACTTTTCTATAGTGGCACTGAAATGCYATTAAAACTGGGCACAGAGGGACTACAGATAGGTTATGGCTGCCAGTTACACTTCACTGGGCCCCTCCATATCACCTCAGTTTTCAGCTCAGGAGCCTGCTGATCCAATCCATCAAYACATCTCATCCAAGAAAAATACAGATGTTGAGTATGAATCCAGACTGGTTTAGCTACATTTTGGAGCTTCAGTGACTGTTCACCTAACGGTATGACTTGGGTACTGTATTCCACCAGTATGCAGAAGAAGGTGAGAAAGGAGGGTGCTAAGAACAATTTTAGATTAAAGGGCTACTTTACTGTAAGAGCTKAATTAGTGAAATAGTAGGAAGGAMAAAAGCATTTCTTTCTCTAATTACAGACAAACTCTTTTAAGGACTACAGTAATTAGCTGCATTTCCACCTGGAAACTCCTTAGGCTACTGACAGACCCTAAGATGTGCAGCTCTACTGCACTATAATGTATGYGGAAAATAGCTTTTAGGAGATTATTACCTGGAATATACTGGCTCCATAAGGTGTTCTCCAAGCATTAAGAAGATTATCTTTTCCAGTGCTTACAAACCATTTGCCTGCAACAGATTGTTTAAATGTTATTGCTGCATTTTGTTTTCAAGGAATACACCTCAAGAAACAGRTGATCCTAACAACAAAGCATTCACACATATCCAAAGAACCAGTAGCATTTTCATCTGGTTGCACTATGACGTCCTGTCACAAAATAAGCAGTACATAGAAAAAAGCAGTCATATAGAGAGCTTTTTTAAATAAATTTAATATCTAATTTTTAACTATACTCTGTAGTTTAAAAACTATATCACACTTTTATTTAAAGGTAATGTTGACTTAATTTTTCATGAAGGAGAACACTGATAYAGAAAGCTTTGCTTACCACAGTGAGCAAACTTGAGTGACAACACACAGCTCTCATGAAGATGCAGTTGATACTTGTCTGGCTTAGTAACATGCAGCACCTCAACATTGCTGTTCTCCATTCCTACTGCCAACCACTCACCAGTTGGACAATAGCCCAGTGAGAAGATCTGTAATTAGCACAGCACATGCTTCAATCAGTAAAGGAATGAGCTTGAGATATTCAAAACTGACCCTTGCTACACTCTTAGCACTATGCAAACTCACATTTTTGATCTATTGCAGTTTTAAAAACATGATAATCCAATTWTTACAGTATCAAGATAMATTAGTTCATGCAAACACAGCTGCAAAACTATGCTATTAAATGTTATTAAAACTTCAATAGTGAATTGCTGAATCAAACTATAAAAGTTTATGTCCAAGCTTATCTGACAGCACTTAAAAATATTTTCATAAAATATTTTTGAACTTTAATCTACAGAAATGGGAACAGATTGCAGAAATTTTAATCTGGCACTTTTTTATAAAACTGATTCTCCCTCACTCTCATGGGAGGAGGTACTAATCTGTCAAACAGCCATAATCCAGATTGACATTTAGCTGCCGCAAGGAAAAAAAAACAAACCAAAAATGAGAGTATGGAATATGAGACTAAGTGRGAAATTCTTTGGAGTTCTCTTTGAGACTGCTTTTTTTTGCTTATAAAGGAGAAAAAAAATTGAAAGTGCTTGTTTGTTTTAAAAAACCAGGAGAAAATTTTGTTAACATGCCAAAGGTTCTGAGATTGAACCTGTGATGTGAAGTCATGTTGCTGTAGCTGTCTCCCTTCTCTGAGATCCCAAGATCTGACTGTATTGTCCAGACCTCCTGTCCATAATTTGGTGCCATCATTAGAAATGTCAATACAGCTTGCTCCATCTGTGTGGCCCTGAAATTGCCTGAAAATATTAAAAGAAGATCAGCACATTCTGAGCAAAAATACAAAATAACTTATTTCAGTCCCTGTGTTGTAACTTAGATTCCAATAGCAACCCCAGATTAACAAAAACTCTGGGACGATCATGTGAGTTTTGTAATGAATTGATGATGCAATCAGGTAAGACAGCTAATTTGATTTCAAAAAGAACTCTTTAAGAGTTAGGTGCTCTGGAAATCTTTCCTGCTGGCTGTGTGATACCCACTACTCAAAGAGCAATCTAAATGGTAACACCAGGCAGTAAAGCTTGACTTTACATGCAACACTGATGTTACATGTAATAACATATACACAGTGCAGTGCACAGAGAAACTCTGCATGACCAGCTCTTATATCAGTATATCAGTGTTGAGCACCAGCCCATACTCCTGAAAGGCTAAGTCTGCAATGCAGCAATTTACACATATCTTTACCCAAGACATATTTGCTGGATCTCTGATTAAAAAGATTAGAGTCAGAGCAATGTATTGCATGGAAACAAAGAGAATCATCTGTTCAAGGAATCTATAGCAGTATTGACATCAGCTGATATTGAGGGAACTATAGCTATGGGCTGATCAAAAGGCCTGGAACTATGAAACTCTCAAAACCTATAAATAACCATATAGACTTTTATCAAGGCATTACCCTGGCTATGCTGAACAACAAAATACTACAAGCATCTATACACAGAGAAAGTAAAATATATATGCAAAAGCACATTTATGGCTGTATCTAAATAATTCTTCACAACCTGATGATCCAGTCTGGTCGACCTACCTTACTAAAGTCTGGTTATGCAGATCCCACACTGCGATGTTGCCATCGCTACAGCAAGAGAAGCAGACCTTGGAATCRGGGCTGATAGCTAGGGCATAGCAAGCTGGAGCAGAAGATGTCAGCTCTGCCTTGATGCGAGGAGTTGGAGCTGCCAGGTCCCAAATGGATAATGTGCTGGCTTCCCCACCAACAATCAGGGTGCGGCCGTCAGGGAGCAATCTGCAGGAACGGATGTAGTTGTCTCTGTTCTGTGGAGACAGAAGCCATCAAGAGATTACTCATGAGGAAAGAAAACAGCATTAACATGAGAGCAGAAATCCATAAAAGTATTGTATTCCCTCCTGGTTTTAATGAGCCATTTATACTTATGACAATGATAAAGTGTATTAATGCCAGAAAATTACACGACATTAGGGAAGTACTTCAACTTGATCTACAAAATTCAGTAGTGAGAGATACTTAATCTTAATTAGCATTAAAATGCAAAGACCTGAACCCAGCCCAAAACAATTCAAGATAGCTGAATTTGACAGCTGGCGTAGAAAGTTGTATTTTCATACTCTGTTTATTTCAGCACATTACCCTCTCAGCATGGGGGAGTACCAAATTCCCTGCACACTTTCCCCCTTCCCATTCCAGTGAGACTTGCTGCCACATCTAGGAGATGTCAGAGGAAAATATTTGGGCAATTTTCCTCATTTGTGTAGTGACTTGTGTAGCAATTCATTGTAAGTCTACAYATGCTGCACAGCTCTCATTTTACTGCCTCCGTAACAAGCAGCAACATCTCACCAAGAACTGGTAAATGACATGAGAAAAACTGCTAACAATAGTTCATTTTGTTAGCACATTCAAATAATTTGTGAATAACACTCAGGGATATTTTTAATTGCCACATTAAGACAGGTCAATGCATTCATACACATACACAGACACAAAATACGTGACACAATCCCCAAACATTCTTAGAGAATACAGCTGCAAGACAGCAATTTGTAGCATGATAGGGTATCAACAAGCTGTAAGACTGCCAGCAAATGTCAAAGTTTATAAATAATATTTGCTGTGCTGTCTTTGATCTTTCCTCCTACCACAACTTGAGGATATTAAAAATGTTTTGACTCATTGTGGGGGAAAAAACCCACAAGWATGGTGAGGAACATACTTAAACCTCAGTTCTAATAGCAACAACAAAATTACAACTGCAATACCAACCTGTGATACCACAACAGAAATCAAATACCCACTTGCCATTTACACCTTAGTGGTATCACTGCAATCTTAACACATTTATCTTCTTTTAGTGCTGTATGCTGCTGTTCACCTACCAGGCAGTCCAGCTGAGAGACRGGGCTCTTGTTGCCAGGGTGGCTGATGTCCCAAACCTTGACACAGCCCTTCCCACCCGTGTACACGTGTCTGGTGGGGTTGCTGATGGTAACTGCACACACAACTTCCCCGTGGTTCAGGGTGTTGATCTGGCGGGCRTGGCGAGGGATTCCTGGGCCGATGAGGGCATCAGGAGGGAAAGGAACTGGCTGCATCTGACCATCTGCACTTACATGAAATGAGTATGCTCTGAGGGGAGAGAAATAAAGGGGSTGATTTAAAGAGTTTTACTTCAAGCCTGTTTGAGAAAACAGAATCAAAGATGTGCTTCCATGACAGGCATTCAGGTTGTACCTTCAGCTCAATTTTTTTCACAGRTATTTCACAGAATATTCTAGGCTGAAAGGGACCCTCAAGGACTGTGGASTCTGACCCTTAAGTGAATGGCTGTATGGGGACTGAACACATGACCTCGGTGCTATTACCACCATGCTCTGCTCAACTGGGCTAATATYAGGTATTTTAATCACATAAGGAAATAACATTTATTTATCTATAGCATGGCCCTCAAAGCACAAACATAGGTGCTCAGCTTTTAATGTGAAAAGTCAAGCACCAATCAAATGAGCTTTTACAACTTGCACTATGATGATTTCTGGCACGAGTGAGCCTATATGACACCACTCTTAATTTTGGATGGGGATATCACTGCATGCAGAGAAGGGAAGGAAGGTTGGGTCAGGCCCCCTGGAAGACAGAAATAGTTGGCTGGTTGCTGCCAGAGCATGGTGGGTATCTGCGTGCCAGGGGACATTTGGCTGCTCGCTTTACTGACTCTTGCGTGGCAGCTTCAGCTGGGCTGCTGCCAATCTGTCCYGAATGTGCCATGGGTCCCAGGCCCCCGGAGCAAAACTCCTCAGCACTSTACCTAAGGGTGCTGTGAAATTTCTACCAACACGGAGGAGTGAAGTCCTCAAGGCACAGTTTCTGACAGCTGACATGACAGACCAGCAAAAATGCACTGCAATGGAATTTTTTGTTTCGTGGGTTGTTTTGGGTTTTTTTGGGCGTTTTTATTTGTGAACTTGACACAACTGCTACAGATCCTAATTTCTCTTGCCAAAATCAGGCCTCTCACTGAGAAAGAATCTGTTCTGTGATTGCCACTTATGCCACCTGTGAATAACCTATCAACAGCTTTATCTCAAAGTATTTTCCAGGGAGAATGGTTAGGTTGTGAAATTGCCTTGTTTTGAGATGCTACCTGATACATCACATCTATTACAAGAAAACAACATTTTTAAGAGGGTTTACCTATACATACCAAGGTATGCTTAATGGAAGACTTTAATTTTCTTAGACCTAAAAAATCATCATAGTGCTCATGAAAAATCCATTGTCACAATGAAGGGATGACAAGAGCTCACAAAAAATTGTTTTAAGAGAATACTTCCTTAATTGATACTTCGAAGTGACTGAAGAAGGCAGTATTCACAAGTGAACTACTGAATTCTTCATTTAAGATTCAWAATGCATTAACACTAGATCAGTAATTTTCAGTGGGACAAAATGCATTAGCTATCTTTCCTATTTATAKGCTGTACAATACTCAAGAGTTGATACAATAACAAAGTAAAAACAGAGTTACTGGGGGTCAGATCCCGAATGCACCATATGCTGTCCACTCCATTTCAGGACACTAAACAGTGTAAACAGAAATTTACACAAATTTCCCTCTAAGGTAAAAAAGGAGCAAATGAGAAAATAACAATCCTGGAAGATGTGACAACTATCATACTTAAGACAAAGTTATTACAATCATGCTAAAAGARCCACAGATTTTAAAAGTTTCAAGCCCTCTGGTAGACAAATGACAGTTATATTTAAATGTTTAAAATAGACACCAACAGAGCAACAATATTTAAAAATCTTGGAAATATACCAGAATTGAAGTGATTTGATTTCAGTTTGCCTCATGTTTTATTCCTCTCAATTTTAACAGAAGAAGATGWGAGCAGGGAGGTCTCTGAAGCCCCACAATTGTCATTTCTCTCACCACAGCAAGCAAAGCCTAGTAGATCCAGAGACACTTCTTTCCAGGTGACTGACTCCATCAGGGATGAACTTAAATCCAGAGAGCATTTGAACATTACATCAAGACATCTCTTAGAGCCCACCGTATATAAYGGATGAAGATCTGTGCCCCACAGAATTTTTAATGCAAGCAGCTGGCCTGCAARCATCAAYTTCCACCCCTGCCTTATGCATTCACCTAGCAGGGTGGCACARCCAGCAGAAAAGTAAATTAAGGTGGTCACCAGAGTGCAACACCGGAGAGATCTGGATCTGGCTCATGATTTGTGTGACCTGTGCACACGAGAAGCCATGGGCACTAGGCCTGATCACTTCTCACCATATGTTGTTAATCCTGTGTGTCTGCAAGCTCACTGCCAGGTAAGCGTATGCATTYACTGACACAAATCCAAATGTGTGACTAACCCCAACTACTCCTGCAAAAAGCACATTCACACATAAAAGAGCTTGAGAAGGACTGGCACAAACACCTCTTGACCGACAAGCTCTCCAGTATGAACTGGTCACAATCTCCCAGAAATGTCACAAGAAAGTGGAACTGGATGAACTTTAAAGAAAATCTGGATCAATATGGTTTGTATGGTTGCTTTAGTTTTTCTCCTCTCTACCTCAAGAGGAATGTGAGAAGAGAGTTCTTTGTCTCTGTAATTCTACCAAGGCTCACAACACAAAAAGCCTGGTAAAGAAGGTCACATTATATGGGTCAGTTCCATCAAGGATGAATCTGAATATTATCATAAAATAATTCTTTCCAGTATTTTCAATCATACAAAACATTTCAGTATTCCTTTTTCTGCACACAGCTGCTAAGCTTGCAAGTAATTGCAAGGCTTTTGTGAACAAAGAAATAATTTTTTTAAACTGAGAAGCAGAGTACAGTAGAGATGGAAATCTGAGATCCCATTCCAACTTCCATTTCCATAAACAACCAACCAGACAGATTTGAAGTTCATCTCCTTTTTCCATTTATTTCTGTCTCCTTTACTTTGCATCACCAGTCCATGTCAACTGCTATTAGTCTTCAAAACAAATTTACAAATGCAACTTTAAGATTACACAGTGATTYTCCTGCTCTCGCTGAATAGCTATACTTATTTCTATTCACACAATAGTTTTCAGTAGCTAAGGGGAATTCCAACCAGCAAGGGAACATGACTTCCAACAGATGATTGAATTTTAAAGCTGAATGTTTGATACTCACGGTTTTCCTCCTGGGATGCCTGTGAGATTAGGAGGGATGCCTGGGACTCGCATGTGATGATGTGGATCAAAACCAACCTATAGTTTTCCCCAAGCAAAACAAAAAGGTGTATTAAAGTAAGAGTTAGGCAAAGGAAGACTGTTTAATTCATGTTCTCCATAGCATACTCCCCAAACCACAAAGTGAGTGAACTGGAGTTGACCCCACAAGTCTTACATTTAATATAAACAGCTCCCAAAACTAAACTGCAAACACTTACCACTGGAGATCGCCCGTAAGCTGCCGCTGCTGCTGCTGCTGCAGCTGCTGCACTCATCTGAGGGGAGATGTTGTGTAGACCAGCATAGGCAGCTCCAGGGCTGGTCAGCTCCCCGTTCATACCAGCATGTGGCACGATTCCAAACGGAGTGGGGTAAGGACATGGTACTGCCATAGGTGTCCTTAAACCTGAAGCTATAAGAAGAATGGGGAAAGTGAGAAGTCACAGAGTCACTCTAGAGCTATCAGATGAAAGACAAGTTTGGGAAACTGCAAAAACCCCACAAAGAAACCAATCCAACCAGCCAGTCAAGGAAAGCCACACAACACTGTATTACAGTGGTGAAGAACCAGCTCAGCACGCAGTTTAACCATCTATAATCATACTGACATACCACAGATTTAAAGGGAATCTGACAAGGGACAAATGGTYGCTGTTTCATGCCACCAAAATACACGGACACTAACCTATTGGGTCCACACCTGGGGGTTTGCCGGGCACTGGCCTCAGTCCGGGAGTGGAGTTGCTGCCTGGAGTTGGGGCATCAGTCCGTGGAGTTGGGGTATTTGATTTGGACACAGGAGTGGTGGATTTCTCATTCTAATCACCAAGAAGTAAAAAGAAAGACAGTTTGTAAACTAGTTTATCTTTATAGCTAGGGATACGTGATATTAGTGATATTTAGCTTCTGGGTTTGGGTTTCAACAGTGGCTGGCAATGAAGAGAAGATGCAAAGACACTGAAAAAGACAGAATGGCTTTGGTAATTAACTACAGCCTTCACAGATTTTCTCATCAGGAGAATCTGTATGATTCAGAATGAGGTAAACGACTGAAAAATCATTGCCATCTGACAATTGGCAGCATATGTGAAATCTGTCAGTGGTCTCACTACGCTCATAGACCTGCTCCAATTATAATTTTCTGTGAGGGATGGACAAGAGGAGCAGAAAAAAAATCCCCAAACTGACCAACTAGTCATACCYAAGTGTGGTGCTAGAAACTCAGGATGAAGACAGTGATGGGTATAAAGTCAGGAACTGTGCGATGCTGCTTTTGTGACAGGCTTGTTCATCAGATACACCACTGATTCCCAGGTCTGAACCTGTCATTCCATCACCTTTCCTGAGCACTACATTCAYTTTAAGATTTCTTTTTATTTATTTTATTTCTTTAAATAATTGCATACCCTGYCCTGTGAAGAGCTGAGAGGGGAATTACTGTGCAACTCAGGCAGGTGATTAACTGTGGCCACAAACAGGAGAGGAAAGAACACCCCTTGCAAGCAGCTCTTTTCTTTTGCATTATGATTTGCGATGCAAGTCAAGGAAGGCTCTTGTAAATGACAGATTACTTTTTAGATAGAAAATAAAAATTATTGTTGTTGTATATAGCCTGGTAATTCAAACAAAGCTAACAACCAAATCACATCCAGGCAGGGAGCTGAATTTGCTATAAACCACAGTACAGGAAAACAGCTCAAGAAACCCCTGTGTACTTTTATTTATTCTCAGAATAACAGTTCTTCATATGGGGGAGGAGAAAAATATCTCTCAGAACACCACATCTATCATCTACTCATATCACCAGTGAAAATAACCTCTTCCTATCCCCAAAAAAGACTGTGGACTTTTTATTATTTCATTAGACTTCCTTGAAAAGATAAATTAAACTAATACTAAATTGATGCTTCACAATGCTTTATTGACAGCTGTGGAAATATAAATTGTGTCCAGACAGAAATCCAGTAAGCATGTATTTCAGGCTATGATTAGGGGTCAGAAGCATTTTGTAGCACTTACAAGGCTAAGTTCTTTGGATTTGGAGGAAGGAGTACTGCTAGAGGATGCAATAGATGCTGGACTAATTGGTGCATCTTTTTTTAGCAGTCGAGTCTTGTCCAAGCCATTTTCCCGTGGAGAGTGTGCTGGGCTCCCACGGGGAGAKGAAGGATCCTAAATATCAGGAATATGGGTTAGCATAAAAACCTCATACTAGCCACTAATTCTTATCTTGAGCAGCCCTCAATTTGGAATGAAGATCTGTCACAGGAAGTGACATATTCCTTCCATTCTTAATTGATTTAGATGATACAATTGTAAAATTGGGATCATGAAGGACAATTTGTTTTTTTTTAAAACACTTAAAATTTAATGCCATTAAACCATAAAAAATAATGCCAAAAATATGGATATTGAAATAGGCAAGTAAATATCTTTTTTTCAAGTGATAGATTAAAAAGATTTGATGCCTTTGGCAGACCTGGTAAGGTTCACACATGAAGTCATGGCCAAAGTGAAAGAAAAGACAGACACTCTTACAAGTTGCATCTCCTCTGTTGTGCTGGGCTGGCTTCAAATATCTCAAGAGAACTTTTTGTTCAAAGGAGAAACAAGAAGTACTTTGTAGAACTGTTTCAGATCTGATTTGTATTCTAAAGAAAGAGGATACGACTGGATTCCCTCAGGCATTTCAAGTTCCCTTATGAAGGCAAATGCTATAATCCTATTCAATAAAACCAATATGCACAGAAACCACTGAAGATACCTTCACTACCCTTTCAGTAAGGTAGAAAAAACACTATTGTGTATACCTCATTGGAAACATCAACTACCAAGTTGTCATCACTCTTCTCACCATCACTGTCCTGCAATGACAAACCATRATGTGTTAGAAAACTTCCATTTAATATCCCAATATCTCTTAATAACTATGAAAACAGAGGAAGGCTGCTCACAAATCTGCAGTGTACCATCCACTTTTACCAAACGTAATACAATGAAAGTCTTTCAGCCACTTATAGGGCTTCTGCTTAGCAGGTTGCCACAACTACAGCATTCTTCCCAGTTTTCACACTGGTGGAGAAGGACACGCRATGAAAATCTCTAAAGTGGAATTACACTATGAAGAGGAGTCAAGACAGATTTGACTAACAAATCCAAGCCTAACTAAAGCTCAGCACTATTATCAGGTGCTTTGTATTTATATTTTTAAAAACAGTATCAATCATATGCACCAGAACGTTCAATCCAGCAGAGACACTAGAGGTAGACAGCAAAAACCAGTTAAAATTTGACCTTCATTTTAAAATTAGTTATGCAACAGAAATCAGATTAAATGACAGAGGAACACTGAAGTTCAACAATGCACAATGTAGACAATCTACTCACGTAACGAGCTGCTATTTCCTTCTCTTCTGTTTTCTGTTTTTTACTATCTGAAGAATAATCTGTTGAATTTCTGTGCTTTTCTGCTGTTCTGAAACTGGCTGAGGGAGATACAGAAGAGCTCTGTAGTACRAAAAGAGAAGAAAGCATCATCAGGCCCTCATTCCCAACAGTGGTTCATTTGTCACCCCTCAATACATCTTACACTGATTGTATGATCTGGAGCTGTTCTCACAGACAGCATGTTGGGTTTTAACCAGTGACAGCTACCCAGCAAGTCTCTCATATTAAAAACTCCACTATGTATTGCAAGASACAGAAACAGGTGATCAACAGACAGATCACAGTGGCTATCTGTACTGCCAATGGGATGAATTTTATGAATACTGTGCACTGGTCTTGTTTTGGTTTGTTTCCTCAACAAATATGCAGGGTTAAGTCAATAGTCCCAGAAGAGGGGTGTGTGTTTGCACATGTGTGTGTTTGCCTGTGTAAATCAAAAAGAACAAAGAGGCTTAAGGTAAGTCACACTTCAGCAAACATTTGAATGAAGATTTCTACCAAGTGAAGAAGCAACCTTCTGAACAGTTTTGGAGCAGGCAAGAACAGGAAAAGACACCTAAGCTCAYTTTGTTTTGCTGCCTTTTACAATTACAGGCTATGCCTGCAGCAGACAGAAACAAAACACAGACTGTCTCAGTGATTCTCTTGCTATTCTGCAGTTCTCACCTAGTAATGATTGCTAAATAGCACACATATGGACAGGAGAGAAAGGAAGATAACGTGTACTTTATGCACTATCACCCAACAATTCCACTCTACTCTTTTAAACAAAGCAGGCAACATTTATCAAATTCTACCATATTTCCAAAGCTTTGTGGAGCCTGTATCTTCATATACAAAAAAGGAAGCAATGAAAGATGCAACACTCCCTCTGGGACTGATTTTAGTAGCAGCAGCAGCTTTTGGCCCTAGTTCAAGAAAGCATTTAAGCATGCACTAAACTTTATCTCACTCTGAAGTCAGTAGTTGAACGTACATAAGTAAGGATGTGTTCAGGCTTTTTGCAGAATTGGAAATGACAGCAATGGAGATGAAAATAATTGTCAGTTGAAATCCTGCTGACTGTCTACATCTCTGTCTTCCTTTTTTACTGCGTGGTGAAGAACAACYAAAGAAGTCCTGACTGATGGATTTTAGATACTCCTATTCATCCAGAAACACTTCTTTGGGGTTTTTTTCTCCATGCATGACGGACAGCTGTTGTTCCACACAAAACTGTACAAGGTAGCAGCTAATAACACTAATACAAACCAAGAAATTAGCATTTACATTGAGTAACTTCTGTTCCATCACTATTACAGCATTTCTTCTTTTTCTTATTATATCACAAGCTTCTGGTATGGATTAAGAACACTGAACCTGTGTTAAGCTGTGGTTATTGTCTAAGTCACATAAGATAATATTACTACCTACTGGGACACAGGTCCTCCTCTTCATTTTGCTGAAATTTCCAGTTCCTGAGAACAGCAGCTCAGATTAGTGAGTGGCAGAATTTGCAAAAATCTTCCATATATTTGACTGGCAATTGTTAATTACCCTCTAAAAACATTGAGTGGAAATAAAATTTTAGACCAAAGCTAGTGTTGAAGGCACAGCCTCTGCCTTTCCTGTGCAAATACATCTTAAAATACTAATTTAGTTTTAAAGCAGATCATTAATCAACGATAATAGCAAATAATGCAAACTAACAAAGTTATTTTTTGCTCTGAAGCAAAAACACGTTAGACATTTGGACATTTGGAGAAGCAGTGCCAGGGTACAGAAGCCCTTAAAATAAAGGCCAAGCAGAAACACAACATTAAACAAACTGATGACTTGAAAAATGTATTARTTTCTGCAATGATATAGCATAGCCTTTTGCAAAGCTCTTATTACATTTATATTCATTTACAATTTGGAAGGCAGTAGCTTGTAATGTGAATTCAATTCATTATTTCTCAACTTCACCCTACAGAAAGCAATTTGCTTTAAAACGAAGAAAAATAATCACCAACAAACTACAAATTAAAGTGGTGTCTAAAGAATTAAACTACTGCACTTATTTAAATAGAAATATTTATTTTCATAAATTTGAAACCATACAGTTCCATTTTTCACAATCTGGTTAGCTATGTGCTATAGATACCATTTTAATCTTTGATTTCACTACTTAATAAAGTAATAAATTGAAAGTCCCTACTAGAAAGATAAAGTAGCTAATTGCCACTAGCACATTAAAGGATGAGCACCACATTGGGCATTGAGGCAATGCACACTGCTTAATGGTTTTATTGCTTGATGGATCTGACCTTATACCAATATGAAAAGATCCTCCTTCAGTATTCTCACCTGACATTAGCAGAAAAAATGGAGACAACTCACCTACTGACATCAGGCAGAATCTCATTTCCCAATCTAAAATTAGGCCAGTGTACTAGGACTGACATTATTTTGCCTTGTGAGTCAATTACTACAGAACAAATCTAAWCACTTCCACTTTTAACTGCCACACCCCTTTCCTTGCACAGAGCCAGCCTACCAGTACTCCTGCAGAACTGCCTTCTTTTCCCCTTCAACATGAAATGCACCTGCCACATAAAAATCAGTGACTTCATGGGATTGATGAATCTCTGCTTTTTGCTGACAGATCTAAATTTATCTCTTGATCTAAGTAACAAAGATATGTCACATACATAGACAATGAGCTATGGTCTATATCTTCCTATGGACCTAATTCCTGCAATGTTCACTGTGTGAGAGATAGGAGCATTACTCATACTGAGTTCCCTCCATTGTTTGTAACAGCTTTTCAGTCTATAAGCACTGCTAAGGACCTATCTTCATTGAGAAATACTGGGGTGTAACAATGTACTCATGGCTTTCACTGACATCAGATTCCTGCAAATAATCCTGTACCCACCCACACCTTAGCTCCTGAGTGTGCAAGCCCACAAGCTCCAAGAGAGATCTTTACATTTGTAGACTGTGAAAGAAAGCCCATTAAAACACACTGTTCAGCTGACAGACTCTGTTCCTTGATTAAAACATCAGTGCTCTCATAACAGCTGCCTTTAAGAAGTTGGAATAGGATAGTTACTTAGAGAAATTAAGTGATTCACTATGACTTGGCAGGCTGTAACTTAATGGGCCAGAGTCCTTGTTTTAGTAACTATTAAAATTTATAGAGAAATTAAGTCTTTTTTACACTGCTGTTTTCTTCAATAAAATGCATTATTCTACTAGAAGAGTAGCTTTTTCCTACTGAACAATGCTGAGTTTGCTCACATGTAATAATTATATCAGACATGGGAAAAAATACTCTTTGGTGAAAGTAGGTTACACTGAGTTCGTGTTCGAGCAAAACATACCAGTTTTTCATTTTCTGCTTCGGTAGAACATTTTTATTCATGGTAAATACACCACGAAATGCTGACAAAAAGCAATGAACATCCACATTTATAGAAAGGCTGAGCACATTGCCATGTTCACATAATTTGCCTAAGAAGTGGAACAGTGTCTTTCTAGTGCTGGACCCATAGTATTTTTTGCACTAGGCTACAGCACACAGCATGCTATGATTCAGTCTCTGTTTTGGGCAGTGCTAAGCACAGTGCCAACTGAAATGGTCTCCCACCAGAAGGAGTGGGAGCGCTGCTCTCTCTCCAATACCATCAGGGTTTTGGCGATGCTCCTGGTGGAGTGTTAGTGCCATAGAGGTGCAAATTAAATCAGTATCAAGAGAGYCACGCAAGCCTTCTATGCAGCCAATGCAGCCATAAAATTCTTACCAGCATACTCACTGTCTGTTTGGGATAATTAATAGTACCAATTTCTGGGGGGGAAAAAACCCCACTGTTTTACCCCCAGCTTCCACTGGAAKTTAGCTGCATCAACACAGATAGCTCACACTGTAACACGGCAGAAATGAGTGTGGAAATCATAAATCAAATTGAACAGTTATCCAGCTGCAGGCYCCAACTCCCCATATGCTGACTTCTCCAGATAAGAACTGGCCAGAGCACAATAAGTGATAATTAAATGAATTCAGTGTTAAAGGTAATGACTAGAGATGACAAGATGAAAAGCCTTCYGACATGTTAAAACTGGTAACTCTTTAAAGCGTTCACAAGTATGACCATTCCCCAGTGTACCCTTACTACTATGCCAAAATGATGTATTTGGAGTGGAATAATTAAAACAATAATTCCCAACAAAGTGGGAATTACAAGATAATTGACCATACTGAAGTATTAAGCAAACTGCAGTAAAAACCAAGGATGCTCAACGCTAAGGTCAATTACAGTATAATTATCTGAATGACATTATTGCTGTTATAAAGACTGTTGAAAGTATAAAAGAAACTATAAAAATGGATACAATATGAATCGCAGGAAACAACCAGRCAGTAATGCTGCTTTGCTGGCTGGTGCCAATGTTAGGGATGGAAGAACCACCATCAGAGTTTGGATTCAGGTACTGCCCTAGGTTTAGGCTTGGAGCACTAATACTGTAAGCTTAAACAAGAAGAGAAAAAAAAATAAAGAAAAAAAAAAAGGAAAAGAGAAAAGAAAAAAAAAAAGAAATTAGGATTAAGATTTCTGACACCTTCGGGGTGAGATGGAGACTGCTCTGGCATGAGGTGGGAGATGTCCCACCAGATATGTGAGAGGCCAGGGCAGAAGAAAAAGAGGCAGTGTCAATACAGTCCAGAGACCTGTGCTCAGGGCAGAAACTGCAGCCAAGGGCTCCCACAAAACAAGCCTAAGGGCTCTAAGGTAACACCCATCTCTCTGTTTAAAAAATTAATTCATTTACATACATCTATATGCACAGATACATTACTTTGATTAAACTCAGGAAGATGGCATGAAATGCTGTAGGTTGATCTATAGATATCATAATGGAGTATTTGCATAGTGACTCTTCCTCCTGAAGTCACCCAGACTTACACAGCCTGTTTGTTGCTGGCACTGTTATTAAATTACTATTATTGTTATTACTACATCCCAGTATCTGCATGGATGGACATGGATTTTGTCCTCTTCACTTAAATTTTTCAGCACATACTCTTTGCAGCCCTTAGGCAAGCAGATTTTCTTTACCATGCCCTGACCCTCAGGTTTGCACAGCGGGTCATCATCAGGCTGACACAGTCAGGCAGTACAACCTGGACCTCAGCTCTTCCAAAATCAGAGGAGCCACATGTATCACTCACTGGTTTTGGTGTACTTCTTTAATATTTTCATGCTCCCCTTTTCCAACTTGTATCTCTATTTGCCCAAACTAAAACCTAACTTCCACTCAGCCATACCATGATTTTTTTGTTTGTTTGGGGGTTTTTTGGGTTTTTTTGTCTTATTCACTGCCTGTTCCCTGTGGCTGCATTTTCAGATACCAGGAAAAGCCTCAGTAATTGTCGGTGGAAAATGCAACTAACTAGCTAGGACAGATACAGAACAAAGCCGGTTTTAATATCACATGACCCGGTCTGGGCTAACTGCACTGAGCTTTGTAATCAAGCGTGTGATAATTATTTCTAATACAAACTATGATTAAAATGCAAACTTTGAAGTTTTATATAGCATTTTAAACCACTAATTAACTTCACTAATTGCAAAATTAATGAAGTTAATTAGAGGATGAGAGTGCCATAAAAAAACATCAAAGTCTAGATGCGCAGTGCTGCCTGCAAGAGCAATGAGAAGGCCATAAAAAAGTCCAGAATAAAGAGAATATGTAGGGTCAGCAGTCTTCAAATCCAAGTGTTCTCATAAGTGTCACATCAAGAGAAATATAGATATATGTGTATATTATGTGTATGTTTATGTAACTTCATAAAAAATGCCCTGTAACTGCTTACACTCATGATCTGCTTGCCATTGGTGGTACCACTGGAGTATTTAATCTGAGCTAATTAAAAGCATCAAAGTCTAGATGCTATGAAATGGGTGATAAAATGAAGCAATAAACTACTACGGCTGCACACATTAATTGCAGTTGTATTTCAACATATACTTATCAAATTGCTGGAAAAGCTGAGAGGGCCACAGAGCAACAGCTGAAGATAGCTAGCAATTTTGATGTATAATCCTACCAGCATGTGATGATGCTTCTCTGGCCCCTCCTGGTGTACAGGTTCATGTTGGTGACAAGAAAAGCAGATGTTTAAAGCAATGGTGAGGTCTGCTGGCTAGTCCTTCACAGATGGATTTTTGCAATAAATCCTTTAAAATACAGCTTCTCCACTAATCACTGGCTGAAGGACATAACACACATAAGGCCTAATCACTTCTTGACACTGTGAGGGTCAAAGGATGAGGAGAACTAATGCAGCTTTAGGACAAACAGTGGTGCAGTAGAAGAACACAGATGAAAGTGGAAAAAGGAAGGCCAGGTTTAGGTTAAAGTATATCCTAGCACAGGCACACGAAGATAGTGAAATCAGATGTGCCAAGAGTAACAAACACCCTTTGGTAAAGCAGAACAGTTTGAACACAAGACCTGATTTCAGCAGGGAACAAAAGAAAAAGAAACAGATGGTAGGAAAAAGAGTTAAACTTTTCTGATAGGCTTACAGAAGCCTCAAAGTTCACATATTACATTTACTAGGAAGTCTGTTCTCACCCACATTTTGCTACTTGCTAACATTGAATTTAATTGACAGCATGACAACCTGGGTGCTGTCAAACATCCTCCACCACTCAATCTATAGAGCAATTCCCTTGATCCATTCTCTCCATTCATCACTCTGTGATTCTACCTCCTCCCTTGACCAGACCCCAAAACAAGAATACATGCTTCGGAACACAATACAGCAGCGTAAGTGATTTGGATGGAGTGAAAAGATTTGCAAGAAGGTGTTAAGACACAAATTRCAGCTGGTCCAGACAAGACAGCAGGTGAGTCTCGGGGCACATGCAGGCTGCAAAGGAATATCAACCCTAATGATCCCAGAAAGGAGAAGTGTTCCAACATCACAAGTCTGGAGATGCTAYCAGAGAGAAAAATGTCCTGCTGGCATTTTAGAAAGTAAGTTTGAAAATCCAAAACACACCTGCATGTTGGTCATCAAAGAATGCAAGCCTCTAAATGTTACTTTAGCCAAAATCAGAGTCACTTAAAGGGAAAGATCAAAGGTCACCAAGTTACAGAAATTCAGAAGAATTCAGGGTAAACATCTTCAGAAACCTGAGGAACTGAGCAGTGCCAAGGAAATGTGAAACTAGTCGTCCTCTCCTCAAATATTTATTTGGGGTTCCAGTTACTRGTCTTTCATGTTATTTCCTTCAGCTGAGACCTGAAACAATTTGAGTAGTTCTAACAAAACAGAAACACAAAGAATAGAGAGTATGGGCAGTTAACCAGACAGAAAGAGCAAGGGAAAGCATGTAATCACAGAGTAAGAAAAAACCTCAACTAGCTGGAGCATTCAATACAGCAATTTAATTGTGGGCTCACCACTATGAAAGAGAGAAAGAGGAATAGCCACCAGCCTGYATTACAGGTTTTGAGCTATTGACATGCCATGAGGCAAGAAAAAGCAGCAGCACTCCATGAGGTTTTCTTCAAAAGCCAATGATGGACATGCATAAATATTCCCAATATCCACTATAGCTCCAGAATATCAACACCRATTATGTTTTCACTGCAACTGCATTTAAACAGAATGCACAAGGATACTTGGTTAGTTTTCAGAATTCTAAAGAAACACTACAGAGGGAATGTTTTATGATAGCCATTAAAGGCTTGTGTCAGTATGCTTTACACTCTGTTCCTGCAAGAATCAGGAAATCCCTCTGAAGAATAACTGGGTTTCGCTCAGAGTCCTCTTTTCAGACCAAGCACTGTAGTAGAACTGTTATCCTTCCACTTTGCAAAGTGATTAAAATGGACTGTAAGGCACAGAGCCAAGCTGAATGCAAACACTTTCCTGCAGCATCTCAAGGCACAAGGGTTATAAAAATCCCTTTAGTACTGGAAACTGAAGTTAGGAGGTAAAAAATACACACTACACCCCCTAGATTTTCCATGTTCAAGCAGCAATGATCAGGCTTTAAGTGTTTCCTTCTCCAGGGATTTTTAAGTGGGCTCAGTTTTTATGTGACAGGTCCTAACAACTTTTTCCTGGGATTTACATTCCCTATTTATTCTCCATGTTGGCCAGAAGGATCTAACTTAGTGTTAATGAGCCTCTTTTTTTGTTGCTTTAAAACCACAGAGATCACATCTGAAGACAGTCCCACAAGACACCCAGTTTAGGTTCCCTCCATCAGGTAGTGTGCCCGAGTATCCCACATTTTCAGTTTTGGTTATATCTAACAAAGGCTATATTTATGGCAAAAGCATCAGTTTTGAGTTTTCACATCTCTGCTCCCTTCCAATCTATCCATATGTATCAACCCTCCAGGGGAAAATACTTTCATTTTCTTCCCTTCTGCTTGTTTGTCTCTATAGGATTTCAGTTGTTTTGCTGCAGAGATGACCTAGGAGATGATAAGAAGACAATGCACATTATTGTTTAACTGAATAATTCACTAATAGAGCTGACGATCTCTTTTTACATGTTCTGACTAGTTATCTCCCTTATCCCGGTTTTTAATCCTATTTGTTCCTGACTTGATCAGTAGAAAAGTGATGGGAAAAAAAAGCAGCCTTCAAAATGCCACCATGATTACAAAAAAACCCCTAAAATTCAATAGGAATACTCACTCCACATCCCGACTGCTTCTGTCAGGAGAAACATGTTCACATGTTTTTCTCAGGTATTAAGCAAGACACTAGCAATTTGGTCCTCTCTTCTCCATTACACTTTGTGTGGCTTCTGAAGACTTTTTGGGTACCCTACATAATTCAGGACGCCACAGCCACTGGTAAGTGACCAATGAAAATAGAATTTCATTATCCAACCAAACTCTTAATTGGGTGGGTGAGTAAAACGTAACTGGGTGCTATTAAATGTTTGCAGATTCTAGGTCATGCTGATTCTGAAATAAAACATTCTCTTAACATTTATTAAAAATATCTTCCAGAAAAAAAAAAATCCTTGAGCATACTATTCTGCCCAAATAACTTTCTGTCCAAATAACATCCTAGCCCATTATATCTGCCTCACTTCATCTATCCTCACTTACTTGTGTTCCCAAGACCCTTGTTCAGGAAATTATCCCATTTCCTATTCAGGAAAGCACTTGGGCAGATGCCAGATTTGAGGCACACACTTTGATCTCACGGAAGTCACAAAGCAGAAAAAGAAATCAGAGGAATGTACATTTGTGCTGAACTTTAGATACCCACTGTGCACTACTCTGAATCTGGACCTCAGCCTGCTGTAAAAACTAATGGTCCCCAGTTTCATTCATCTAATCAAGGACTCTGCTAAGTGGAATGGATGGAGGAGCAGCGGGAACACAGATTCTGCAGTCAGCCTTAAAGCAGTTACATCAGTATATAATAGCACATCGTAAGTATAACACCTACTTTGAAGACTGAAAAAATAAAACACATGGTCCTTTCTGTCAGATTTTTAGATGCATTACAACTCCTGAACATCACAGAACTTTGCCAAGAGAAGCAGCAGTAGCTCTTATTTCTCTGGGCCTTCCATAATTTATATTAGATAGGTCACACTGTTAATGTTTTAAATGTTAAAAGCACAATCAAATACTGAGTTCAGGCTAGCTGGAAATGTTTTTATGTCAGGAAAGAGTAGCCAATACATTTTTAATTCAGGTTAGAGAAAAGAAAAAGCAAAAATGTCCCTCTTGTACTCCCCCTGCACTCTGCCAAGTAGTTAAATGTGATTTACTTGGCATGCACGCACATGACCTTCTATTCTATTCAAATTAGTTATTTTAGGTAATTTCTGAAGACTCTTGTCTCTCACTGAAGTATTTCATAATACAATTCATCTTTCCACTTGCTTTTAAGGGAAGACTACAGTAATAGCCCTAAAACAGCATTCTGGCAAATGCTCCTGAATTATATAATTCACTAGGTTGAACTCTACTGTTAGAATCATTTTCAAGGAAGATGGATATAATACATTATTATTACAGCTACACAAACCTGAGCTGAATTTTCCTTTGCTGAATTACTAATACTCTAATGCTGAAATTGATCTGTTTGAAAAACCTCATGTGAAAGGTTTTTAAAATACCATACATACTCAGGCTCTTTATTTTAAATAGTTTGGAAATGAGCTGATGGAAACAGGGGACTAAAAAAAAAAATTCTTACATTCTCTAATCTAGCCTTAAGTACATGTTAAAGAACACCAAGCAGGTTTCCAGGCAATACCTATGGTGTGGATTTATATCTGCAAAGACCTGGTATTTCATCAAGGTTCCAGGAAAACATTTTAAAAATTTATTTATAAAACAAAATGAAAGATGTTTATTTCCATGTGGGATGCCTCTAGAAAAGCTGACAAGTACCAAGTTTATTAAAATGACAAGTTCAAGGTACTTTTCTTGTTGACTGTAAATAATCTCCCTGTGAGCCAATTAAGAGTGTGGAGATCAAAGGCCCAAGAAGCACTATAAAAGCTGGAATTACAGGGTTAAGGGAAAGCCTCCACAGGCTCCTTCAATACATATAATTTCCTCTAGGCACCCATTGACGGGGTGAAACAGTGCAGACAAGCATTTTTTAACCTGCTTTGGATACACCAAAAACCAACACCCACACTTTAAAGGACACCTATATAGGCAGTTTGATCTTATGCACAGTCAGGAAGGAATTTCGTTATAAAGACTGATCCAGGTGAGAAGACTAAAAGGGAGCTGAGATGAATACACAGGATGACTTATAAAATGGGCTTCTGTGTTGGGAAGTTAYTAAATCTCAGATTACAACAGTTTGTCAGTGCATTTCTTCTCCATAACAGCTTGCCAAGATCGTTCCTTTTCAAGGCACTAGTCAGAATAGCTAGCAAAGCGTTTCCTAATGCAAGGCTTGACTACAGTGATGATCTCTGCACACATCATCTTCAAATTTGAAGAGTGAGTGGGGCTTTACATTGAGTACACAGAATACTGCCAGCATGTCTTTAGCCAGAACTTCAGAGGAYGAGTTGGAAGTCACACCACTGTTCACTGACCAACATCTGGGCTGCTGGAGTTTCCTTGCACTGCTACCTTGCTTACTCTCAGTAATGAGCTAAGTACTCTTTTAAGATAGAAAATCTTGAATTTTGAAATGGGTCTTCACAGCTGTTTCCTGCTAACATGGTGACAGATTCTGAACCTGTCCAGTCTGTCCCCTTTTATCTCACTGCCGTTCCTTGCCCCTTTTATATTACAGGGTTTAAGTGCAGGACAAGCTTTCATTATTTGTTGTGACAGATAAGACCATCAGAATGCTCACTCTGCATAGCCTTTMGTTCTGACAGCAAATGCAGATTTTAATTTAAAGACACCTAGAGCACCAGATGGAGCCCTTACAGTAAGAMAGTGTAACAAACTCTTTCACAGCAGGCACAATTGTATCCAAAGCTCTAGCTCACAGATGGAAATCCTTCTTTCTTGCCTGCACACTCTCCCCACTGGGCACTTTCACTACTGACAAAAATCACATTCCCAYATCCACCTCTAGGGCTGCTCCCCCATAGCAGCCTTTTGGGAAGTCTGGCAGAGTCCTCCAGCTGTGCAGCAGCCCTTGCTTGGTACCTGCCTGACAGTCAGTGGAGCACTGTGCCCAGTATCCTAGTCTGTGACTGAACAATCCTACTCCATGTACAGAAAATGGCAGAGCCTTGCCTGTGTGGCCCCGGGCTGGAAGTAACACAATGAGGAACAGTTCAGGCACAGTGCTGGGACGTCCAGAGTCACTGCTGCTGATGGGTGGTGTGGGCTAACATTAACCCCGGGGCTTGGGCACTGTGCTTTGTGGCATAGTGTATTTATGCTGTCTGACAGCTGGTTAGCCCAGGGTGAGCAACACAATCAAACATAAACTCCCCTTGCCATGACCCTCCCAACAGCGCTGTGTCTTCTGCTGATTCGGCTACACATCACAAAATCACAGAATTATGCTGAGTTGGAAGGCACCCACAAGGTCCAACTSCTGGCCCTGCACAACRTCATCCCCAGAAGTCACACCTTGTGCCTGAGAGCATTGTTTAAATGCTTCCTGAACTCTGTCAGGCTGGTGCTGGGACTTTCCTGAAAAGCTGTTCCAGTGCCCAACCACCCACTGGGAGAACCTCTTCCTAAGAGCCAACATAAAACCTCCCCTGTCACAGCTTCAGGCCATTCCCTCAGGTCCTGTCAGTGGTCAGCACAGAGRAGAGATCAGAGCCTGCCCTCCTCTTCCCCTCATGAGGAAGTTGTAACTGCAGAGAGGTCTGTCCTCTGGCTCCTCCAGACTGAACAGACCAAGTGACCTCAGCCAGTCCTCACACAGCTTCCCCTCAAGGCCCTTCACCATCCTTATGGCCTCCTTTAAATGCTCTCAAAACTGTTTAATATTTTTTTCATATTGTGACACCCAAACCAGGCCCCAGCACTGGAGGTGAGGCTGCCCCAGCTCAGAGCAGAGCAGGACAATCCCCTCCCTTGCCCAGCTGCTGATGCTGTGCCTGATGCACCCCAGGACAGGGTTGGCCCTCCTGGCTGCCAGGGCACTGCTGGCTCATGTTCAACTTTCCCCAGGAGCCCCAGGTCCCTTTCCATGGCACTGCTTTCCAGTATCTCATTCCCCAGTCTGTCCATACATCCAGGGTTGCACCATCTCAGGAGTAGGATCTGGCACCTTCTCTTGTTCATATGGTTGGTGGTTGCCCAGTCCTCTGGTTTATTGAGGTCTCTCTGCAGGGCCTCCCTGCCTTCGGGGGAGTCAGCAGCTCCTCCCARTTTTGTATCATCTTCAAGCATACTTAGTATCCCTTTCTGTCCTGTGTCAAACAACCTGGTGTGGAAGGAGCCACACAAACACAAGCACAATGTAATCAAGCCTGAAGGCTGAAAATTCAACCAAAGCTTGTCTTCTGCAAGAACATGCAGAGACTAGACAGTCAAGTGAAACTGGAAGTAGCTCAAAAGGACTGAGTGGTCAAACTAGAAACATGCATGCACTTGCCAAGAATGGGACTCAAAACCACTGGGAGGTTTCAAAAGGAAGAATTAGGTACAGTTGAATCGCAAAGTAACATTGATGCTTGAGCTAAAAAACTGGGGAGGTTTTCAAAAAACTAAAAGTGGGGAGGTTGTAGGTTTAGTAGTCTGCTCTTTYGGCTGATCACATGAAGTCAACTAAGCCTCTTCATGCCTCAGTTCATTATCTATAAAAGCAGGATTATTTCAGAAGTCTAGAGCATTTCTTTCCCTTACAGAGTTGTTGTGAGGATTCATGGATTGAAGATTTGGAGGTACTCTGGTATCACCAAAATGGATCTATTACGTATGCTAGACTGAAATTTAAAAATGAGGGAGGAGTAATCAGTATTCCTTGTACCAGTCAAAACACAACTAGAAGATTAGACCAATGCAATTACTGCAACAGAATACCTGTACTAAACTCCAGAAACTATACAAACGTAGAAATTCYGTTTGCATTTTTAGTTTGCATAAATCTGTATGACACAGACATGAGAAATGTAAAAGAGGAAACATTTCTGCATTGTATGTAAAACCCATCAGCCAAATTATGAGAAACTAAAGCTACTACATCTCAGATGAAACTAAACACTCTGAACAAAGTTCCAGGAAGAAAATGCTACTGGTGGTTAATGCTGTTGTTTTTTGAATTACCCATGGGTAAGAGAATTAATCAGGAAATGTGCTATCTGCAAGTTTGTCTTTGAAATTATTTTTTCTCAAAGTAACCTTATGTATTCAAGATGTACAAGGCCAAGCCTGCAGCTGCCTAATAAACTCAAACCTGTACTTCAGAATGCATTATACCTTCTCAAAGACAGCCAGATGTCAGAAGAACCTCCCTGATTTCTGCAGAAATGCAAAGCCAGTTTTTCCATCATCGCTTCTTTTGCCATAACCCACCAGGTACAGTGTCTTTTATTGCTTTTTGCTATGCACTGTTTGCACCTAAAGCACTACRTAAGTATGAAAAACAAACACAGTCTGTGCTTATCTGATTAAAATCCAATATAAATTATACACAAAATAGGTGCAGCCCACTGGTTCATGGCAAGCTGCCAGTTAAGACTTTCTGTGGCAGAAGGWTGTGCACCACTGATTTAGGACTTCATCTATCTGCTATACTGTTACTTCTGTCTTATTTTAYTGTTTCCTATTACCGAATGTTCTTTCCCATATCCACTCTTCTTCCTAACTGGCCAGCTTAGAACTCCAGTTATGTACTACCTGACACCAGACAGTGCAGAAAAATGTTGCCCCACAATGCATAATCACTTTGTGACTTGAGTAAGTCCAGTTCAATCTCAGCCTACATAATATACCAATTCTCTYCCTCCTTGCTTCACTCAAAACTACTTTTACTTCAATGCAAATTCATTCCAGAAGCACTTTTCTGCTTCTTGTTCTCAGCTCTCCGACACTCCAGATAAAACAAAACTTGGGGCCCTTTTTACAGATCTTCAGGCAAAGCAGATTACCCTAATGAGCTAATAACTCTGTGAAACTAAGTACAAGGAAGGGTACGTTTCACATTAAAACACAAAACTATCCAAGCCTGTCTAAAAAGTAAGGCAATGCCAAAGAACATTCACAACTTAGTGAATTCTCACACAATTTAGGTGATCCAAAACTGGGTTTCCCAAATGCTGTTCAAACATGATTATGGAATATATTTGTTTTGATTGGGCTTTAAGTCTCTTGCATTTCAAAAAGTCCTTACTTTACCTTTAATCAAGGTTGAAATTTGCTATAATACMTTTAGTTCCCTTTAGAATTGTTATGTGTATTTCCCAAAGAGAAAAGAATTGGGAATTCATCATGCACAAACTGGTATGTACAGTAACACCACTGCTAGTATGTTTGCTAGAAATAGCTTGGTACTTCTACTTTTTATTTTGGTATTTGTTGCATTAATAACAAATTAAGGCCTGATCTCATAGTATTTAACATCTGGGCAGAACACTTCTTTCTGATGTCAACAGGGCTATGGTTTGCCACAACAAACATCCTGCATGCTACAAGAAACTTTAGAGTGACAGCAGTAAAAGGCAATTTCTTCCTTATCTCTTTTGGTGCTTCCCTTCCTTCCTTATCATGATGAGAGCAGGAACAATACAGCAACCATAACAAAGGGGAATAATTAAAACACTCACAAATGATTACTMAGAATGGGTCCATAAATACCATGATTACCTGGCTACTATGGTGTTTGATTTCAGGACAACTTGAAGATACATGAAGGCAGGGGACAAAAAATACCTGCATACCACAACAATGGTAGCTCAAAACCCTTTGGCTAGCCCAGATACCAGCAGATGCACAGGTTACAGCAGAGGCAAGGAATACCTCTGTAAGCCTTCAGATAGCCATACTGAACAACAGCAGCTTCCTCTTTCACTGTAGAGGTGTCTTCACCACTGTGAACTTTATTTGCCACTTTCCAGCTGACCTGCACAACACCCTGAAGTTGATAGCTACAAGAACACTACAGTCAGAATAACAAACACAAAGCATCTCTCCTGCCAAGCGGCAAGACCTTCCAGATCATATGCTAACTTCCTCCACAACAAGCCAGCATAACCGTATTTCACAACACGACAGATGCATTAAGGGTCCCAAGCAAACAATACTCAGGCACAAAACTCAAGTGGCTGGAGAGGGCTAGAGTAAACTTACAGTTCCCTCCAGGGCCAAAACTGCTTTTTCAGCAAAGCTATCCTAATGTCATGCTATTCTTCTGCATCTATTCTCGGCCATCTCTCAAGACAGACTTGACAAGAAGGACAGCCAGAAAACTATGAGTCAGAAAAAGGTAAAAAGGTTACTCTCTGGGACCCAGAAACCACAAGGACAGGTACCTCAGACATGTTTTTTTTAAATGCTTTCTTTCTGTCTCCTTCTTCTCTTCCTGAAGGACTAAATGTAAAATGAAATCGTCTTACAGAAGGACAGCCGCTTCCCCCCTGTGCTCAATCATTCCAGTCACACTATGTTGTCCAGTAACCTGCATTGATAATTCCTCATGAATAAAATGCCAACATTATCATCCACAGCTATGTTGTTGACATGCGTTTGCTATTTCACTAAAAATACCATTAATTTTCTGGCTTCACAACAGCTGAGCTACTTCCCATTTGAATATACAAAAGAGTATTTTGTTTAAACCAAATTAAAAGCGTTCCAGTAAATGACTTCAATTTTGCTGGCTATACTACTTAGTGTATACTGTTCTATTTAAGCCTCTCTTTTCTCATCTCTAGTCCTTCCACACCCCCGTCCTTTTCTCTACACCCCCATCCTTTTCTCTTTGTTTGTTTTTTTTCTCCCCTTTCCTTTATATACTTAATCCTTTCATTTCAGAAACTGGATTTGCCCAGCAAGACATTCACAGTCAGAGAGAGCTTCAAAAACGTAGTGCCGAGGAGTTAAGGCAATGGTGAAATTGCTTCTGCTCTGTTTTTATTCACCTGTTTGCCAAAACATATTTAGCAGTAAGGAAAGAAAGGGAAAGGGGAGGGAAAAGCACGTAAATGCTGAATACACCTTCCTTTACCCATCCAGACAAGTGCCGACATTCCCCATTTAAGTTGGAATGAAAACCACCATTTTTGCCAAGCCCTCCTGGCATCTCACCACTTTATTTGTTCCCATTTGTATCTAATGCTTTTGTCAACAGTTCAACAAAGTCAAAGCAAACAACCCACTACAAACACTGAGGGTAACAGCAACAAGCATGAATCCTTCACAATTATCCAGCCCAGCTGCTCAGTGCCTGTCCAGACTGCTTTCATTTACAACAGTGTCAACAAAAGGCTGAAACCCAATAACTAGGTGGGTCAATACTACCACTGTAAAGCCTCCAGAGAAGAAAATGCTGTTCTGCTGCTTAACTGCTTCAGCAAACATGCAGAATAATTCTGTTAGATAGACAAGTGCTTGCTTAATCATTTGTTGTGTGAATTATTCAAGGCTTTCCCTTCAAACTGCTAAACGATGGCTCTTCAAATATTTCCAAGTAACCACCAGATGTCCTACAGGAGAAAAGGGAACATAAGGCACATTCTGACCTAAGAGAGCAATGGTAACCTGTGATCTTGAAAAGCATTAATGYTGAGAGGATTAACGCCTTCTTACACCTTGCTTCTGGTATAAAGAACACACAGTTTTTAACATACAAGTGGTTAGGCACACATCAATTTACTAGCTGCTTGATCTCTGTACAGCATAATCAAGGCTGTTGCATACAATTTTTCTTCATTTCTTTTTATGCGAACTGTAAAAGAGTTCTCTCCAGAGAATATGTGAAGTGTAGGTAAAAATAAACACAGTAGTTAGTCAGGTGGATGSAGAGGGGAAACATGCATTTATTCCCACGTATCTCTCTTCCTCCACTGGCCCCCATGTTCATTTCACACAAGCCAAATGCTCACTCGCCTTCCTCCAGAGGTTCATCCTTACAWCTCCTTCAAAGAGCAGGACAAAGTAGTCTTACTGCAAAGAAGCCAGCACTAAGCATTACATGCTTTACTTCAATTGCCATTTTAGTATGGGAAACAGCCACCTCCAGATGACTGCTTTCCTGATTTTGTTGGCTTTTGTCACAATCGCTCCATTACATTAACATATTATCTCTAAACTTTTAGCAAACTTTAAGAAAATGGGCAAATTAGATAACAAATGGTGCTTGTTTTGATTTAATCTCATTATTGGCAAGAACAACCCTGGATAAGAATAAATGTTTTTCCTAGGACTGGTTTACATATACATCACAGTGCAGTGTTGGACTGATATGTATCTTGAGCCAGAATACAATATCAAATACACTTATGAATATTTTATTTTTGACATCTACAGTAACAGTTGCACACRCTGAGTAACTAGTATTCCAGAGAGGATTCCTGGCAGTTTTAAGACTCAGAAAAAGAGTAAGAGAAATTCTCTCTGTATGTTAAATTAAAGAACATATTTTTGTTTTTATAATTAGAATYTCCAACATATTTTGTTTGCAAAACATGCGGCTTTGCAGTGATTGCACTGTAGCAATCTCTGGTGTTGTGTGTTGTCAACGTGGGAGACTTCTTCTATCAAATAAAGTTTTCATCCTCTTTCTGTCCAAAACCATCATGAAACATTTGTCTACTAAACAGCAGCAGTTCCATCATGCTGTGATCACCACAGCTGTTAGTATCCACTACAGCCCTCCAGTACTTGGTGGGAAACTTGTGTTAGATTTACTATTAAAAATGAGGTTATTGCTATTTGCAACACTAATGTTTATTAGTATTAGCAGGATTTTTACAGTCATTAGCAGGATTTGTAAAGTTGCTTAAGGTCCACAGAGAGCAAAGACCCAACAGAGAGGTACTGTACAACAGAAAACACCTGGTACCAAAGGAGTTGCAACTTGTGCAGATTAAAAGAGAAAAACCTCTGATGCTAGATACTCTAGAAAGAATAGGGAAAAGAGATAACATCACAATTTTTGGTAGTGTCTCCTCTTCCCCACCCATCAGAATAGGAAGAAGAGTCGAAAAATAGCATCCCCAGCTTTTGCCACAGCTGACCGTAACGCTGTTAACCATAAAACCTTCATGAAGCACACCAGAGTCCTACAGGTCTGGTAAATTACTGCTTTCAAACACCTGCAGTGTGATACAAAGCTTTTAGGCTACCTAGATGGTGAGCACACACTGCTTTTTCTGAGGGCAACAAACTGATCCTGGACAGATGCCTTTATGYTTAAGGTGGGGTGCCTCTGCTACTCTCATGTCAGTTATGCATATTGACACAGCATTCAGAAAAATACTGTACTGCAAGGGAATGGCAGAAAAAGGTTTCTCTAACACCACAAGGTTTGCTGTAATTGATTTTAAAGAGATTATTTTTAAGTTATTCACACACTGAAAATTCTTCTCTTAAATTGCAGTATGGGACAGCAAGGTTCATTACAAAATAGTAGTTGGAGGTCACGGCACAAAACTTTTCTCAAAGCAGGGGAGAAAAGCAAAACATTAATTTCTTCCAGGGCTAAAATAAATTGCAGTTCGATATTTTTAGAAGAAATGGAGAGGTGAGACAGAAGTATAACATCAACAGATATGGCTTCAACAAATATATCAGGGAGAAAGTAGAAATATAACCACACAGGTACACAGGTACAATTACTACAAGTCAGATACAATGATTTCCTTAAATGCCTGGTATTGGAAGATCATAAGCGAAGCTTTTTATTATTTAGGTCAGCACTGGCTTTTCAACTCAATGCAACCAGTGATTTCTATACAGTCTGTCTGCTTCGTTAATACAATAAAAAGAGCAAAGGACTCAGAAATACACTGCCGTAGCTGAAGAGTTTTATGCTGTGTGTGGTCWGTGCCAAACACAAACACAACTGCAAAAAACCCTTCTGGGGGTCACTGTAATTGGGACACACCTCTACTGGCCATTTTTCCATATTCATGCACAGCACCTCTGCAGAACATGCCTGTCTGACAAAGCAGGACCCTGCCAGCAAAATCAGTGTTACTGTTTATTTTGATCTGTCAAGATGAATATAGCAAAGAAAATACTGTATGCCCTCTTTCAAACACTACAGTGGCTTGAGATATGCCAGCTTCTCTGTATGGAGAATCTATGATAGACAGCTCACCCAGTTAATGGAAAAGGGAACAACCCATGTTGAATCTTTTCCTTCTCCCGCCCTTCCACCCCACTTACTCATAAGTATGCATTAAGAACACTCCCACAGCTGCATTCACTGCCTCTTGAGTGGCAGAAAAACAGAGGTGCAGCTGTGCCTGCTAATATTCGTATGCAAACAAGTAGCACTGGACTGGCTGCTAAACCTCACTTAAAAGCTCCTTGGTACTCTTTGATAAGTTTGCAGATCAAAAAGAAATGATACAGAGCAATCTGCTGTCCTTTTAATGCAATTAGAAGATTAAAGTGGCATTTCACTTCCAATATTTCATTAGAACACTGATTGCATCCAGCAATTGCTGATGATACAACATTCACAGTGTTCCCCCTACAGTCCTCCTTGAGACTTGGTGAGGAGTTGGGGCAAGCCTCAAGCTGGCAGGCAGCAGTCACAGCCAGCAGCCAGCACAGCTTCTGAAGCCAGATATGAAACCTCCACCTTGCAGCAGGGGTGAGGGTGGCAGAAGGCAAGGGAAGAGAGGCACCTTTCAGGGAACTGACAGGAAGTCAATGACCCCTGCATTAGTGGTCTCTGTAATTCCTTCAGGAGGCAATGGAAAATACCGTCCCCAGGATTTGCATCTCTTAGGCATGCTTGTGGCTGGGCCTCTTGCCGGGTCAGCTGTCACACTGCTTTTGCTACACGTCTCCATTTTATGGTTTGTGTGAGACTTTCTACCGCCCAAGTTCTGTTTCTTACAATCCTGTGAGAGTGAAGCACGTGAGTGGTGAAGTCCAGTGAAATTGCCGCGTGGACACAAGAGCTTATTTCAATTTCCCTCTTAGATTATTTTTTCATGTAAGACTGACAAGCCAAGTGACACGTCAGCTTAGGAAAATATTTTTTAAATTTCTTCCCCYCATGCACCCAAGTTAAGCAAGTTAACAGCATCCCAGCAGAAGTGACATCAAGCTGAATTCCTTCAATCCCCTCAACTGTGGGAAGCACCGCTGGGGAAGGACCTGGCTTCACCCTCTCTGCCAGGAGCTTGGGGCATCCCTGGGGCACCCTCCAGCTCTGGTCCTGTTGCTACCAGCCTGCACAGCTCCACTGGTGCCAAGGAAAGAACAAACTAAAAAAGATTAATTCGCAGATGTTCATGCATTTCACACACAGGGTGCCCTGTGGTCTGTTGCCAGGGCAACAGGAGACCACCAGCGCGCGCTTTATTGGCTTTATGAAGTGCGTCTCGGGGGCTATAGTCCGAGAAATGCTGCATGATAATCTTCAGGCTTTTCAGAAGCCTTGTTTTGTGTTTATCCACATTTAACCCTCTGAGTGTTATTAAGAGCACCACTATGTCTGGCATGACAAGGAATGTAGAGACAGAATGTGAGGAGACAAGCACATCGTCTCTGTTTCCAGCCTAGAGACCCTGGAAAGGACGTCTTCAGCACCTGCTCCCACTTTCCCTGCACTGAAGTTTTCACCTACAGCCTGCAGGTAAGCTGGCAGGTAAGCTCTTTTAGGGCAGACCTCAGCACAGCCATGTCTGGGGACAAAACTGGAACCAGAAAGCGCAAATGCAACAGAAGTGTCACACCAGACTAAGAGATAAGTGATGGCAAACATGTTTCCTCAATAACTTCAAAGAAGATTAAAAAGAATCAAGAGCATTCTAGCAATTTTCTAGACATATGACGCAAAAAAACACACTTCTATTTGGAACCCCAAAACACGACACCAGCAAACCAGCCATGCCAAAACCTTTACCAAATTTACAAATTCACACAGAGCACTCTCCTTCCTCTCCTCATTCCAGGCCAGTGTCAGGAGTCTCCCGTAGCTGTCCTCTCACCAGCCAAGGCAGGGCTACAGTCGGGGGGGCAGGAGGGTACAGGGGTTAAAATCACAAATGACACACCACCCCCAGCAGCAGCAGCCGCCACTGACATCAAGCACTAATCCAGCAGGAGAAGAGAGGGAGAAAGCAACGGTGGCAGAAGGGATCAGTAGAAGAAATGGCTTGCATTCAGACTTGCAGGAGAAAGAGCATGCAGAGACAATAATTTCCTGGGAAAAGCTAAAGCCTAACRAGAATTTACTCTGCCTCCTTTATTCAGACAACCAACCCCTTTGTGGCAGGGGCTTCCTGACTGACAGGAACCCAGGGCTCTTTAATAGGATTTCCATATTATTTCCAACACCTGCCTATAAGTTATTTGTTTATATTGAAGAAGGCGAAATTCTTAAATCAGGCATCTGCTTCTGGTTCAGGCATATTTTAGGAAACAATCTAGGAAGAAGCTTTGTTGCTATGGAGACATTTTTATTTTCTTCCCTTAGTTGGATGAAAAACATTAGCATTTCCAATTTTTTGTTCTTCAAAAGGCCAAATGTCACTTAAGAAAAGACAGAACTTTTCAAATTGCTATGCAGAATAGGCTAATTGAGCTTTAGATATTTAATTAATTATTCAACTCAATTAGAGCTGTACCAAGGAGAGGCAGGAAACAGTTTGCAACTTTCCTGCGAACTTCCCTCAATGGCCAATTCCTGCTGGCTGGTCTAATTGCTTCTTCCTTCAAAGCACAGCGAAAAACTCTGTAATTCATGTTGCACTCAACAATCTTGCGTAACAACTTGCATGTTGGTCAGGCTACCCGTTTCCCTAAACTTACTCTACATCAACCTAATCATCTTGTACTGGGAATGCGCTCCTTTCCAAGTGCCAGAAAAGAGACAAGAAAAGCAATACAAATACAAAYATTATTAGTATTCAGTGACTTCACCCAACTTCCAATGCATGTCATACATATCACTGAAACCAGAAGGTGCACTCCTTCCCTCCCTTTAGCAGATAATCTGCATGCCCAAGGAATCCACTGATTCATGTAAAAATAAGGGACATTCCAACTTCCTTGGGACCTAAGCATTTTAAGAACAAAATCAAAATGTCACATGCTAAAAATGAAATAAAATTTAAAAAATAAATCACAGCACCAACAGAAATCAGTAAGTCAAAAACCTAGACTGTGTCCCAATTCTGACAAAAATTGATACGTGTTGTTTTCTCCCATTACATTGACAAACATATATGTAACTTGACCTGTAAATGTGTTCTTCATTCCAGCTCATCCACATGAGTAAACTAGAATAAGACAAGAATTCCAGCATCTAAAGTATGACTTTAATTGCATGCTTACAACACAGAGAACTTGAAGAGATAGAATAAACAAATTAATTTCCTCCCTTTACTTCTTTTCCCCCAGCTATTATATTGTCAAAGCCTTTGCGCTGGAGACCTTTCCACCCACCTCYTAATTCCAGCAAACTTCCTCTTCCTACTCTATGATGTGAAATCATAATCCTGTGTTATCAACATCACAGTCTGTTGCCATGGAAATAATTAGACATGACTGCTCAGGTTAGAAATTACAGCCCATGTATGTATTTGCCTTCTGGGTGAAAAGAGCATCTGGAGAGAGAATATTTGAGTTACCCTAAATCACCAAGTGACAATATAAAAGTTTGACAGTGGGATGCACTATGGGAATTTGACCAAATGTGGGTACACCACTGAGTAAGAATCATCCTGTGGTAATGTGCAAAAAGATGTAAGATAAAAGGACAGTATGTCATTCATAGATATCAGTAGGTACAAAGCTACTGGGTAAAAGAGACGAAGCCATCAAAACCAGCAGAAGCACCTAACTCTTTGATACCCGAGTATATGCTGTTACTTTTATATGAATATGAGTACTCTAAATTAAACTTCCCAGATGACCTCCTGAAAAAGCCTAAAGATGTGATACTTCATGAATGAAAGAAATTTAAAACTCAGTTGGGGTGGGGGAAGAAAAGAAAAAAAACACAGCAGGGAGATATACACCTGAGGTTTAGCTTCATGTTCCAGAAGTCTTTAAAAACCACACTGAATGACATACTACAAATTTAGCCATGAAAAGGTTATTAAGAAAAAAAAAGCAGTGCCAGAAATCAGCTCCATAAGATAGACTGAGACAACAAACAGGACCTTGCTAATTAGTATTTGTTCTGCTTCAGCAGACAGTTACTGGACGAGACTGCAACAAACAAGCATGTCTCACCCAATAACATCATTAATCCACTCACGTTCACCACCTGAGGACCAGCTATGCCCCACAGATATTTATTCATCTGTTCCACAAACAAACAATTACAACACATTTTCTGGAATTACGGCACCTGTTACATTCGGCACAGCTTACACGCCCAGAGGCAGATATCAATTAATACTGAAAAAATTACTGTATCAGAAGCCAACAGAAGTTACTCATTATTATTTGGTAATGCTACTCCCAAGACACCCACGAACATCAAAAACACAACTCTTGCAGAGCAATGTAGTTCAAATCCACTCTATTTAAAACTACACTCTATTTAAACTTTCATCACAACAGAAAACAAAATACATGCAATGCTTCACTACTGAGTGGCAAAAGGTACAAACAGAATCTCCATGCCATGAATCTGAAATGTCAGGATTTTAACARGTCTGTGAAGTGCTTTTTAGCTGAATGGTCGAATAACAAAATGATCARGAAAAAATTCTGCAAATTTCTTTAAGTTTGTAACGTTTTTTTGGCTTGTTTAATACACAGTGAATGCAGAGACATTTGACAGGACACTCATACCTCTAGAGGAAGTCACATTTAAAAGGAACCTGACAATTAGGACAAAGTCCACAGAATACATAACAACAGCTTATTGGTGTTCCTCTATCAGCAGAAGAACTAAGTCAGCAACATAATTACATCTGGTAATATCTAGAAGTCTTACGTTATATGTTGGGGCATTTTTATTTTAAAGTATCTTGTACTTCGTAGAAATGCATTCACACAACTCCTCCAACCATCATGTTCCTCACAGATTCAGGAGTAAGCAGCCTACTCTTACTTACAACTAAATAAAAAGAGGTCTAAACACTTAATAGTGGCTAACAGCTTGAGAAGTACTGGAGCACCTGCTGCCACAAATGTAAATGGAAAGTGGGAACCACATCCATCCACTTTCTCCATACCACCCACATGTGCAATTATTAGCTTTCATACAGATTAAGGCAAAAGCAATTTTATTTCTAAATTCACCTCAATTTGCCCTGACAGACTTTTCCCAGTYCACCACCATGTAAGCCAGAAATCCAYCCTAAAGCTGAATTTGATGCATTATTTCAGATCTTTTCTTCTAAAAATTTCTTCTTTTCCCCCCCAGAGGAATCTCAAACTAGCTGTTTTATTCCTATCACAAGACTGCAATTTTCAATTATTGGCACTTGTTGCTGCTGAAACAGATCAAAATTGAAAAAAGTTTAATCACTCTGGCAAGTCTTACTATAGGCATAGTCTCTACCCCAAATAATTTAAAAAAATCCCAACAACCAAAAAATAACCCGAAGAAACAAACCAACCAACCCCAAAAGAAAAGYGACGCATAACAGGCACACAAAGAACAAGATATCTACATTAGAAGTGATAAGAAGTTACACATGTTGGATCCTSTGCCTGCATTCACGTGTTTCAGAAGACTCTGAGGTTTCTGAACAATCTTTACAGGGACATCCCAGCTACCTCTGGCAGGCCCACTACCCAGCCAGCATCTGGGAGCTCCTTCATTCCATTTGTGGCACGGAGAGTTATGGGAAGAGAGTGCCATAACTACACTATTTTCTGTCAGGTGGAGCTTYTTTACACAAGATGTTTCCATAGCTTCTCCAAAGGGAATGTATTAGAAAAGGAACTTTGTTAGGCACCAGAGAAACTTTTGCTATGTTTGTCCCAGAGAKGATACCAGTGCTGGAAAGAAGGACATGCCTCCTGCACCAGGAACTCTCATAGGAGGTGGAAAAAAAACTTGTGCTGTACAATTAGCAACGCAGAATCTACTTAAAATAATAATTCTTTTTCTTTTTTTTTTTATGTTTTAAAAAAGAAGTTTCACAGCTTTGAAAAGGAGACACACGAAGTCCTCTGTGAAAWGCTGTTCAGTTAACCGCAGAGCTGTTTGTCTTTCTGTCTAAACACATTATATTCCCTCAGAGCCCTTAAGCCAGGGCTGCGCTCTGAGCACAGCCCTGGCGCATGCCACCCTTCCCTTCCTTTTGTTTGCTCCACAGCCTTGCCACTGCACAAAGAGCACTCCCATGACCCAGTTTACTGCGCTTAGCATTTTCCCACACTTCAGACTTTGCAAAGGAGTTGGAGGACTGGATCCAAGAAGAAATCAAAGAGCTCCCAAAGCTGCCCTTCTCCACAGAGCTTGCTGGGTCARTGCTGATGTATTATTTAGTAACAGCTCCTGGACAATCTCACCTTACCTGAAGGTGACTCAGTTTCAACAGTGAACTACTCACTCCACGGAGGTGATGGGGAGGGTCAGGCATGTTTGGTAGAGTGATGCAAACTGCCTTTTCCCTGGCCTGAACTAAGAGTAAAGTCAGGACCAGCAGAGCTAGAGACAGCAAGCTTCAGTAAGGAAACTGCCCAGCAAATCCAAAGTGCTGTAAATAGTGGCAAGAAACGGGTCATTTCAGCCAAATTCCTTTCTTTGTAGAAAGGGGTATTGTACCTTTGTTATGTGAATTRCACACTAAAGCATAAATTTACACTTCATGAGTTATTTTAAAATCCACCCTGCTTAATAATCTATATCAGCAAGAAAACACTTTAAAGTGTCTCTCACAATTAAACCCAGGCACAACCTTATATAAATCAAAATTTTGCTACCATATCAAAACGTTACACTGGGGCTGTATAACATTGCCCATATCCTCATTACATGCTACACTAATTACTACCAGCAGATTCAGAATTTTCTGCACATTAGAGGCTTTTAGAGGAGCTATAAAAAATTTCAGGCATCATTAATTTAAATTTGTATTGAAATTTCCTTTTGACAGATGGCCAAAAATTACTTACTATTTAGAGTACCAGAGCCTGCCTGTTTGCACATTGGAAGAGGAAAGGGAAAAATTAAAACGAAGAAGGAAATTTATGTCACGTTCATTACCTGTTAAATGTTAAGGAGCATTATCCTGCATGAATAAATTATTTCATACAAGCACACAGACTCCAGCTGGTTCTGGCTGACAAAAACTGTCTCAAGTCACACAGCAGACAATCATAAAAAGCCTCTCTTAACCAGAAACCACTTAAGGGAGGAGGGATCGATTGAACAAGGGACTAACTGCTACTCTGGGCATCAGTGAAAACATTTAAGGAAATTAGCAAACTATTTCACCTTGCAAAGCTGGCAGTAAGCCTCATAATGCTGACACACAAGCCAATTCACAACCTGAGCACCGTGCAAGACAAACATCTACTTATCATTTCAAAGTAAACCGCACAAAGTGGATGCCCTCCTTTTTCCCTCTGGAAGCCGTATGAGTAACAGCGCTTTTGAATCAATCCCAGACAAAAYCAGCCTTTTCAGTACAAATGCTCCCCCCAGCATCCCTGCCAGCATGAACACCCCAAGACCTCACAAATGTTCCAAAAACATGACTAGAATGTATTGTTTAGAAACAGTGAAAGGCATATATTAGCAGCTCTCCTCAGTCACTTTCTTGACTGAMATCATCATGGTTCCAACTGTATGGGTAAGCAAACACACTCAACAAACCACGTGGGTTTGTACTCTCAAGTTAGGTATCTGCCCCACCTGCATTTGTTAAGTTTGAGCGCAGGAAAAAGGCAAATGGACTAAACTTATCTGTTCACAGAGAAGAGTGGGTGTCCTAGGGTAATTGTCATTAACGTGTGCTCCACCTCGCAGCGGGGAAGCAGTAATAGCAGTTTCCAGCCCTCATGACAAAGAGGCTGCAGTGAAATCCAACACGCTGTTGTCTCATGTCGGCAGATAGACAGCTTCAGTGCCTCTGCTGCTCACGGTGGAAACTGACAGTTCCTGTCAGCTCCTGGTTGTTATGCAGAGCCATGTGTGTAACAGCAAAACTGACAACTATTGGCTCGGTTGCGCTTGGCTGGGACGTGTCAGGAGTGCCAGTGGCAGAATGGGTGTGCTGGGATAGGCTGTGGGACACATCCCCGCTTGTTGCCAAAGAACCAAGGTGTCAGCCCTCGTGTCAGCCCTGCATGGACAGGTGTCTAGTGGGGCAAAGCCTGTGCCCAGAACCATGCTTCTCCCAGCACCATCAAGGGCACACCAGTAGCATCTGCCTGACAAGTTCCTGCTAATCTTGTCTAACACACACCAGACTCATGCTGTGAACATCTCTTCCATCACTTCCCCAACCCCAAGAATGTACTGCATCTTCATAAAAAAGGCAGCACTAGAAACTTGACAAACGGCTTCCAAGTGCTCAGTAAGGTTGGTTAAGGTGTTGCTATTTCCAAGATAAGTGTATCTTTCTTTTCACACTTAGGAGCACCCAATAAGGCTTTATCTCCTGTACCTGAAAACCGTGCAAACTAGGAGAGCAGACCCATCAAGGAACAGGACAGGGCTAACACACACCTGCCCATCTGCAGCATTAAAACCCCAAGAGTCCTTAAGAGCCTCTGGTGGCTATGTATGGAAAAGCATCACATGTCACTGAATCACACTTGTATCTATTACTGAAYGCTCAAAATCATGCAAGTTGCAAGGTATGTTATTACATGTACTTATGAACACCACCTTACACAGGATACAGGTATGCTGCAGAGTCACTCAGAATCTGAAAACTATTTTTTGGAAAAAGAAGGCAGAATCCTCAGTGCAAACTTCAAATTCATCAGGGTAGAGAGAAGGGCAGCTCACTCCTCTCCACCTACAGGACACCAGGTAGCATCCCACATCTCCCCCTGTGAGCGACAGAGCTCACCTTCCTCAACTGCATTATAAGGAAATATCAGAATTACCATTTACAACCTCCAAGTTACTTAAGACTACTGGCTTATTCTTTCTGTCTCAAAAGCTTACACAGAGACCCTGGACAGACCTTTGCTTTCCATCCAGGAACAGCCTCAGTGCTGTTCCAGTAAACTCACTGATTGTTGCTTGCAATCCTAGCTGCCCCACAACCAGCCATCACCTAAATGTGACACACAGGCTATGCAGGATGCTGCCAATCAGCACAAGCATCACAACCCGGTTCAATTTTGTGACTTTTTCCACCACTCTGTGCCACACTTCACGCACATGCAGCCCTCACATTGAGCTACCCTTTACACCTACGAAATGGAATCCTACCTTGATGGAGTCTCTGTCTGCATGCAGAGCAGCCCCCGTGCGTAAGGAGGGGGAAACATGGTGGCAGGGGATGGGCATGTGGAGGAAGACAGAAAGAGAAAAGTACTAGTTAGTTTACATAAAATTATACATTTATCATACTCTGAAGAAAGAATCTTGATGTCTGTTAAATAATAAATTGCACAGATGTTAACTTTTCTGTACAGTTAATTATTAATGCCGTACAGCCAGATTTATAAAACTGGATTTCTAGCATTTGAACACAATTTCTGGCTACTGCTAGATAATAAACACTAAAGTAATTATCTAGGAACTCTTCTGRAAACTCCTCCCCCCTCCTTCCCCCTTGCTTGCTTTAAACAGGARAATTTAAAAAAGAAAAGAAGGGGGGGAAAAAAGCCACACACTCCTMWGGCAGCGCCTACCTCTTTGGTGATCRTTATCATGGTGCTTCTTCTCGTCTTTAATTGGGAGGTGGGACTGCCCCCCCAGTGCACTGGAGAGTGCCAGSAGACCAGCACTGCTGCCGATGGGTGGGATGGCTGGAGGCTGCAAGCCCGAGGGGTGCGGAGTGAGCGGCACGGGAAGACCATGTCCATGTGACARGTGCTGGGCCTGGAGTTGCTGCTGCTGTGAAAAACAAAGCACAGATATTGAATTTGTTCAGGGAGCTTGGGATTGTCTGATAGATCACCTGCATCAACAGTGACTGATCAGATCAATCAATGTGTTTGATCGATCCAAGGTATCAGTGCTCACAAACATCCTGGTGCCTTAAAAATGTCCAGATGTTTAGACACAACATATTTGGTAAAACTCAGACTGAGCTGGAAGACAACAACAACAAAACTTAAAAAATAAAAGAAGAAAGCAAATGTATGTTACCATTTTTAGTGATTATTTTATTTTTTTGACAGAAGTATTGTGCTTTTCTCCTTCTAGTAGAAACACACCATGTACACATCTAATCAAAACATATGTAACTGTAAAAGCAGTTATATAATGAAGAAAAAAAAGGCTGAAAATTGAGAAAATTTGTGTTAAACAGTTCTCCCAGCGCTACTTCACAGCATGCAGTGAAAGCTAATTTGAAAGAGAAAACCTGAATTAACAATCCAGAAAAGGAAACTGGTTGCAGCCACCGTTTTAAGCCCTTTAAGTGTCCTCAGCGGTACTTGAGCAAATTGCTAAAGAAAATCTAATGTAGCAAGGCTTGGGTCCTCCTGTAGGCTTGCTCAATAATGCTGAAATAATTGGGCACTCTGTGCACGTTTAGTGATGCTCGAATGAAAAGCTAGAGGCCTGCCCTTGTACTCTTCTCTAGCTGCTGACTCTGTGTTGTGACAGGTTTATTTGAGTGGGACTGTGATGCATGCACCAGTAACTGCACTGACAAGAGTTTAAAGTCATTTTTACCAGTACACTGGCAACACATAGAGAAAGCCCTTGAGAGGTTCGAATTGGAGTGCTTGACCTCAACCAGGGCTGCATCAAGCTCTGTGCTATATTAATCACTGTGGGGTGGATAGACTGTTGCTATTCATTGGCAAGGCAAGGAAAAAACCCTGACAAATCAACAACAWAAACCAAACAGGTGAAAAAGTTTAGTTAAATATATACCAAAAGAGATATGTTCAGGTATAAGACTTACACACTAACCATCCAASTAATTTCTGTTCATAGAATAACCAGACTACCCCTGAAATTTTCTCATTTTCAAGCAGCTATTACTCAGGATAAGTCAAATCCTAAGTCCTCTAGGATTGTTTTCTTCCACCTGCATGACTTGAGAAGAAATAAAAACTTTATTTGCTTTGCATAAAACCATTCCACTTTAAACTTCTAAGACTTGAGACCTTACTTCCATAAAGGTGAACTGAAAGTAAACGGCTCATASTAGATAACCCTTGCAGCACACAGCATCCATACCTCCCTTCACAGCCCACCCTGAAAGTACAGATTCTTCTCTTCTGCTTGGAAATAAACCTTGTGCAGTGGAATCAGACCAGCAGTGGCATGCACACATCATCTAATCCAGATCAGTGCCAGAGAAAGGAGAGCAATGATCTACAAGAAGGCTATGGGGAAACAAAAGTACAAAAGAGGGCGGGGGGCAGACAACAAAATCAAAACCAACCAAGAACATTCTCCCAAGTGGAAGAAGAAGGAAAGGCTAAATCTTTTTCCTGCTTGTGAACCCATGTCATTCCAGCAGGTGTTCCTTCTTGCAGAACACATCAAACCCATTTTGCTTGCTTGATGCTCTTATGGTAGTATGCTTCATTCTTCAGAATATTAAATTAACTACAATGAAACAAAGCAAGAGAAAATAGTGTATTGTTTAGCTTCAGGGTTTGAACAGGGCTGCCTAACAACAGTCTGGCAGGSCTGACTTGGGGAGGGAGGAGAAAAATGAGCAAAAGAAAAGGGATGAACAAAATAATCTGTGTTCTGCTACCTGGTYTTGAACAAGGAATTTCCCATTCCTTTCTGAGAATGTGCAATAAACCACTACACAAAGATCCCTGTCTGAATCTGCCAGTGGCTTAAAACAAAGACTTTGAGAAGAGCTGAGAATATCAACAGTGAGCTTTCTCCTTGTTAACTAGTACWCTGTCAACCAAAGAGGAACACTCATTACACACTACTGTACACTCCATACAGATCCGCCCACTGACCTACCCAATTTGCATTATATGACCTCCTCTATTGATATAAGATGGTTTCCAGAGARCTGGAAGAGAACTGCACTGTGAATGTAATGCCCTTTTTCACTGCTCTTTSTTGGGAATCTCTCTCTAGATACCCCAGCAAGACAACAGCATAGACTGAAGCTTGGATGTACTGAACATCGTTAACGACTCTCAGACACAACATGGTCTTTAAGASTAGTAGCCTAGAAGCTTGAGTTCACCCAGAGCAGCTGGGCTGCCCCAGTCCCTCCTGGTCAAGAACCAATGTGTTTTCACTGAAAGCTGAATTGCAGAGAGCTCTGAAAACAACTGTAGAGAGTAGGGAGTTAAAAAACCAAACCCAGAGCCTTCCTGCCACAGAGAACTTTTCTGAAGAGACCAAGCTCTTCCATTAAAAGTAATGGGAACCTGAAATATGGTGAGAATATGGCCTCAGAAGTGACAAGGTGTCACATGCTCTGGTATGAAAACTAGACTCTTAAATAAAGCTAACACCCTGAATTTCAGCCCCACATGTCCATTCCACACAAGGATAATATTGTTGCATGCTGTTAGKGGGGGTAAAATTTCAACAACAGAAGGCGGATTGTGGACTAGGACTGTATTGGTATCGGAATGATTGTTACCTCCTCCAACACAAGGAGCAATGCTGAACACCAAAAATGAAGCACTGGTCCAAAACCAGGAAGAAAGCAAACTCAAGTGAAACACTGAGTAGGCTTTTGCTCTCGAAATGTAGAAGCAGAAAAGGAAATAAAAGGATATAATCACATAATTAGTGTCGTCTGCAAATAGGCTTAGTCAAGACGGTAAAGGCAARGTGACATTTCCCAAACTTTTCAAAACTATTACTGTATTCAAATACCCATACTATGACAGCTTGACTTTGCTTTTCCATTGCTTATGGGCATCACTGGTGAGCATCAGGTGGCCTACATGCAGCTAGTTCTTCAAAGGGAAAGTTATATAAAAATGGGCAATTCCTTAGCCCACTGGGCATCACAGTAGTGCTACAAAGTGGTAAAAAGAGGTGATCTCCTCTAATCATCAAAATGCCAAAGTTATGGAAGAGTAAGACAACTGATAGTCACTCTCCACTCAAAGAAATATTCCACTATGGAAGAAAGTTCACACTTGTTTCTACCCGTAGCATGAATTTAGATCAAAATCTGACACAATTTAAAAATTTGAAAGGAAAGCCTGAAATTAGCCAGCTGAGCAACAACATAATTTTTTTGAAGTTGCTGTAATGCCTTCTCTTCCCCTTCTCCATCTTCTCTTTAATTTGTTATCTGTGGTCATGTTATTTATGAACTCTTAGTATGTGTAGCATGTGGTTAATTTCCAACAATCCCATCACAGCTGACTACAGTATGCGTAAAGTCGAGCATACATCTTCAGCATTAATGCAAAATAGGTRAAAACTTGGAAAGGCAGACTTCATGATGCTGTAAATTTTCCAGAATTATTTGAAAATAAAAACAGCAACAGTTAGGCTGCTGAGAAATACACCCTATGGAATTACAAAATAGATTGCAATGTTTTTAAGGAGTATTCAACACACATAAAATATAAGAGCACAGGGTAAACACAGCAATCAGAAAGAAGCCAAAAAAGAAGACTGTATTCTTTTTAACAATAAGTTTAGGAAGATGATAATTTAAATCAGCTGAGTAGTAAAAAGTGAAGTAAAGCTTTCAAAACACATTAACACATGTCAAATAAAAATAACATCTGGCTGCTACTAATGGTATTTTCTTTACTGCATATTCTTCTAGGCCATCTAGAGAAAGGAATAAAATAACTCCAAAGTCACATCTACATAAATAGGTGAAAAGGATTTGCTGAATGCTTTTATCTGAGTAATACCAATTTTTAGAACCGCCATTCTAAATGTTGATGCTTGGCTTAATTYTTTTCCCAGCACATCTTAAGAGATCAACTTTTAAGTAAAATGTGSTAACAAACCCACTAACAAATTAGCTTCGAATGCTCTCTTGTTATAGTYAGCACATTCAAAGCCTGTTTTCCTGGAAGAGGTTCAAGTTTTTACTGGATACTTTCCAAGTAGCTCTGTGTTGCAGTAATCTACCACCTTCCTTCTTACAGACCCTGAAAAGTCACAGCCATACTCAAACAACCTGAACATACTACTGTAACCTGATGACATTTCTAATGTCAACAAACTAATGTCTCAAAAAGATATTTTTTATATCTTTACACATGTTCACTRCTCATACCTGCAGCACTGCTGAGAGAGGACCTCAAAAAATCTGAATCAAATAGCTTCACTGTTTGYTTGAAATGAGTTAAGTGATGTGGTTGGTTGCTCAGAGTGAATCATTAGTACGATAGCACACAGACAAAACAGAACCCAAGATGAAGAGAAAACAAAGAGACATCAAAACAATGGCTCAAGAGTACACAGTATCAACACCAGTGGTTTGAAAACCAGTAAAGGCAATTCTTTGGCACACACTATTACGAGTGTACTTAAGATGATATGAATTTTTTTCTATGGTGCCTRTTCACACCCTTGATGTGATCCACACTGTTGGTACTTCCTTTGTACTGTTCTCTCTCTGCTGGCAAATATTTAAAAAAAAAAAAAGTTTTTCTGATGGTATGATACAGGACGGCAGAACAGCTTACAAGGAGAGTAATGTAGCAGTTCCTCCAGTGAAATGGTAGTGAGGCTATATGGATAAATATCATATAATGCGTTTGCATAAAGAAACAGTGGTACTGATGTAGAGTAGAACAAAATACTATCCTTATTCTTTTAGGGAAAAGTGAGTAATTATGAAAATTATTACAGTGCCCAAAGTAAAAGGAAATGTACTTGCTACAGATGACCAAGATGAAGAGGCAGATGAAATATTTTATAAGCAGCTGGTAGAATTCTCACAATCACAGGCCCTTCCTCTCATAAGGGATTTCAACTTACAAGATGTCTACTGGAAATACAACACAACAGAGAGGAAACAGTCCAGGAGGTTCCTGGAGAACAATTTCCTGACACAGTAGGGATGAAGTAGACCACAGGGGCTGGTGTCCCACTGGGCCTGCTGTTTGTAAACAAAGATTAGTGAGAGGTGGTGGTCAGAGGCCATCTTGGCCCAGCCAGCATGGATTTAAGAAAGGCACATCCTCCACATCCTGTGGATGTTGTCTACATGGACTTCAATAAGGCTTTTGACACCTTTAATCATAGCATTTCTCTTGGAGAAACTGTCTTTCCATGGTACGGATGAGTGCACTCTTTGCTGGGTATGAACTGACTGGATGGTTGGGACAGCAGTGTTGATGAACAGACTTACCCCAGCAGGCAGCCCAGGGCTCAGTGCTGAAGATAGCTTTGCTGAACATCTTCACTGACAGTCTGGACAAGGGGATTGGAGTGTCCCCTCAGTCAGCTGGCAGATGGCACCACATTGGGCAGGAAGGCTCTGCTGAGGGTTCTTGATTGGATCAATGAGACAAGCCTAACAGTATGAGGTTCAACAAGACCAAGTCACAACAACCCCATGCACYGATACAGGCTGGAGGCAGAGTGGCTGAAGAGCTGACAAGTGGAAAAAGACCTGGGAGTGCTGGTTGACAGCAGCTGAACATGAGCCAGCATGTCCCCAGATGGCCACAAAGGCCAAGGGCATCCTGGCCTTTAACAGCAATAGWGCGGACAGCAGGAGCAGGGAAGGGATCATTGCCCTGTAGTTCCACTGGCGARGCCACACCTGGAGTGCTGTGCCCCRTTCTGGGCSCCTCAATTCAGGAAAGACACTGAGGTGTTGGAGTGTGTCCACAGAAGGGCAACAGAGCACATGAAGGGCCTGGAATAMAAGTCCTGTGAGAGGTGGTTGAGGGAGCTGGGGCTGTTCRGACTGGAGAAAAAGAGGCTTGGGAAACATTATCACTGTCTACAACAGCCTGAGAGGAGGTCCTAGTGCAGCTGGAGTCAGTCTCTTCTCYCAGGCAACTAGCTATTGGATGAGAGGAAACAGCCTCAAGTTGTGCCAGAGGAGTTTTAGATTGGATATTAGGAAAAACCACTCCACTGAAATCACAGTCAAGCATTGGAACAGGCTGCTMAGGRAGGTGGTGGAACCACCWTACCTGGAAGCACTTGGAGAAACTTCTGGATGTGGCACCTGGGAACATGGTTTAATTGTGAACACAGTGGTGCTGGTGTAATGGTTGGATTCAATGATGTCAGAAGTCTTTCTCGACACAAAAAAATTGCTGCAATTCTATGAAAAGGATTAGCTGTTAGTGGGAACTCTAAATGCTCAGATGCAACTGATCTAGAAAATTTGGATGTGTCTGTTCACAAAGGTGAATGAATACAGACCTTAAAAGTCTAGGAGAAAGAATGAAAAGCGATGAAAAAGGAGGGAGAATAAGGAGCAGACTAGTAATAATAATACTGGGGGTTTTTTCCCTTTTTTTTATTTTTTTTTTTAAGAATCAAGTGTCACGCTATTTGCTCCCTAAGATTCAGCAATTTCTGTCTTTGAGGATGCTGATTCCACAGAAGGAAAGCAAGCTGTACTGAGGAAACTGCGGGGAGAAGGAAAAAAAATCAATAGCTGTCATTAGTCAGAAGAGGAGCATTTAGAGATCCTACATAAATAACAAAGAAACCATCAGAATCATATTTCTACAAATTGCTTCAAAGATCTTTTAAGTGATCTAGGAACAAAAAGTCATCTCCCAAATCACATTGTGGGATGAAAGGCAATATATGMAGAGCACATTTCCGTTCTTAATCATATATATGGGAACATCTGTCAGGATACATGTTTCACCATTTGTCCTCCCTTCCACTCTTATGACTATTTTTCATTCAGTGAAACAGCATAGACAGGGGACAAAAAAATTAATACAACCTACTAACAAATAAAAGAYTTATGGCCAAAAATTGGTCAGAATCTGGAAAAGAGAAAAACTGAGTCCTCTACAAAAGGSTAAGTTCACCTTCCCACAGAATATTAAAGATCAGTAGTTCCTCCTTCTGATTGCAGGACTTCACCTCCATTTCACACTGGAGATGGAAGGAGGAAGAATTAAAACTCTTCAGAATCACTTTCTAATAACGTTAAATAAAAGGCAGAAATTCCTACATAAATCAGACAACTTAAAACTCTCTTCTTCCTTCTCCTCCATCAATTTCTAAGGTAAAGAAAATCCACATCTGCTAGAGAAGGCAGAAAGCACAAACAATAAGCTGAAKGTCTTGCTATGAGGAGTGCCAGAGGTGTGATATGTGCCTTAACACACCAAACYTCTGCTTCAAAATCTTTTCACACAGACCTGTGCAAAAAGTAACAATGGCAGCAAATGGGTATTTTTGCTGTGTATAAACAGATGGCAAAATTATTCTCTGGCTAAGTATGTGCACACTGATTCAGGTACCTTATTTACCAAATGCTCCACTAATATCCTATCCATAGACACAGGGAAGAGATTTTTTTTTTCTCCTCTGGATTAACAGTAAAAAGACAGCATCTCTGTTGGGACCTTATAAATTTTAGTCCTTTCCTTTAGCAATGAGAGTAATGTCTGTGCTTTTCCCAGCAGAATTCTAAATAATCTTCTAGGGTCACCACACTAAAAAGTTTCTGAAACCCTGRGCTAAAAAGTGAAAAAGTTACCAGCTGAGTTGTATCACAAATCAAACAATAAAAGCTAGAAGTTAAGCAATGGCACTGGTCACAGAGATTCAAGTGGCTAAATCTATAAGCAATTCTATTACCAGAGCTTTTAAATGTGGCAACTATAATTCACTTCTAAGATTCCTCACAAGGTATGGTTTCAGAGCCATGTAATACCAGCATAAAATAGATGCATGCTATGCATCTCACAGATATATTTCTCTAACACATCTTATCAAGGTGATCCTTACCAAGTCAAATTTCTACACAGCAATTACTGACAAGCAGAGTTTCCTTAACTCTAAGTGCTAASACCATGTTTCATCATGCTTACAAGTACACACTGTTGGATTTCAGCAAGTTGTTTTTCCTTGGGATAAAAACCTGGGTTGCACAGACTGATCCATTCTTTCCAACCCATTCTGTGTCTTTAAAAAGGGCCATTTCTGGTGCAGCTGTGGTCCTRTGCAAAGGACCATAACATCTGCTTTTCCCAGAGGTGAGCAGCCTCTTCTCACAAGTGTTAGGACATGTGGATAGCATTACCTCTCTCCAAGCAGATTTCACTGTGAGATGGAGCGTGGTGTYCCTTCTCTTTAATGTAGAGCCCATTAGCCAGGTAACTGAAACTTCAAGTGAATTCTTTTGCTTTAGTGCAGTTCCCCAGTTACAGCAGCTTTGATAAAGGAAGATCTTGACAAGCATCAAATCACCTRGATTTAAATTGCAGCCCCAAGATTGTGGAAGGACCACTTGTTCTTTTTGCCTTAGCCTCTTTAAAAAGTGTAACAGGGAAAGCAGAAAGCAGTACTCCCCTGTACCACAAACATTCCTTAAGTTAGTTCACCAGTGTTGGTGATGCATTTATATACCCAAGGACATGACTGTGAAGAATTCACCAAGCAATAAGCAAGTARCTGTCTTGCTAATAAAAATCTAATATTCTGAAACATCAGACAACATAAGAATTTAAGACYTCCTAAATTCCTTCATCATGGATGGACCAAACACATGGAAATACTCTACTTAAGCAGTGCTTTAAGCGTCCCTCCCAGTTAAGCAATAGAGTCCTTCTTCTGGTCCTACATTTAGGACTGAAGACATGGAAAGTACTMTCCACCCACCTGAAGCATTGCAAACACTTAATTGATCCACTCTATAATACAGTCCTGGTCCTCATTCATTGCTGTAACCAGCAGCCTACAAAGTGTGGTTGGGAAGAAGTCTAGGTGGCAAATATATGACCTTGTTTAGAGGTGGTATCACAACTCTGGTAGTATGAAACCATGATACAACAGCACCTGACTTTAGGCCATACTGAACAGTAAGGGTACCTATTTAAATAGGTAGCACTGTCACTGAATACCTAAACATTGCTGATTTTACAATCAAGTGKTTTTGGAAAATCCCTGTCTTACAATTCTTTAAAACCAAACTGATAAGACTTTTTTTTCCCCAGAGAATTGGTATAAGGTTATCACTGAAGGGACTATGCAGCATATAACAGAGCAAGATGGAACACAGCACATCTGTATTGGTTGGCAACAGCTTCCACTTACTGGAGCCCAGACCYTGCTGGCAACAGTATTGTCTGCTTTCTACAGTGCGTGAAGTGAAACCACACAAATATAAGTCATAAATAAAACATTGCAGATGTTCATGCTAGAGAATATCACAAAAATTCTCCATAGGACTCTTCATATCTGCTGTGATTAACCCTAATTTAAAAAAAAAAAAAAACAACAAAGAGATCCAGTGGTCACATGGCTTTGATACCAGGGTTTGTAAAACCCTGAGAAACATGGAGGCCAAAGTCAGCTCTTTTGTCTGATGAAACGGAGTGTGTGAGCCACAGCACTCATGTCATACGCATTTACTTAAGCATAACAAGCAAAGACCTCTGGCATCAGCATATTGGCAGTGAGATGCCATAAGTGGTCAGCACTTCACACTGCAAYGCTACTGACTGCTCATTTTGTGATAAACCAATATAAATTCAAGTAGCTACTACAGCTACTGAAAACAGGACAAAAAGCAGAAGACAGTGGCAGCCCACTCAGAGTATACCAACAGTATTTAAATTCCATCCTCAGAAATATGGAACCTGGAAATAATTTACACTTCAATTATTCCCTCAAAAATCCCTCAAAAAGATAATTTTCAGTTTTCTTTAAATTAAGATGCTGCATATGGAAGAGATTTATTTAAACTAGGCCTCMCCTTCAAGGCTCTCTCTGAGGCTGGCACATGGGAATAAGGGAACAAGATGACAAATTCCTCAAAACCACCTCCTCGCAACCAAAAAACAGGGTGTCTTTAACTTAGCCAGGCTTCAGGTGAATAATTCAAAACCAAAAGTGGTCACCCAAAAGCCCTCTATAARTCCATTTCATGCACCAGGCAGGATCACAATATTTGCAGGACCAAAATATTTGCACTCAATAAAAAAATCAGCAAACGAGTAATTAAATGGGGAGCAATTAATTTGAATGTTTCTTTAAGGTACACAAATAAACTKAAATCACATAGCTATTAAGTCAGCCTCTGCCAGCCCACTTTAACAACCTGTGTACAATATTCATCAGACCACCAATTTGTTTTATAGAATTTAAAGAATTTAAGCTTCAACCACTGCTCAACATACCCTGAATGAGGAACACAGGAGGGCTGGAGAAACAAGTGACTGTTGTCCCCAAGCTACAGCACACTTGCTCTAACTGCCCTCGCCCATCCTCCCTGTGACACCACCATTTCTGAATGCACACACCTGGGCAGGAAGAACTTTTCCATACAAATTCTGTGTACTGGTTCAAGTAGAAAACCACCCTCCCTCCTCCTCACAGCACCCACACAAGCCACCATCTGAGAGGAGCACAGGAGATRCCTCTGCATGTTAAGCAGCATTTGGCATCTGCAGCCCTGGACAAGGCACCACRGCAAGGATGGCAGGCACTGAGGCCRACTCTTCATTTYAAGTTGTGTGCACCTATCTGCACCACACTGCTCTCAAAGGTTTCCCTGCCCATTTTCTAAACAGCTGTTGTTCTCCACAGCTGTAAAACAATCACACAAAAAACAGACAAAAATTACAGACCTTTTGAGATGGGCCAAACAAGAATCTTGGCCTCAAACACAGGGTAGAAATCGTGACAAGCAGTGCATTTGAGAAGAAACATTTTAACGTAGTAATTATAAGTGACAAGACGGAAGGAGTTGTCTCTTCCACTAACTGCCATTTGTTTATTTTTTTAAGAAGATMATAAAAGTGGCATAAGAAAACAAAATGCTTAAAAATTAAACCAAAGCCATCCTTTTTTCTCTCAGATGCATAGAATGGTAAAGAAAAAGAATTATTTCAATCATTTCCTTAGTAATACACGTAATATTTAAATAGATTTAATAGTGCTGCTCCAAACCAATGAATTATGAGTTTAAAACCTATTAAAATGTAATGTTTTTTTCCTTAGCTGAGGGGAGAGAGATTTAAATTCACTGAATTTTAATATTTCAGCTTGAGCTGCAGGAGGTAGAGAAAGTCCAAATGAACTATTCCATCAGCACCATTCAAGCATGAACATTTTAATCAGTTTTACTTCCTTGGAGTTCTCCAACACAGTTTACGCTGTCATTCTGAAAGCACTTAACACAGAGGGTGTGAAAAACCACCAAGGCTTGTTATTGCCTTCACAATTGATGGCAAATAATTTTGCAGACTTCCTATCATTAAAATGTCACTGCTMAAAATTGAGGTTCAGCATTTCTTGTGCTAAACTGCATTTTCTTTGAACACCATCACATACCTGTTCTTAAGTTTTTGGTACATTTATCTCTCTCCATGAGATAAGCGGCACACAAGCCTTCATTTCTGCCTTACKACCCAAATGCAGTTGAAAAATGACTATTTTAAATAGATAAAATTCTTTAAAAGTTACAAGTTAATTCCCTGGTTCCCTTATTAAAATGTAACCACACTCACACAGCATGTTCCAATTGTACTGTATAATGGATTAAAACAAACCCCAACATTTTAAGAAACTCAGACAACTCAATTTATTAATACAGGAAATTAAAACATCATTCCTAATTAGATTATGTTACTGATTTAAGGCTACGATTAGTGTGCTGTTCCCACAGTGCAGATTCTAATCTAAAAATGCGGCAGCACGACACATGACAAGATCAGCTGGAACACCCAGCCTGAAAAGYAGCTCTGCATGTGCACTGCAGACTGCTCTGAGCAGTCTGCATGCACCACACTGCCCATGGCTAACACCAGAGCTTGGATCTGGATGCCTGCAGATTTACAGTCTTCCCACAGCATCCTTATGATATACCCAGTTTTGGTTTAGTTTTTCTCRCTGCATCTCTCCAGAAGATAGATGATATTTAACTTGTTTGAGCCCATCAWCAGTTTTAAACTGAACATGACCTGTGAAAGAAGTCATTATAACTCTGTTTCATTCCATTAAACATAACTAGTTTATTGTCAGGAGAACAGGCAGTCTCTCTGGGTTCCGGGCTCACTTCAGTATTTTGCATTTAAACTGCACGGATCAGTGATTTGGTTCATTTACCAATGAAGATAGAATAATATTGCAAAGTTAAAAGGTGCTTCATCAGATTCCATTAAATCAGAGCACATTCATACAGAAATATATACATGTGAAACACAAAGAGAGATGTGATCTGTGCACCTTCAGTTCTTTTCTTGTGCCACCCTCCATTCTAGTAGCAWGCACTTTTAACTCAAAGCCAGAGGTTCTCTGTTTAAACCAAGGGAGTTCAGCACGACTGAGGTGAACCCAATACGAAGCCCCCACAAAAKAGAGAGAGACTTTAGCTACAATTTTATTTCAAAAACTCAAATACTGCTTCTGGTTTTGTCTGATACACAGTCCCATGGGTTAAACAAGCTTGGAAGCCTTAAAAATACAACAGGGTTAAAAGAACAGAAACCCTGTCAGACATACTGTACAGAAAAATAACATAATAAGACAACATAATCAGATACATTAAAAAGCCATGATTTCCAATTATCCYCTTCATTTTACTTTTACTGGTATTTACAAAGTATGACAAGCCTTTTCTAGCCCCATGTTACATTTTCAGACTTTAAATCTCTCTAAGTGCGGACATAACACTGTTGAGGGATTGATTCTTCCAACRTCATCTTAAGCTTATTAGGTAACTTGCATTCCTGTTTATTCCATTTAAAAAAAAATTAATCTCTGAAAGACTGCATGAGATTGCTTCTCYTTAAACCTAATGAGTATTCAATTTCAGTTTGTATTGCTCCTGATTTTCTAAAATTAAACAGGAACACACGTATTTCCCAAGTCAACATAAAACAGCTGAGTGAAAAAAGGCAAGAGCAAGGTAAAAATCAGGCTTGTGAGGGAGGCAAGGGCTGGCCAACTTTAATGCACAAACCCAAAGTCTGATAGTTTAGAGAAGTTGGAGACAATACAATTTCAGTTGACATGAAAAGGCAAATTCAGACTGGAAGAGAAAAGAAAATTTACTTCTATCTGGTGGGGGAAAGACCAACAGAATTACTGCCAGGCTCCCAGACAAGTGTCTCATCTGTTTATTTTTATTCTGTGTGGTTTAGCAGTTCACAAAAGCACGATAAATTTAAATAACTAGTGACGGCCAGTATCTGTAACATCACACACTTTACACCTGCTTCCTTTACCAGAAATCAAATTCCTTTTAGCAGTCTCTCTAATGCAAGCAGAGGTGAAAGGCAAAAACGTGCACAGGTAGACTGTGAAGTCTRTGTGTCTGCTCGTAAACATAAAGCCACACACACTACAAATGCACATGCAGCACACACACACACAAAAGCTTCGACAAAGAAGCCAACCCTTAGCTACTTACTTTATGCAAAGAAAACATATGCAAAGAAAATAAAAGGCAGTATTTTTGGCTAGGTAATGAAAACTAATTGGGAAATTATTCATTTCCCACTCTCCCCACTGGAGCGTAAAAGACGTACAACAAATGTTATTCATGATTCTACACGATGCGCTCTGATTCACCCCCTTCTTTCTAACGGGCACTTCAGAGGAAATAAGGGTTACTCTTTTCCATTTATAATTTCTAATTGACTACCAGTGCTTTCTTGTGGTCAGAGGTATACAAAACAGAGTTAGAAACAGCCTATTAAAAACAAGCTACAATCAGACCGCTGCTCTAAACTACTGTCAGCAATGATCAGAAAGTCCTGATTTCCTTGTTAAAAGACAGAGCCATAATTGAAGCAATATCTTCACTTCAGATTGATTATTCGGCGACCCTTATCCACATCTTCATTCAGCAATTTGAATTTTAATGAAAGTAAATGGAATAATTAGCATTTCAAAGTGTGTTTGATACACTGAATAAAAAAAGGAAAATACTTTTATGTATAATCTATACACAAAAGAAAAAGCATTTGGGAGGACACAGAAGACACGAAGTACAGTTTTAGTGTCTTCATTAGAATAACTAAAACAACTGCTTGCTTCAGCTGTATAATTATACAAGAGAATAATGTGTTATTAAGCTATGACTTCTCACCTTTATTTTATGTAGTGTGAACAGCCMGGGCTTTCATTGTTATGTCTGTCTTCTCCAGTTATAAAATATAAACACTGTGGCTGCCCACATCTATAAAATCTCTGTTCCTGGGCTAATACCACTGTCAGTAAAGGTTTTACAAGAGGGGCTCCACGCACCTGTATTTATAGATGACTAAGAGCAGGACACCTATAAGCACAGCGGGGACGAGTTTTATGCTGTCAATTTTGATTGTATGTCTGGGTATTTTGTTTTGGTGGGTGTGTTTTGCTTGGTTGTTTCGGTGGGTGGGTGGGTTTCTTTGTTTTCTTTTTTTTAAGTAACAGCTATTTTTAATGGAAAAATAAAAAGTGTGTTTAATATTCAATCAAAGAGTCTTGAACCAACACACAGAAAAAGATGTGGGCAGCGGGGATGGGAAATTATGTCTATCATATCAAGGGTACCTGTTACCATGGCCGCAGAAGCAGACTGGCAGGTGGTATGCCAAGGAAACAATGCTACTTTATTAGGAAAACAAAAAAAAACATAAGAGGAAAAACAAAAACAAAACAAAACAAAACAAACAAAACAAAAAACCAAAAGAAAAAAACAAATACTCAGCCTGCTTTGGGGAATGGATACAACACAGACGTTAATTACCCCATTAGTCTTCTCTGCACAGTGCAAGCAAAAGTCTTCAGGTAGTAACCAGCTTTTAAGAAGATCAAGCTACTGAACTTCACACCACTGCCCACAACTTTTGCCCACCTGATGGAAATGAGTTCATGCAAGAGAGAAAGAAAAAGAAAAGCTATTTACAAACACTATCAGAGCTAAAATGGAAAGACCACATACCCCAATGATTGCGTTCAGTTCTGCCATGGTCACTTGTTTGGCACGCTCCACAGCCTGCACCACTTGTTGCTGGTGCTATAAATGAAGATCAGAAACAGAATAAAATTACTTCTTTTCTAAATTATTWAGCACAGATTCTTACTTTTACTGTTTCTATTTGCTTTTCTAAGACATGCAGAATCTGAAATAACTGTTCTTTAATAGACAGTCACATTGTGTGTTGATAAGCAAGAATATACAGGGGAGGATTTTTATTTTTATGCCATTACATGCTGAGAATTACACCTTTGCTTCCCAAAGAGCTCTTTCACAACCTGGCTAAAACTGTCTTCCTTTTGTTCATCAGCACAGTGTGCTTTTGAATTTAAATRCCATCTTCAAAAGTAAGCCTCTTTCCTTACAGCCATGGAAACTTTATTCATAAACCCCACCCAGTATTCTAAAAAGAAAGGTACGTATTTTCAACAAGCACATGGCAAACATATCACTGAAGAATATACAGATTCTYCTCCTAGCAAAGCAGCTCAAGAAAATATTTAAAATTACATTCACAAATCTGTCAAACATGTGAAAGAAAACTAATTATTTTAATCCCCRACATGTAAATTTTAATAGCTTTATGAAGTCCAACAAAAACACGTGGTCTAATTAACAACACAGTTTACAAGCTCCAGTGGTTGTATCAGTTTGAGTGATGCTGTATTTCTGCAGTAAATTCAAAACTGCTGTGTGTTGAAAGCTGACTAGTATTTATTTGAAAACATCAACTACAAACAAAGTAAGGTTCTCATCTTGCAAACAGATCCGTGCCTGTTCAGACCTCCACCAGTGGCAAATTAATCTTCACAGGCAGCCTCTCAGAATGAGGATGACAAAGAACAAATAGGTGCAAGGAGGGGTCATGGAGAACTGCTAGTAGGTTGTGTGATCTGCACTGAGAGTGAGACATTGCTGATTTACAGCCACAGGCTGAACAGAAAAAGGAGTCTCCTGACTATCTGAAGAGGTGCAAAAGCTGTAACAATGGAACATCAGCTTTGCATAAAAACCAACATCGAGACGTTTTTTGGCAAGAAGTTTAAGGGAAAGGTTGAGAAGGTCCCTTTAAGGATTCAAGTTTGCCTTCCCATGGCTGCATATATGGGCAGAATCCAGCAAAGGTACAGACCATCTTGTACAGCAACTCCTCCTGTACATCCTACGCAGAAGCAAGAAGTTGGATAAAATAAAATGAGGACCTAAACCCTCAAGATCATCTCCAACACAGGAGTTAGGTGAAGTGTCACCCTGACACTGGGACTCCCTAGGGAGCACCCTAAGCCCCACTGCAGGAGGGGCAAAGGGAGGGGCTGTAAAAAAGGCTGCTGCTACTTCAGGGGCTTGGCAGGCTCAGATTGCACAATTCTCAGTGCAACACACAAACAAAAATGGCATTTTCACTTACAAGCCCTTTTGCACAAAAGTTCTTAGGGCAAAGAAAAACAAGCCTAAAAATCCACACCCATAACTGTATGTCCTGTTTTTGGCCAGTACAGAATTAATTTTTTACACAGCAGCCATGAGGTTTGGGTTCATCTGGGCTGCTCTGTACCACCCCACCTCATTGCTTCAGGACAAAAATGAGGGGCTCTTGGGCTTCCAGAAGAAACAGGTTTTGGTACAGGAAAACATGGCAGCTGGAGGGTCTGTCTTTCATTGGTTTTTGGTCCTGGGCTAYGTGAACAATTTTGCTTGTACATCAGCCTCTCTCTGTACATTTTTGTTATTAGCCTTGTTGCTGTTACTGTCTGTTTTCTTATCTCAATGCTGTTTCTAGTAATTTGTTCTCATCTCAACCCATAATCTCTGACTTTTTTCGCTCATGGAGGAAGGTGGTAGGGGAAGTGACTGCATGGTTTTTCTTTTTAGTGGGAACACTAAACTGGGGAGYGCCATTCCTAACCAATGACACTAAGAAATTCTGATCCCAACTAAGAAAAACAGATACATGCAAGTAATGAAGGTCATAATTTAGAAACACTCCCAGAAGGAAGAAAATTGTTTTAAGAGTTTGTTTTTAAGCAAAGAATTACAGGAAGGAAATTACTGGAGACCACCTAGAATACTGCTACTTTGTAGCCGTAAACAGAATCACAAAAGTTCCACTCAGAGCTTTGTAAAACTACRATGTCAATGTAAACCAATTTGCCACTTATAAGAAGGCAATGTAAAGACTACAAAGAAGGTTGAACATCAGCTAACATGTTCTTGGTATTCAAGAAAAAAAAATTAAAATTACAACTCCAGTATATCCCTGCCACAGACACCAGAAAAAAAGGAAAACATGATATTAAGGCACCAAGTTCCTGATAATATGTTATCAGCTCCAGATGGTCACTTGTTAAGGAAAGTACAGCTTTMATCAGTTGTATAGCTGAAAACCTGGTGACCCATGACTCTGTATGTCAACAGGGTGATTATAAAAATTACACCACTATTTTCTGGTAAAAGTAATTCACACCATGGAATTTTTCMTCAAGTCATTAAAAGAACCCCCAAAGAACAAAGCAGAGTTTTAAAAATTTTTACTTTTTTAAATAAAAGTATTTAYTGAGAAGTTTATAGTCATCTTCTCTTTCTTGCCATTTCACAGGCAATGCTTTTTGGACTGAGGTAAAGAAAGCTCTTGTATATATGAGTGTTCTATTCCAACATCAGTTTATTTGAGTCCTGTTCCCAGGAGAAGAAAAAACTTCTAAGGCATCTACAAAAGCAGACCTAAACCTATCAAAATTCTTGTAGAAATTACTTCAATTTGCATCCAGGATTTTATTTCATTCTTAGGCCAGAGGAAGAGAAGGTGAAGGGACGGACTACCAAAACCCCACTTTCAGRTTTTTCCCAGAGCAGCCACACAATCCATCTTTCATTGATTCTAATAGGTTTGGGATCAAGACTTCACAGATAGGAGAAAACCCAAGGGCCTAGTAACATTGAACCTAAATTAGGTACAGTAGAGCCAATTAAAACTCTCCTATTGCTAGCTGCTTTAACATTGATTTAATCTTCAGTGGCTTTGTATGCAAAAGACTCAAAATAGATGGTCTGTAATTAGCCTTTCCATCACTTCCAGCGCACTGCAGCAACTGAGGAGGCACCTCCTCAGCTCCCAGAAAAACCCATGGGGGGCATGCCTCAAACGACCTGGAGCTACTGCAGCTACAGACAAAAACCACACACTTGAGGGAAAAAAGGCACAGGAAAGCCCATGCAGGGTTTGAAGACCTGCTGCTCACAGTATTCCTGAAACTGGGGTGGGCTTGGGGCTCCATGTTACCAGCCATGGATCTGGGAACAGGTGGGGATCTCTACACCTAGAAAAGGAGCCCAGGTGGGACCCTCTGCAATCCAAAACCACGGTGAGGGGCAGGGAGCCCAGGGACCTGTTGGGCAGGATGGCAGCTGGCTGGCCCAACCTGAATTGGTACCCAGGGATGGATGGTTCCAATAGCTGCCATGTGCCTGAACACCTCCTGGGCCAACAGACCAGGAACAAGCAGCGTGATGTTAAAACCAAGCAGTACACATCCGCCTGTCCATCAAGTGATCGTGTAGCAATTCACAGCAAAGTAAAAACAGCAAAAAAGGGTTACTTCCCCCCAACCCCACCAAATATAGACACAGTCTTGCAGCTTTCATACACATTTAATRCTAGTCTTCCTCTGTGCACACAAGCAGATGACAGACCTGGGGTATTTTCAGTTGTGGGAAAACAGTATTTTGCACTGCATTTAACATGCCAGAGCAATGAGCTCAATACCCTGCCCCACCTGTCATGCAGACTAGTTCTGTTTCTCTTTCCTAACTTCGTCTCTTGTTTCTTCTCCCCATCTTGTGTTTTGTAATGAGTGGYGAGTCTGTAATTGCCTCGTTTCTGAAAATCATTTATTTTAATCACTTTGGTGGGTAGCAACAGCTACAGAGACCTCAAGAAGAATCTAGGCTTTTTCACCATCACATTGCCTCACCACAGAGCTCTTACCTAGCCCTCGCTTATGCACAGGCACTGCAACATGGTGGAAAAGTCACGGGTTTTTTTAAACCATGTCAGAGCTCTCCACAACTCCCAATGGCAGTGCTGATAGCAAGTGTGTGGCCAAAAATTCCYCCACCACAGACACAATTACAGTGGTGTTAAAAACCTCTAATTACAGACTGTCTTCAGGATCACCACCAATACCCAAAGCAAAACTCACTGKAAAATTTGCTTTGAAGAAGCAAGCAGCCTCTGCTATTCCCCACTTTTATTATTTTGTTGCTRTATTATATGTTTAGAGGAAGTACAGGTCTTGCTTAAGAACTGCAGCACTGCCCTTCTTGGAAGCTTTGTCTTGAGATAGCATAATGACACCAGGCCATGCCAAAAACGCTAGTGAGAACTGGAAAGCACATACACCATGGAGTACAGCACACACTGTAAAAGCTAGAAGGGACAAGCTGGGTCACTGCATCCAGGCACCATAACTCAGACAAGATACAGTAAGTACTTCAGAAAAATGTAAGAGCATTATTAGCAATATACGCATACATTGCTAATGAGATGTATTCCTTGGCAGAAGGATTACAGATCTCTCAGARATTCCTTGTATTTACTGTTTAGCTCTGGGGAAAGTCTAAGAGGAAGGCAAATAATTCTGTCTTCTCAACCTTGCATCTCAGACCAAAAGCTAGTTCCTCTTCACTTTGTAAGAACTCCTGCTCTGCTTCTGCATAATGGATCTCACACTTCTCACACAAATTTACTGGACTTTAGAAACACCTCTAGGGAAAGTACATACAAAGAAGAGCAAGCACGTTATGGCCCTCTTAAAAGGAAAACCATCAACTGACATGAAAATGTTTGAAAAGAAAAGACTAAAGCAGAATTTCCTTTTGATGGTTGTTTACATGTATGAGCTTGGCATTTTATTATACTAGTAAGTAAAAYCTGACTGCCCTAATGTGCAGAGGGAACTGAAGATGCCTGTTAAAAAACAGGCATCTAGCTTGTTATTAGCTAGTTCACTGGCAGWTGGAAGAGAAAGTGAACCTTCCATAAAAGTTTATTAAAGCCTCCTTCAGCCTTCCAAAACGCTTACATTGTTGACAGGGATCAATACTGGCTTCTCAAGCAGCTTTTACAAGTAGTGCTGAGCTTCAGGTTGCCACAACTACAGCATTTGCTGTACATCAGCCAGCTTCCATGGGTTTCATGACTATAAACACAGACAGTACTTACTCAAAAGAAGGTAACTGATATGTATCTCCAGGCACACTGAAGAAATGCCACTATCCAGCACTTGAGGTCATTCAGCACTTAGCCCACAGTGATAGCCAAAGGTTGCAACCAGCCACATATACCACCTTAAACAGACAGAAACCAGCCCCAACTTGAAAGCCACAGGGTTGTGAAAGCTTCATATTCTGCTGAAGCTGGTAAATTCAGTTGAGAAGTGTCAATTAGCAGAGGCACTGTCTATGGCTATAGACACAAAATTAATTGCACTGTATTGGCTAGATCATTCAAGCATGGGAAAAATGAACTATCTACCAACTGCAGCAGATCAAAACTAAATTAACTGAATGACCACAACCTACACCCTTGAAGGCATCCCTTTCATCTTATGCAACAGGAACCACTTTGAGCCCACTGCTATCTCACATTATCACATAGAGGTAGAAAATGACTGTTGCAACACAGGAAGCCCAAAACCACAGSAGAAATCAAACAACACATTGCCCCTGAGGTCCATCTCACATTTTTGGCCACAATCACTCTTTCCTACAAAAATGGGAAGCTTGTATTTCTTGGCGCTGTTTTTTACAGACTGCCTAAACTGGAATAAATGTAAAAACARGGTACCAGTTGACTGTGTGTTTAGGCAGGTTAGAAACTTTGTTTTAAATATATGATTAGATGATGTACAGCACAATAAAACTGACTGAGGCCTGGAGAACTTACTGAATACTTTACTAGACTGCCCTCAAAAACAAAGCAGACAGTAGTACACAGTAGGRTGATGTATTATAAATGCATCCTTTTCACAAGATCTCTAGTGATTTTGCCCACAATTTCTTACTTCTAAGTGAGTTATCACAAGCCATTGATTCCTTACAAAGTTAACAAGCAATAAGACAAGTTAACCTGGTGCTATTATGAGGCAATAATGTTGCCATCAGTGCATGCAACCACTGTATTTTGTTCATTTTTCCCTCAGGCACAATATAAAGAGGCCTGATCAYATTTTTCAGCCACTATTCCACAATTAGACTGTATGTAAAATGCATAAACAGCAAAAGCATGCTGCAATTCAATTCTCTAATAATCTGGATGATGAAATAAAGAGACCTCCATTAAGACATTAACTTTTTAAAGACAAAAATTAGAGAGAAACCAAGACTATCAGTGTACTCAAACCTGAAGCTCAGTTCTCTTTTGACACATCAGTGTATGCCAATWTAGACTGATTTAAATACGTATTCTTAGAAGAAGAGGTCAAACAATYGTCAAGATTTTCCTAAACCCATTACAAAAAGTCACTGGCAGTTGCACCGTCAAGACACATGAAAAACTTTTTTATGCTTTCCTTCCCAATCCTTCCTTGCTCTCTATATATGGTATGCTATCYCYGYACACCAAATAAAACCCTGGAACTAYACCTACAGAAACAGTCAAAGTACAAAACAGGTATTTGTCTTAGATTTGTGTGGTCCTCCAGCAATGGAGCAAGAACATTACACATGGTTTCCACAAATCCATCTTAATAAGCAGAGAGTACAGTGGGACTCACAAACACTGTCAGGTTCTAGTTTTGATGGCATTATTCTTGTTTCAAACACACACAGAAACACACACGTGGCACGCACGAAGCTCATTAGCTGAACACCAACATGGAGCACGCAGACTCTCATTGGCAGTGGGCTGAGTAGCTCTCTTGAAAATCACTGGCATTTTAAGTAGCTGAAAAGCCAGGAGGAAGTCTCACCGCGTTCTCAGACATGACGCTTTGCAATACACAAAAATACACCTTCCAGTTTTGTCTTYGCAGCTGCATGTTGTATTGAAATGAAACCACATGCTAAATTGATGCAYGCTAACTTGCACCAACAGATCCCAGTCTCCAGCCCCTTTCCTTCACAGGAGTGGCCAAGGGAAGCCATTATGCACCCAAGGTTTCCTTTCATGAACCACACTTCCTATTTACTTCACACACACCAGTTGCTTGGAAGCTTCCTCATTAGCTCCCATCAACTCCCCCAAATCCCAGTGCCTCTTAAATTATCTACAATGCACTCACAACAGTACTAGCAAATCATAATTTGGAGAAAATTAATGCTTAGAGAAATTAGCTCACAGTGAGTTTCAATTTTCTGTTTATATTCCCCAAATACACAAAACATAAAAGGATTTAATGTAGTAAGTAATCGGGGATATATAGAGAAAAAAGCCAACATAAAAACTGTGTTTCTATGCCTGCTGTGTTAAACATCATTATTCATGTACCGAAACAGAAGTTTCTGCCCAATTTTAATGTTCGTTGCCAAGGATGTAGCACAAAYTATGCCTTTCTTGCGTTTTTGCAAGCTGTCTTTGATTTTAGACCCACAAAATTATATTTGCAAAAAAAACTATATTGTACATTAAAGAAAGCAAAATTCTGCTTTGACATTACCACACATCCCATTCCATAAATATATTTAAATGATATTATAATAGGCTTGAAGAAGATAATGACGATAAAGTGATAACAGCACAAYGGAAAGTCATCTGCCAGCGCCAAGAGATTCATAAGGAAACAGTCTCAACACAAAGTCCCACCTTCRTAATAGATACGATGATGCAACTGTTTAGATCAGAAGCAGTACAAATGACTACCTACCTCTTGGGACAGGAAGGGAATGACTTGTGCACATATAGCATTCAGCCTCTTGACAATTTCTGCCTGCAATTCACAAGAAAAAAGAAGATCAATTACATAAATTTTCAAATGTGACTGTCACCCATGAACCCTAAAGAGACGTTTGTTTGTTTTTTTCCAACTCTGGCCAAGAGATGTTCTCAAAATAAAAGAAGCGTTTGCACATGGATCCAAATGTACTTAGGAAGCTAGYAACTTCTGGCTACAATCTTTTCCTTAAAAACCACTATTTAGAAMTGATACAAAGAGTAGTTCATTTAGATTACACAATCACAGGAATTTAAAGAACAGAATCTTCAGGAGATGTAACAAAAAACATTTACAAAATTCTGTGTATCAAACTGAACTCTCTCCTACGATGCAAAAGGAAGGATCATTTCAAAYAACAGCAATGCCATTGTAAGCAAAGGGAACAAATACACCATTTATTTGTAACAGTATCATGAGAACATCAACATTGTAATATACAGCATATCATGAGAACYTTAGCATTGTAATATACAATCTTACTGATTATCATTCTACCACATATTTCACAAAGGAATACTGCAGTCTTGTAACACACTTCTGCTGTTATCTATTCTCCTGCTTAGAAGTAGTAACTTTCATGTGGCAACTGTAACCACMAATTAATAATACATGATGTTTTATTTTCATACAAGAGAATTCCATTCTTATTCTCTTATTTAATCTGAAAATCTCAATAGAGACAGAGGAGATCTGTTTAGACAACACAAGAACTACAGCTCCAGAAGCAGAATATTCAAAGCCACACAGACTTTCCTACTATAAATCATAATTTCYTTACAATTAATTCTAACCAGGATCAGTTCCTCATTTTATGATCAGACAGAATGCTTTTCATCTTGCCAAATTACRAGTCCTGTGATGAAGACATACTAACATGCAATTTAGCAAATTCCTTCTRAAAGCAAACCATCCAGCATTTTTGCTACACTGTCTTTTAAATGGCAAACACTTGGAAAAGAAYCCATAGATCAGAAAGGCTCACAAGTAGCAGTAAAAAGTGCTGCTTCATATTTTGATATTAAATAAATCTGGGTTCAAGGAATATTACACTTAGAGAGCTATGTAACCAGCAGACATGGTTTGTAAGAGGTAAGAGCACATGTGAAACTAACTCTGCCCCCTTGTGCATACAGTGTGATACACACAAATTAATACRTGCTATTTTGGAATACAACTTCTTCCTTTTTCTGAAATCCATCTAGATTCCCATATGCTATTTATAAGCAATTTCTGTGTTAAACCGTCCTTGTATCTCCACACTGGTCATCACTGTTTATGCGAGTCCTTGTCTCACTAAATTTATCCGTTTTAATAATTTTTTGTACTTGTCTACTACATCTTTTCTGTTTATTCAGCAGCATACATACGTTATAGGATACTTTATAATATCTTCTGCTCAGCAAAAAACTAAATTTTCCACAAATTTCAAATGTTCCCATAATATCAGATATCCCACAGGGCAAAACTCAAATATTCCTTTAAACAGACAGCATTCACTACACTAGTTGACAAGGAAATTTATTGACTGCTTGTTAGGCAGAGCAGCACAGTGAGCAACAAGTTGTGTGCACCTAAGCTTCAGCCAGAAAGGCTGCATAAACCAATACAGCATTACTTGATTCAGGAAATGTAGGCTGTAATACAAGGCAACAGCTGTGAAGTACCTGCTATTAGTGGGTCAAGCACCAATGATCTAGTCATTTCCAAATTTTGGGCTCCAGCCACACTGCTATTTTTTTGGGGGGAAGTCTCCCAAGTGCCCTAAAGCCAGAGAGAAAACTATACTTTCTATTCTTCAAGGCTTTTCCATATGAGAAGAAAATTCCCAAGTGCCCATCTTGGCATRAGCTGAAGCCACTGTGACCTGCCATTTAACACACATATGTGCTTTYGTGAAAAATAAGGCACATCATGCTTTCTTCTGCTGCAAAACAACTCCTCCCCATCTTTAAAATGCACAGCTCCTTGGGGGTAACCCTTGGAAAACCACTCTTCTAGCTCAGCTACACTAGCTGGATACCTTTACTGCACTGCTAARGAACTGAGAACAAAACCAGCTCCAARTGCCATGCAGGAGCTCAGCATCTMATTTTAAAAAGCTTGYAGATTCATAGATTTTAAGGCCAGAAGGGACTGTTACAATGTCTTATCTGACCTCTTGGGTAACACAGGCTGTAAAACTTCACTGGCTTCCCCACCAAACCCATAAATTATCATTCAGCTAGGATACAGCTTAGTCAAAAAAAAAAATTATTCCATTCACTTTGAGGCATTTCTGCTCTAGTACGGTACTCAACCATAGATATTACAAGTTATTTCAGTCATGATGTTTTAATTTTTATCACTTCTCTCCCCSCTCCCCAACAGAAGTACGTCTCTCTTCTACTGCTCTTCTGGCCAAAATGTGGCTGAAATATATTTGCTCAGTATTTATATAAAAATTCACCTCTGGCAGATTCTGAACTTCTGAAATGTTCAACTTAAAAGRGTTTTCTAAAAAGCTGTAAGTAACTGAAAACAGGTGGCTGAATATGCACAGCTATGACTRCAATAAATCTCTTGAAATCAATCCCACAGGAGTGAAGAACAAGTCCTTTCATGCTGTATGCAGGGAAGCGAGCTGATGGAGACAGCACCCAGCTCAGCCTATGGGGAAGAAAAAGAGCTAAAACAGCTTCAAGTGATGTCAAAACATTCATCAGCAGCATTTCTCTGCTAGGCTGGTCACAACAAAGCCAAAAAGCCCTTGCTATGCCGAAGTGTTTGCATTTTTTTTTCCTTATGAAAACAGTCTTCACTTTCCCTAACAAAGAGCATTCCCAGTTGCATGGTTGTGCATACAGATACCTTTTATCATCCTCCAAACTCAGGCAGCCAGGAAACAGCCCAGCTGAGCAACAGCAAACTGCAGAGCCACAGCATGACTGAGACACAGACTGCCTACCTTTGGAGACCACACGCAGTCTGGAGGCATGAAGGAAAACRCTGTGTACATGCACAAGTGATAGGAAGGTACACATTCTGTTCCAAGGAAAGTCTCACACCAGCCATTTTCACACAGTAAATATGAAGTACACTCTGTCTCAACACTGCAACTGTTTCAACAATTAACTGCAGGAGATAATGCCACAGCAACAGACTTGATTGTCTTCCACAAAACATGTAAGAGAAAGGAGTCAGCTGCCAGAAGCCAGTTGAGTTTCTTGAGATGCTGCCCTGAAGCTTGAAGGTRTAGGTACTGATGACATAGATTAGCATCTCAGCAGACCTATTCCTAGTACCCCTGAAGGAAACCTGGAAACTCATTCTTCTTTGCCTAAGCTACAAACTCTGACACAAGGTACAGCACAAATCCGTATTTCCACTCACACACATTTTTAAAACCCTACATTTGAACAACAGTTTAGGAATTTTTTTTTTTTTAATGTTAGCCACCAGGTCAGCGGGCTTTTCATGATCTGTCTAACTGCCAGGAGAAGGAGAAAGTATGATTTCATAAAACCAGGCACCYAATTCCTCACATGGAAAGTCAAAGTTGCCTCGGAAACACGGCTGCTTCCGCAGTCATCTAATTTTACCTCTTTTGTCCCACAGGACCAGGCTTTAGAGAGGCTTCATTTATTTACAGGCTCTTCCATTGGGCTTCAGTTATCAGCCAGCAATGCTATGGACACACACACTTCTAATGGCCTGTGTTTTGAAACCAAGTCTAATCTGATGGCGCAGTGCCCAAACTCCTTTTCCAGCACAGCCATTAAAGGATGTAGGTTATTGCTGTTGTCACCATTGATATTTGTCATTGTAATGTAATTAGGGCCCTAAAATGATGCATTACAGCCCTTGGCACAGCTTCTATTAAAATCTTTTCTTCTGCTCACTGAACTGCGACCTGCTTTCTGATGAATAACAGACAGACAGCTTTAGGGYGAGGAACAGATTCATCAAAGTAGTATTTTCCAGCTCTGGAAATAAAATAAATAAAKAARYGAGTAAGAGGGCAACCTAAAAAGAAAAACACGTGTGGGGGTGAGGGGGAAGGAAAGCAAACAGCATACTTGAATTTCATCTGACCACTTGAAATTCTGATTGCATCTAATGAATCTTTCTTAGGACAATATATTCCCAGCCTGTGAATCACATGGTTAATCAGGGCTCTAATCTGCTATCCATCAGCCTATGCCAGCACTGTAAATTCCAACTGCATTTATAGGTTAYGTGGGTCATGCCCTCCCAAGCAACTATATTCACGGATATCCCATGTAAACCGGCACGTTTTCTGAAATGCTGTTGTTRGTGTTACTGAACATTATAATACTATTCAAAGCTTTATGAAAGCTCCTGATAAACAACTGCTAAATTATTGCCTGTGGATACAGCGTGACACTCTGAAATAGCATTAATGGCCCAATAAAAGGTTGACTGTTCATGCCAAAATATAAAAAAGATAGCTTTTGCTGCCACAGTTTGTCAAATCTGTTAACAAACACYGACATTTCTATTACTCCTTTCCCTCAACACAAAAGATGCTCRGTTTTGCCTACAGATACACCAGCATGGAACCAGAAAAGATGAAGGAAAGGCAGAAAGCAAAGGCTTGCGCCCAAATCACCTTTTTGCTTACGCAATGCAACCTTGTATTGTTTGCATCCTTTGGGATCCAAGCTACAAGACACTGTTTTAAAAATTTTGATCTCTTTTCATAGCCACTTATGTGACACCATTTCTAAAAAAGAGAAAGATTTAATATTTATCAACTACAATGTTAACTTTTTTCTTTTTTCCTGATTATTAAGAGATGATAATAAAATCACTGTGCCAGAATCTGACCCCAGTGAAGTCATGAAGAATCAGTCCCTTCACCATTGTTGCAGGGATTCAACACAAGAGCAAAAGCTTTAGTTTCTGATTCAGACAATGAAATCTTTTAGACCTGATGTTTAAATGGTAATTTACCTCCTAAATACACCCAAAAACCTGACACCTTAAGTTCACAAGTGCCTATAAAGTGTTCTGAAAAATGTTCAAAGATGCCTGTATACAAGACTATACCTTAGGCCACATGAGGTGACCCAGTCAATGAAGGGAACTAGTAAAGCTGGTCCTTGGAGTACAGCCATGGCTCCACCACTATCAGCCGTAGGAAAAGAGGAGCATGTGATGGACCATTAGATTCCTAAATCCCTTTCAGAATGGCAACGTAGTTGTTTAATTCAATTTACCCTTGCCACATACAGCTAAAATAGGACATAATCACTCGGTTAAATACGTTTCAAGTGCYTTAATTAGCATTTTAGCATATGTCCAAATTCTTAGCAATGATGGAGATTAAAAAAGAAGCCAGAGTCATATAAACTCCAGATATTAAACTATTCAGAAATGTTCTAATAGATAGGGAGTTCAGAATAAATGTGTTGCTCAAAAATATCTATTTGCACTCCCTTTTTCCTGGGAAAAACCATAAATGATCCTATGGAAAAAAGAAAATTGGGATTTTATTTATAGCACAAAAACTTTGGGAAAATATTTCCACTATATTTCACAAAGTTCCATGGTTATTACAATTACAARAAATTGCTGGAAAAGAATTACCACTGGAGGCTCTAGGTTTGTCAGTGGAATGGAAACAAAACTACTATATATGTACTGTTGAAATAAACCAGAATAATAAAACATTATTGGGAAACCCATTTCAGCAGCCAGTAGGAAGAAGAATATATGCAATTACGCTTTCAGAAAAATAATCTGAAACAACTGTTATTTCAGGTTTAATTTGTTCTACACAATGCAGCCTTTGCCAAAAAGATCAATCTAGTTTATTAAGTGCTTACCAAGAACACATGCACACACCCTAAACAAGCATTTCACAAATTAGTGAGAACAAAAAAAACATTATTACACTGTACAAAACATATCATGATTCTGAATAAAGCAAGTAAAAAAKCTAATCTTAGTATTTCACAGAAAATTAACTCTTCATTCATAAAGAAGAATGTGTTTTGTTTTAATCACAGACTTTTGTCTGGAAGTGCTTACTGCAGTTCTACAGAACTGGAGGAAATACTACAAGCCTTGAATATGAAATTTCTCTTCCACCCTAATGAAATGGTGTTTGGAAACCAAGACACAAAGAGCCTAGCCTTGTAGTCAAAGCAAGTGGAGGGAAAAGACCTTCCTACCTTCTGTGGTAAGAAGGACACTAAACAAAAAAGATCTTCTTCACTAAGCCAATTGCTGATGTTTAGGACATACAATTTGAGTAATGCACATACAACCTGAATGTAATCACCACCACCAGACAGGATAACATTCTCCACCTCACTTCCCTACCAGCATTTTTTACAGACATCCCAGCTAAGCTCATAAAGTGATGTAACATTCCCTTTTCAAGTTAATGTAKTGTTTTGTAAATTAATTTAGTTGGCTATTCTGCAAAAAAATACTACAAACAGCAGCATAAGCAAAAAACTGGAGTGGCAGACTTCACRAAATCAATTTTCTAATGTACATACCACTCTGTGCTGAAGTGAATTGATAAGACACAGCTTTTATTTAATGTCTCAAGAATCACATGGAGCTGAACTGAGCATGAAAGGATACATCCTGAATCATTCATGATTAGGACAACAAAAAGCAAGTCAAGTAGGGTGACATATAAACATGCATCAAGCCTGTCACCTGATGAAGTCAATGGTTTTTTGTTAATATCAACTTMCATCAGCAAGTGGGGGAACAGAAATGCACAGCCTGGAGATTACCAGAGTTCTTCAGTCACTCAGGCAGCCACAAAGCTGCATCCTGCCCTGCCCTAACATATGTACCTGCAGAGCATCCAGAAAAAAGGCTGCAAGTGGAACTTGAAATGGCAATGACTGGCTTCAATTTCCCTACCTCAAAGGCAGCAGGAAACACTTGCTGAAAAATCTGACAGAAATGAGTAAAAGGACACTGCCACAGGAAATGCTCTTTCAGTCAGTAGAGCTTTGAAATCCTCTTAAAGGTACTATGGCTTCACCTACAAGAAATCATCATTTTATAGCAATACTTATTTTTTTTGTGAAATATGTCCTCATTACATAGGGGTGTGAAGTTTCCACCACTCTCTACCAAGTTTTAAACTGTGACTTCACAGTTTAGAAAAATACAGGAAAAAAAAAACTGTTTTAAGTTCCAGAGCTATGGCACCACACTAAGGCAGCTTCAGCTTGAAGTTCAGTACTATGCATCTGTCCCCTAGCTGCAATTAGGTCAGAATTTCCCATTTTAATCTTTCCCACAACTGCTGAAAGACAGCAGCACATGCACAATCTCTTACTATTCAATTTCTGCCCTCACACACTCTGCCAAGGAGTCTGACCACAGYTGTGCACCTGCTGGAAATGGCACAAGCCAGTCTGAGCCTGTCTTTGCAGCTATAAGCATACATTGGTTTTAGACTCCAGTTTTAATCTAGTTGGGGAAAGAAAATGTATTTATTTACATGACAAGTGTTTTTATATTTTGTTTTAGAAGGATGACAGGAAAACTAGTCATAAAGGAATACTGCAGATCAGTAGTTTCAATGTTATATCATGAAAAATTAAACAAAGGGGAAAAAAAAAGATTGAGAGAGTAAAAGCCTGCTCTTTAAAACCTGTTTTTAACTTGAAGTGGCGGCCTTAACTCCTCTGCAAAAATATTAAGGGGACAAGATTTCATAGAAAAGGTGAAAATACCTAGCATTCCATCTAAAAGAAACCATGCTTTTAAAATTTACATCTATTGTGCTTACAAAAGAGGGTTCTGATTTTTTTTTTAAATGTTACCATAAAATAAACACTGCAATAATTTTCCAACTACAAAACAGAACCATCAGGGTCCACTTCTGACCCTTGCCAGAACTTCACTTTTGTCTGCAAATACATAAAAAGGAAGAATCAGAATCAGCTACAGGTACCTGTTATCGTACATGCACTCTCTATATTATGGCTCACTGCTTACTCTGGAGCAGCATGCTTCAAATGTTGATCACTTAGAAGGTGACATGTTATCAGAGCTGAGAACTGCAAAGATTGTGACAGATTTCCACAGATTTTAGATAACCTAAAAGTTATCTTTCCAGTCTTGGTACTTGCAGAAAGCACTGCAACCAGTGGCAACAGACAACRGTCTGCCAAGAAAGAAAATTAAGTTTCTCCAGCAGGTATTGTGCTCTAACAGGTTTTAATGAACTACAAAAAACCAACCAATAAACTGATAAAAGCAGCAATCRGAAGTCACCCATAAGATCAAGAAATACAATGTGACTGCTGGACTCAAGTTTATTTTCTTCCAAACTCATYTGAAAGCCAGGAATCAGTCTTTCTGCATCAGGAACAAGACTATTTCTCTTCCACCTTTGGCTTCCTTTGTTTACCTGCCTCAGCCCTGCAGATTATAAAAGATGGAGCCCTTAGTTTGTCTGATTAATTGATAGTCACACTTGATTGTGTTTGCCTCCAGAAAAAAAATACTAGGAATAAACACTGAACTATCTGGTGGATTTGTGGATCTGGTGGTTAATTCTGTTCACAAGAATTCTTGGAGTGCTTGGAAACTTTGCTGTGCATTACCTTCAATCATTCATCTCTTCTTTCTACCCAGCAATTTCACAATACATCACAAACAGCAATCAATTAGCTCAATAAATAAGAAAGATAAAAAGTATTTATTTAGAGGAAACAAYACTTTAATTCATTTTCCATTACCATGAAAATGAGCAATACTCAAATGCAATTTCTTCAGATTAACAAACAGATTTTAGTATTTGAAACAACAGACAAAAATATAGCCCATTTTAAGCCAATACAGCACAGCACAATTTAACATCCCAGAAAGAGATGAAAAAATAGTGTAGTGGATTCTGCGGCAATTATATTATCAAGTTTCAATTSTGAATCCTTACAAAGACAGAAATTCAAATAAAGCCTGTTACTCTCTCACATTTTAAACCAAATTAAGTATGATACCTGCTAATTCTTTTTCAAGRTGAAGAAATATTCCATACTCTATCAAATCCCAGTTGCTGGAATGGAGTGATCGTGTGAAAAGAAGAGTACATTTAAGACACTATTCTCCCTTTCTGATCGAAAGAGTTTTTTGTTTGTTAAATCAACACACGAGTGCAAGTTTATTAAAATACTAGGATTGCATAAGTAATATACATTTTCTTTTGCTCCAAATTTAAATGCAAGTTTTAGCTCCAGGTGTTGGCTCATAATTTCCTCATGCTTGAGATGGCAGTGCCACAGACCTACAGAAGCACCAACTRAAAACTTCCAGTACCCTGTAGGTAAGGGCAGCTTACACCATGYGTGACWGAGCCAGTGAGGATYCYAATTTCCCTTTCTCTGGAGSCTGTTGCCCTGAGAGTACAAGGGASAGTGCCACASAGCTGGGGAGCTGAGCAGAATATCCAAYAGGTAAAGATGGGACATTCCACACTTCACACATCTCTGCCACCACAGAGATGATAATGATTCCTATTTGTATTTTTTAAGAAAAAGACTTGCTGCAGCAACCAGCTCAACAGGAGGGGATTCCTGATGCAGCAGAATAYTGCTTTCKGAAGAGGAACAACAACAAAAAAAGACTGTCGTTCCAAATCCTATTGAGAAGAAAATATTGATATGAATTGTCATTGCTCATAAGTTCATCATAACTGCCTCTGCTGAAAGTTACTATTCTGATTTCAGCATTTCTGCAATTAGGATTTCTTGCTATTTTTCCTCCYAAGTAAAGGATAATGAAAGAATAGGTAATTTAGGTCTTTAACATGTGAATACCTAACAAGTGGTAGTTTCACTAGGGAAATACATCTAAAATAATCAGGTAGTTTACAATTCTCTTTTTAGCCTTCCCAAGAAGACACATTTGCAAAGCAAATGCTAAGACATTTGTAAGACATGCATGCTTAATATGCTCACMAAAATTCCCTTGTCCAAGACAGTAGGATCCACTAAGTTTATCTGGATGCTCAAATCATTTGCATGGCATTCCCCCAGTAAAACTCCTACTAGAACAGACAGAATCTGAGTCAAGCAACACCTAATGGCATTTATCTTTAAATTACATAAGCATTATTGAAGTTTTCACACACACTTMATCTAAAAGGGATTTCAACATAAAATAACTTCCTGTAAAAAAAGCAAAGTTTAAGACAATGCCATAAAAAGCAGAACAGGAGGAATGGAGCAAGAAGAACTCTCTGGTTGGGAAATGTACATTTCATGGAACATTTTCCAGCATCTAACTCCTGTCATAMCMCTCTTTGTGGAGAGCTACTATGAACTGCATTAATTTCAGACAAACCATTAATTTCAAGACACACCATATGTTAAATGTGCTTTACACGATACTACACCTACGAACTCTAATAAGAACATCTAGAATATGAAAAACACATCAAATGTAAGCAAATACAGACAGTAAGTAACTATCTAAAACAAATTTAACCACATGATCAAAGCAGTTCTCCTTAAATATGGTCTTATGAAAAGAGGTTATCAGTCAGAACAAGATTCCTTTACRAAGYTGYACCAGTTCCACACATATGATYCTCTACTATAAATATGTCTGGGTCAGAAACATGGATTACACACCAATTATAATGTACTAAGCATAGAAGAGGTTCCCCCTTAATCCAGCTATTCTTGCTTGCYCCCTCCTTCTATTGATAACATTTTTGTGGGCAAGTGATAAACTAAGCAATGAAATGATCCACATTAAACCAGAGSCCACTTCCAAATAAAACAATTATTTTTTTTAAATGCAAATGCCATCCCAAGCCCAGCTGGTTGACCCAAACACAGGATCACCCCTTTCATTACCACTGCCATCTTCTGCCTGCTCAAAGTGCACAGAAGATTTCAGTCCTAGACAMACAAAACCTCCAAGATGAAAGTTTTTCTGAATACTCCTTTGAGTCAGTAAACAAAAGCACAGTTAAGAGAGTGGACCATGCAGGAACATTTCTGTCAAGCTGCTCATCTCATCAGAGATACCAGTAGTTGTCTGGGCACGATAATGCACCTTGTTTCACTTTCTCCACTACACTGCCACCAAGTTACATTGGTATCAATCATATCCTAAACTTTTCACCTCTCASGTTAGTATTGTGATTGGTTTAGCTTGAAGTTTCAACCAGCCTTTAGAGCCACCTGTTAGAAACCGGATAAATCAAAATCAGCAATACCCAACTTCACAGTGAAWTCAAAACAATCAAAAAATATAAACTAGTGCAAATGAGTGGCTGACATACCAAATCAGCACTGGTCAAATGAAGAAATTAAAGACTGTGGTCAAAACTGTGAAGAAAAACCCACACTTATAAAACAATGTATGTTTTTTTCAGTTATAGCAGACAGAATGAGAGACAGAAAAACCACATTTCCATGCCCAGTCTGCTGTGGACTTCTTTTTTTTTTTACATGGAATAATTCTATGGTTTACCACAATGCAGTCTCTGGGCTTGTTAATTTCATATTTAGCTTGCTAGGTCTGTAATCCTGCCACCCTTTTAATCAAAAAGGTTTCAGGCGAGCATTTACATGAAAAATACTCATTCAAATCCTAACATTTTTTCCCACAAAAATACAGAGGTTGGMTATATTATGGTTTATAAAAATCTGTTTTGCACAAACTATGATAACTATTCCTTTTTGTAATAGCAGCTTCCCATGACAATTAGAGACTTAGTTGTGCTATTCTATTTGCATTAGAAATTTGCCAGAAATACAAGAAAGGAAGCCTTAAAATTACTGAACTACCTGGTTCAGTAGTTTGCAATGGTTTGAAAGCCTGCTTGTGTAAAATCATTATCTGGTTTTCACAGAAGAAGCAGAAAATGCTGGGAGGAGTAGGATGGAAAACAGGTTTGATGACAAGCAGCTAGCTCAGACTGTGCTTCCTTTGTGTGAGCTTCAGTGAAGATGAGAGAGTAAGTTGAAAAATATTATACTTCAAAGTGAAATCAGTTTAAAATTACTGATTTATATATTGAAATAAGTCCATATTCAATACTATAACACACCAAGTGTGGGTGAAAGCAAGGGAAAGAGAAGTGAGAAATTATTTTTTATGTCACCAACAAGGGATACAGTTACTTTTACCATCACAAGTATAACTTCTGCTCCTGAACACAAAACCAAAGTTGCCTTAAACYAGCTACAAAATAACCCAAGGAGCTCGAAAAATAATCAGCATASTAAAACCTTGCCAACCCCTCAATTATCAGGAGCTAAGCAAGTCTGCTCAACAGCAGTTAAAGCACACCTTTACTTTAGTTGTATTCTTAAAAACCACCCACATGCACGAAACAACACTTGATCTTAACTTTGTACCTATAAACAAAGTTTTCAAAATAGATGCCATTTKTCTGCAGTTTAAATACAAAATTACTCTTAATATCAACCACAGAACCTGTCTAGGACTTATTCAATATGGCTGTAAATCATATTTTCTCCAGCTCTATTGACTAACCAAGACTGTACACTGAGAGATTTTATAGTTTTGGTAAATTCATAGCTGTTCTKCATCCAAAGCTCACTCCCTTCTGAGGGAGGGTAACCACAATAGGTAGAAGCAGACGGATGCTCCAGTACAGAAACTGATCTGCTTTACCACCTGAATACTGCTTCACCAAGGTGGAAAAGCAAAGCAGTGTTTCAGTGGAAACAATGAAATATCAAACATCTCTTTCATATTGTGTTSAAGAGAGTCCTTAGACTAGTACTTCTCTAAAGTTCAACTTGCATTTATGCCCCAATTACATTTGCAGCTTCTCTCRTGTAGGGTGCTCATACACTGAGAAGTGATGATGATTCAGTCAAAGCTCTGATCCTCACTACTGAATATGAAGGCTGGTTTGCCTAATCTTTTGACACCTCACATTGTCATTAGCTTCCTTCCTTCAGCCTCTGCAACAAATAAATCAAGAAAGAGCCTTGAGGAATTCACTGTCTGGTAGCAGGTAAAATACAATCGTGGTTAAAAAGAGATTGGGAAACTAGCTATTTGAGAGCTACACCAAGACTCTGTTTCAGACTAATTCTGTTCCATGTAGAGCCACCCAGCACAGAAAACTGCATCAAACCCCCTTTACAATGTAATTGCTTGTACCARAGAACCAAGATCCCAGGGTCCTGCAACCACTGCATGTATAGCTATACACACACTGTAAAGATTTGGGCACATAGGTGGCATCAATACTACCACAATGTAAGAAATTTTGTTCTGGTTTTCCCCAAAAAAATCCCACCCTGGTAAAAAAGCAGTATTACCCAACCGTCCAAATGGAGGACACAGGCTGAGAAGACAGACTGCCACAGGCAAACTTCCTCCATACAAATCAAAGCATTGACTGCATTAACCCCACTGAAAGGTACATTACTGRAACCTGTTAATTGCAGCTGGGACTGGAGACAGCAAAATTCATGTGGGAAACAAAAGAAGGACAAAACYGTCTTGGGAAAGAGCACTCTGCCCCAAGCATACCACCCTATTAGATAAACACAGCCACTTCTAAGTGACTCCCATGTAATAGCATCTCACCTCCCATTTCTTAACACTCCGCTCTCCAAACAATCCCCTGCGGTAAGGGCAATGCTTCAGGAAACAATATTACTTCCACTTCCCAGACAGAGATCTGAAGCACTGAAAGCCACAGGTGAAGTCTCCAGAAGATATGTAATGGGATTTTTAAAAATGTCTTAGGCAGACTAGACATGTAATTCTGCAGAAAGCTAGTAAGAGACAAACACTCAAGAGGATTTTCTAGAATACCTAGGCACATGGGGGCTTCTACCCTTACTTATAGCTATGTAAATGTAGCTTTGCATCCTAAAAAAACAAAACTACAGCATGTTACCAGAAAAATCCCAAACTACCGTCTTAAGCCCCTAGTCTCCCCACTCAGGAATGACACAGTGATGAAGTCACCAAAAGTGCATATGAGTTTCCATCTTTGGCACTGAAGCTACCCACTAACCCTGCTGAGTCTTTGGCTTGATCAGAGTTGTCATACAGCTCACAACACAGCCCTGCAAAAACCCTGTCCCTGGAACTCAGGGCTTCTCCAGCCACATTCCCCAGAGAGATGAGAATCTCTGCCAGCATTATTCACACACACATAAAATACAGCAGCAACACATTAAAAAAAAAAAGAGTGGCGATCCCACAGACTTCTGTGTAACAGCTTAGCAGTGAAAGAGTTTAGTCAGAACTTTTTATTACTTTTATTCTTTCTTTACTTCTCTTTCCCTTTCTAATAGGTTTCTGTGAAAAGTGGAAATACTMCCAGTTCTTCCCCTGGAGAAGGAACATCTCTTTTCCACACCCTGCTTAAAACCCATGTAAATGAAAAAACATCACAGGCTAAACCATGTAAATAGGTTTCAGGCAGGGAGTGTAACCCAGTACAACTCATCCAGCTGAYCAGTCTTTCCAGGGGACACAGCACAGCATGCATCTCTCCTCTTTYAGCTGTACTGGACCATTAAGAATCTCACACAAACCAGAGTATTTTCTGCTGAGTATACTAATCATTTTCCTGGGAGAGAAGAAACATGTCTTGCTAGTAGACAAAAAAGCAGCTGAATTAAGATGAATCAAGAGTCCTGCCTTCTGCAGCTTTTTTGTTTAAGAAAAATCCATACTATGCTTATACTTTGATACAAACATTAGGTGCCACTCTTAGGAAAGTGATTATGAAACCACTAAGCCAAGGCAGCATATAAGGACAGGTGACCCCAAGCAATGACAGATTCAAGACACTCCTCCARCTTCAACATTCCCCTATAAAGTACCCTCCATATGTGCTAGATTTCCTTGGTACCATGCCGAGTCCCTTAACTTGCATCACACACATGAAGCATTTGTCTACCCTCTATCTGCAGCCCAGTGGTGCAAAAGTGCCCACAGCATTGCTGCCATCTCACTGCAGAGAGCAGTCAAAGTAGCTTATCCAAGGTCTCAGGGGAATCCCTTGACAGCATGGTACARAAACTTGCACTGGCTTCCCTCCAAGCCCCAGATCCTGGCAGCTGCATCTCATCCACCTGAGAGCTTTCTGCCTTGCTTTACATTAATACAGAGAGGCATTTCCTGTGTCTACAAATTTTCAGGCCCTCCAGGTCTGTCACAGGCTTAAAAAAAAMCCCTCTTGACCCTTAATGCAGTGCATACTTACAGCTCCATTTTTCTTTCAAAATGTGTAAACTAAGATTATCCCACGATTCTTTCACCTACACAAAGAGATGTTAAAAATCAAGGCTTCAGACAAAATACRCACCTGAGTTCCAAGCAYAAAAAGAGAGCTAACAGCAACTAAGCAAAGGACAAAAGATAATTCCCTACATTCATAAGGCCCYTATGTCCATTTGACTGAAAGCATATCTTTAAAAAAATGTTGCATTTGTATATGCAAAGAAAAATCATGTGTCTTTCCATGGAAGAAGGTTCTTTAGGAACACCTAAACAGCATTAATAGCAAGGCTGCCAATGTTAGTTTTAAAAGCATCTTGTATACATGCTTGAAAACTCATCCTCAAACAGAAATAGAGGATAGAAACCTACAACCTCAGAAAGAAAAAAGCAACCACACGTATGCTCATGGGGGTCTCTTCTTGCACAGTCTTGCGGTAGTGTTGCTTTTTACATCTCTACATACRTGATCAAACCTAAGAACAAGAACAATTTTCATCCTTGGTAGATTGTGGGTTTAGAAAAAATGGCAGAAAGAAACCATGCCCCAGAAATTTCTAGGATGTCACAGGCACAAAATTTTAAGACGTTTTCTTATGCTGCTAAGAACTGAAAAAGGATGCATTTTTTGGTGTCACTAGTCTATAGAGATAAACCAAGGAACTTTTTTGGGTAAGAAAATGAACTGCCTTGTAGATACCAACGGAAAATGTTTTGCTTATGTTTGTCACACTCAAGACATAGTATTAGCTTTTTTCCACCTCTACAAAARACTGAAAGCAGGGTATCTTCCTTGAATTAATTAAACCAAGAACTTCTACACCATTTACTTTTCAAGAAAAAGTAACTCTGACGTAAAAAGTCCTTTGACATTTGGAAGAGGTTGCCAAGAATATTTTTTTAACAGTAAATAAGCAGGAAAGCCTCATCAATGCTYGATTTTGCTGTTATTGTAGATATTTTTTCACATGAGACAACAAGAAAACATACATCTTGCCACCAGAAATTAGGATGTACTGATAAAAACTGTAAATAAGCAACATGGTCAGACTGCAACAGCCTTTTGCAATTAGAACAGAAAGTCTACTGGTCAAATTGAGTGTAAGAACAGACAATTCATCCTTTGTTAACACACTGAGACAAGCAYACAGGGAGTGTTTTATGCCCAAAGTCTTTCAAACCTTGTGTTATTCAAGACTGTGCTTGTGTATTTCAAGAAGAGGCACCTCCTTAGTATCTAGTCACATGCTCTACAAAATTACAGAAACCTGACATTAGTGGTGTTGCAGCTGACTCTCTCTTACACATCAGCACAGTGCCATTTTTCCAAGAGGGCACTAAGAAATTGGATGGTTCTCATACAGAGTGAATGGTACTGCAGGAAAGTAGGAGACATGAGAAGAAAACCAATTAAACAGCTCCCTCCAAACATTCTTTTTCCTTTGCCTTCTCACTCAAATGGAAAAGTGTTAAGTGTTTTGGCCAGTTTTGGCCTTGCTCTCTTTTCTTTCCCTCTCCAAAAGTTATCACTAGACCTGACTCCGCTATTTCCAACTTCTATCTCCAAATACAATTAACAGAATAGCAGACAGGAGGGCAGATCAAGTATCTGTGGTGTTTTATCTCCTGGTAACCTCTGAAGCATAAGGACAAAGGAAACCCATAGCAGTTAAGGCACTGCTGGACCTTGTTACACCGTGAACACAGGTTTGGAAGGAGTCCTCTTCCTTCCACAGCAAACATACTATCATTCAGTATTCAGTTATTCTCTAGAATCTGTCATCTAATGGTTGCTAACTAACTACATCTTAGATTATGCCCCATCACATACATATCACCACTATTTCAGTGAGAAACGGAGGCACAGAAATGCTATGAGACTTTTGCAAAGGGCTTCAGAGCTCACAAACTCGCTGTTGGAGCCAGTCATTTGTCCATGCCCTATTAATGGCCTCTACCCTGGATCTGAGGCAAACAAGCCCCTTGATAAGCATCAGCAGGAAACAGAACAAACAGCAACACGGTATTTTCTCTGCAGAWCCATGGTGCTTCATAAAGGACGAGTACTGAACTTTTGCCTCCTGCAGCCACCATAAAAATCCAGTGGAGACCCACATCACTCTTAACCAAAACCACAACACAGTTTGGCTCAGCTGCTGGACTCAAATGCCCACAGAGTCCATGCTGCCATTGGCTTCTTGGCTGTCAAGAAGCAGGATGGCGGCTTGTCCACTTCAAACTCAAAACAGGATGTCCCAAGGCAGACAGGTGAAAACACATGGACAAGCACTGTTCAGTCACAAGTCCACTCCCTACCCCAAGCCTTCGCTATGCTGCACTAGTTATTTTGCCTCCATTGCACTTATTAATAGGAAACTGTATCTGGRTAACAGTATTGTGTCTTCAAAAAGAAGTCAAGAATCATTTCACATATGAGGCGTGGCTGAAAACTTTTTATTCACCCCCGTAAAAGGGTAGAAAAGGAGAAAAGTGGCTATCCAAGATAAGAACTTCCCTCAAGGATTTCTATATTTTCCCACTCATTTTAAAAAGCAACATTTGAATTGCACAATAAATAGGAGAAATTTGTTTGCCAGAGAGAGATTAACCAAATATCCAAATATTTTAATGTGAAAGCCCCACTGTCTATCTCATTGTAAGAAATGCGCAAAAATGAAGATGCACCTCTGCTGCCAAGAAGCAGAGACTTGACAAAGAAAGAGTGTGATCAAAATGCTTCCTCTTCTTTAACCCCCAGCTAAAAGCCCACTCAAGTTTGCCTTATGAATAATTTTAAATAGTACTGGTGAACATGGTGAACAACATCTTCAGCCSTGGAGCAACTGTCAGTAGTATCCTGTGACCCCGACTTTGCCAACTCWGAGATCTGCCACCATCACATAAGCATTCTCCCACCTTCTACAAGGACTCACCACTGTGCCAGTTCAATGGGCTTCAGGTTACCTGCTTCTCCCTCAACCCAAGCTGAGCCYGTTGCTGTAACCCCAYGGGCACCCCTGAGTTCTAAGGAAAYCAGCTGCCTTGAGGACACAACAGACCTAGGTTACGCCTTTTTACTGTTGTTCCTCGTTTCGAAATTGCCAGTGTTAAATTTCTAAAGCATTTGCTGTCATTGCCTACATGTACCACAATATTTCATTTGGTATTTGCAGCGAAGCATGTATTGGCCTTGTTCTGATTTGTTGATTTAGGGTTCAAAGCCAGAAAAGACATGAGGATAAGATCCCATTTGCTCTCCAACGCACTCTTCTGCTATAGTGTATGTTCACCACAGGCTACACCTGTAATTGAAACACAGATGATCTCTCAGAAGCAGCTTCGTCATGCYCTCTTATGTGGTGCTACTCCATCACTGGCTACTCAGTCCTAGGGCAATCACTTCTTTCTGGGGTAACATAAAAGAGGYTTACTATAGTTTAGATGGAGGAAAGAGCAGCATTTTTAAAAATTAAATGCTCTTGCTAATCATACAGAACATGCAYACTGTATGTAATACATACCAAACAAAATTTAGCAGCAGGGCCTAGTATTAYGAAGATTCTTTAAAACATGAAGGGGACGTACTTTTCCTTCTGCTCAATTGTGAGGTGTTCCGCCAAGTTTTTTTAAGCAAACACAAGAAAAAAGAAAAGCACACATTCTCACTGCCAATGTTCCACATCCCAGATGTAACAGTGAAAAGTTTTTCTCCTTTGAAGAATTTGAATCTCATGCAGCAAATGTCAAAAACCTCTGGCTATGTAAGAAGATTCTGCAGAGAAGCTATTTAAATAGACCAAAAGAAAGGCCAGCTTAGAAGATCGCCACTCAAAACTATGTTCTCTGTTGCCTTCTAACACATGAAGGAAAAAAGAATTGTCAGTTGTATCTCATACTCAGCTCTATTGGCTTTATCCCGAATGTTGGTATGTTTTACTCCTTAAYTGCAAAAAAAAGCCAATTATGGAAGAAAGGAGAAATCTAAGAAGTACGAGACATGAACAGTTTGGCAGCTTAAAATCAGAAGGAAGTAAAAAGAACTCTAAACTTATTATGTTTATCTCATGATTCATTTTCAGCCAATCTCATGATATTCCSGTGACTGGCATGATTTAACATTTGGAGATGGCAATACAGCATACCATACAACTATATAACCATAAAGTTTACTACGGGGACTATAACTTTTGACTTGCCTGACATTTGCACATTTAAGTGGCTTAGCCATAACACCATGGTGTTCAATACCAGAACATTATGTACCTGTCCTGGCATAAGAAACATGATTTTTATGGCTAAATCCTATCCATACAGGCRATAAATCACTATTTAGAGTTCTATTTATTATCTGTGACATATTTCAGTTATAATTAAAAACCATTATTTAAACAAAAGGAATATGGACACCTGCTGTTGACATTACACCAACACCATTTCTGGTACACTGAACTAAAGAGTTTGTGTCACCACTAAGACAAACAGTTATCAGGGGAAAAAATTCAGAGAATAAGTACTTGAAGTAGAATCACAGAATAGACTGGTTAGAAGAGACCTTAAATTTCATTTAGTTCCACTCCCCCTGCCATAGAGGCAGAGATATCTTCCACTAGAAGCACCACCGGAACTGTAAAACTATTACCTTGAGCCAAGACAAAACCTATAATAATAGAGATACACAGAAAGACAAATAGGTATTCTTAAAACCAATGCATATTTTTACATTTTAARATAAAGATTAATTTTTAACTTCAACATTCAATTTCTGACATAAAACAGCGTTTCTTGACTATAGATAAGTTCAGCTTCCAGATACACTTTTGTCACCTGCTGGTTAATGCAAGTATCAGTTTATACAGCCCACGTTTCATATCATCTTTGCTCGGCTCCTGCTGCACCTTGTGGCTAAACAGGTTTTCTGAAAGTCAGTGACAGGATGTACACAATCTGCAGACCACAAAGGTAACTTTTTAAAAAATTACAATTGCACTGTACACAAACTGACCCACATTTTTGATAAGCCCAATTCTCTATTACGTCCATAAACAGTACATTACAATTATACATAAAAGAATGAGAAAGAAAAGCAAAACCAAATTGATAACTCTGAATTCTCTATGTCTGACAGCCTCGATGTTAAAATTTTTTTACCAGTTTTAATGCACCAAGTCGATGATATTCAATGTGATTGACCGGTGTAAGCAGTGCCATCACATTTTGTAACATAAATCAAAATCAGAMTCTTAAGAAGCTAACTTACAATGGCAATTATTCCACATGCTTGAATCCTTATGTTTGAAGTTATTTYCTTAACTGAGACAAGCAGCCAAACACTTTTAAACCAGCTTTACAGCCAGCTCTGCAGTCTTAATTCTACTTTCCTAATGTCTATTTTGCGCAATGAAAGAGCTCCTCTAGGAAAACTGGTARTGAGATCAGCAAGTGTATAACTAAAACCTGCACCACAATGCACAYACAYAATAGGGCAGGATCAAGTTTACACAAATGCCATAAAGTCTGGGTATCCCAGCAAAGCAATACTTCACTCTGAAATCTATCTGCTAATTAATGTTTTTTTTCCTGTGCTGAATGACCTCAGCACTTCTTTTTTGCCCCTGGAAGGACRGCAAATCTCACCACACAAAATGGTGCAAAAGCTGTATACAAAATGGTGACACAGTTTGTCTCTCTTGGTGGGTGTTAAGTCCTGATTGCTCAGAAGGAGCCTTATGCCTGTGTTGTATTTTCAGCCACACTGACATGGACAACCCAAAGAGCAGTGTGCCAGGCAGGAGGGAA